>VZRE01002784.1:101096-316539 GCA_013396775.1 Cephalopterus ornatus | reverse complement strand
TAGTGTCATAGTTAATTTTCCCTTGCAAGTCTCTCATGCATTCAGCACTTGGTAATACTCTCCCATAGTCCATATTTTTAGCGGTCTACACAAAACTAGTGTACCTGTGGCTTATCTGGGTTCCTCTAAGACTGGACATGGTTTCTTCTAAATTCTGTCTCAGGTCTGCTATATTCTTTACAGTTCTCATTCTTCTTGTTTCAGGGTCTTCCCCTGGAATAGAACAGTAAAACCAGCATACACTTTAGCGCGCACGAGTTTATAAGGTTGAATAAAGTGCACACATGTATACACAGCTGAGAATACACACAGATGATTGTAAATAAGTCTATCCCCTTAATATTTTAAAAAATAAAGCTTCATCCTTTCAGTAATAAAACACATATACACTTATAAATAACATGTGATATTTAAAAAAACCCACTGAAAAGAGTCCTGGTGAAGCATCCCTGTTAGGGCCCAAATCAATAAATTAAACTCAGATTTACAGTGTTGGGATTTTTATCATGTGTAATCAAGGCATGATGCAACTCCAGACTACTTGATACATCACAAAGAATGTCTGGAAAGACATGGGATGACTCTTAAAACAACTCTTCAGTATGCACTTAACATCCAGGCTATTTCAAAGTCTCTTTAAGTCAGGCACTTAATAAAGCATCTTTCCTGAACTGTAATAGTGTCCTGAAGCAGGACATTATTCTTCATATGGAATAAAATAAAATATGCTTTGTGTGATACAAATCTGAACACTCTAAACACATGCATCATTTACACAATTATGGATTTTAATAGCCTTCGGGATCCATTGTGAAAAGCTAGTCTGGTATCTGGAATAACGAAGCTCGCAGAACTTCACCTGGAACATCTTGAACAATGTTTACTTCACAAAATTAAAAAAAAATATATAATAACCTTCAAAGGAATCTCCAAAAGTCATACATGAAGAAACAAAGATGCATGTTTTCTAGCAAATTCATAGCTCAAGGAAGTTTAGTTCATTTTACTTTTGATCAATAAGAGAATTTTGAAAGAAATTCTGTGACACATATCACTGATTTGTTCAAGCCTAGTGTTCTGCTTCAGGCTGTGTCCTGCATCTGTTGCTTGAAAGAAGGTTAACAGGAAGCATAATTATTATATTTCTGTGTACAATGCTGAACTAAAGTGTAAATAATTTCTTTTTGACTCTATCAATGATACATTTCATGTCATACCTCAACTTGTTAAGTTTATTTTACTCCTCATTATGGAAATGTTATTAACAAGAATGATACTATGCAGCCACTAAAACTATCTTTAGATTTCAGATTCTCATCCAGAATAAGATTTTAACCTAATTTTGGAATCCTCATGACATCCAGAAATTGTTCCATCTTTGAATATATCTAACAAGAGATAATCTGGTGAATTTAAATTCAGTGTCACACAAAAATCAAGATCAGAAATGCAAGCAGAGGCAAAATACTATATTTTGACGAACAGTCTTTTGGGAAATGATCTTTGCCTATTTTATCACTCCAAATAAATTCTACTGTGGTTTAATGATCCTAAAATCTATAAACCTCTGGGTTGGCACCATCAAACTGACAGTGGGATCAACACCTGGGCAGGATGAAAATAAGAAGTGGGGATACAGGCCCAGCACTGCCAAAGTCTCCATCTTCCCAAGCCACACTCCAAGCCCATGTCTATTCACAATATTTTGCTCCATAAAATACAATACCTGTATTGTATTTTATGTACATTTTTACATGTACTACCTTGCAGGAGGCAAACATCCACACTCAGATTGAAATTACAACTGCTCCTGTTTCTCAAGCCAGATGTGTTCAATAAAGCCCCTTGATGATCAATGTTCCCATGGGTCCCAGGGACTTTGCAGAAGTTTCTGCACCACTGTGGAGTGGTAGAAAGGTTCATGCTCAGGCTAAGCTGAAGAAAATTATGTCCTGTTAGATTGAAACTGCTTTTAAAGCCCAGACAGATGCAGGCAGATTGTTCATGCCTGCCTCTGGACAGTTGTCTACAGTGCACTCAGTTCCTCACTGTCCCTTTGCTCTTTGCTTTCCCCCCTCTGCAAAGTGCACTCAGATTGACTTCCAGGTGCAATTATATTCCTGCCACAATACTTATGTAGTGGAGATCCAGGATCTGTTACCTGCCCTGCCATGGAAGTGTAGCTTGTTGGTATAAGAAAATTTTCTGTTTACACAGAAAGACAAATTCCAGGGTCTAAGCAGGCAGAATTAAAGACAGAGAAATACTTTATATCTATTTGAGGAACTGAATACAATTCATATTTTACAGTGAGTTTGCCCTTTTCCTTCCTTGTTTATCCTTGTCAGTTGTCCTTTGCTGTATGTTAACACTGCAAATCTTGCAGCAAAAATGACAGCAACTGTCCTTTTTAATATGTATTGCACAGTAAATAGCATAACAAAGCCTTGAGGTATAATTGCAATACATTAACTATAAGGTTCATCTATGGCAAGCTGCCAAAATATATTTTCACAATGAAGAATATTTCACTTTAAGACAAATTATATCACAAAATTGGTGTTATTCTATCCTGTAAATAGGAAAAGTTTGAGATCTAATCTTATTTGATCTCAGTGACACAAAGGGTAATTTTAAAACTTTTCCACCAGTTTTTACTTAAAAAAATCCTAAAACTGAAGTTTTATTATATTAAAATACTACATAGCACTACATTAAAAATCCTCAAAACTAATTATTAGAATGCTTTAAAAACAATTGCTCTTTTCTTTCCATCATTCTCGAAAGGCCATATCAGTGGACTTCTCCTGTACCATGGATGAACAAGTCAGAAATAATAAACAGTTGAACATGACAATGGACAAATTTTCTGCACTGAGTACAAGATCCTACATTTTTAGGACAGCACTCTGACTCCCCATCCACATCAAGCCTCCTTCTGTACAGAGAACACACGGATGATGAATATGTGTATTTTTTTCTGAAAACTAGCTACACTATGCCTGCTAGGGGAGACGCTATGGTCCTTATTGCATTAGGATTGGATTTAAAGGGATTCCAGACTCCTCCACGCACCTTGTTGCTTATTATACAGCTCAATGCCATCACAGAGTCTACCCATATTTTCATGACCTAACTTATCAGAAATGCTCCCTGTCTTATAATCTCAAGTGGTTCTGGTTTGTACGCTAAAGAAAAGCCATTTCATTTCATACATGGGGAGACTGGGATAAG
The DNA here is from genome assembly GCA_013396775.1 of Cephalopterus ornatus. Classification (NCBI taxonomy): domain Eukaryota; kingdom Metazoa; phylum Chordata; class Aves; order Passeriformes; family Cotingidae; genus Cephalopterus; species Cephalopterus ornatus. The sequence goes on along the minus strand of VZRE01002784.1, from coordinate 313,305 downwards.
ACTATAACCAGGGCACCCTGAAAATTTCTGTCAAAATTCTGTTCCTCTTACAAGGAAGATCAATGCAAGTATTAACTGACCCTATGAAATATAATCTCCTCAAGCCATTTGTAGCTTCATCATTTATGTTAAACATTCCAAAAGATTGTCCCCAAACTTTTGCCTATAAGCAGTGAACCATTACAGGTTCCCTCAATAAATTTCTGGAGAACACATTTATTTCTTCCATTGAGTGAAATACAATCACAGGAAATCAAAATAAACATTTTACAGAAATCATTATATTTTACCTTAATAAGCTAAACTTTTACATTCACATTTCTGAAGCTCAAACATAAATTCACATTTAATAATATTGTTCATAATAATTTCTGTACTTCTGTATATGTAATTACAGCCCAAAGCAAATAGAAGAATAACAATTCCATCAATTGTCTGATTTTCATAAAAGGATTTACAAATAATAAACATCTCTCCAGGCAATTGTCCACTCTTAAATAATAATTCCATTCACAGAAGAAAGTACCAGTTTCAGTCTGCAAGTAGGAAAACTGAGGCTCACAAGAGAACAGGAATTTGTCAGTGACACACGGCTGAAGTGGACCAGGGACAGGGGAGAGCTCAGCCTCCTTGCTTGCAAGCCTCTAATCTCTAGGAGAAGCACCCTTTAACATACTGGCACTGTCTAATAATAAAAGGTATGAATACAAAGAGAATTCTTGGTTCTTTCTCATTTTGAGATGACAGCTTTTTTCACTACTTACACACCAAAAATTTTATCCTGAATGTTTAAACACAATCAGAGCTAACACGTCCACCAGCAAGAAGCTCTGGGCTAGACACATGCTATATAACCTTCAAAAAGCAAGCAGCCACTTCAACAATTTGATTGGCCGAAGAACAAAGCTTTGGAAATGAACACTTTGAGCACTCTTATAAAGGGCTGAGAGATGAAAAGTAAAGCCAGTAACACAGAAGCCTTTTGAAGCACTTATGTCTGTGGACTGCAAATACTCCCTGGCATGCACAGATATAATAAAACTGGTTATTTAAACTAAACTGAAACCCTTGCACTCACAATTCCATATACAGTGGTGAAATTATCAGTAGACGGGTTAGGGAAGGAGGGAGAAATACTGGAGGGACAGTTTTTGGGAAGGCTGAGACATTTTTTGTCCTACCCAAAGCTTTGATTCAAGATATCAATTTCAAATTAATGAGGACAAATGTCATTAAAATAAAATTATGTAAGAGTAAACTAATAGTATTTAAATGTTTCACCTTATTTTTCAAAAAGCTAAGCAACTATGCTCAGTTATTCACAAGCTGTTGCTGCCCCTGCACCCATCAAAAGCAATTTAGACATTTGTCTTCATTTTATACAGGTCAGGGTAAGCAAACATAGGAGAAATGGCTAGACCCTATTTTTGCATACTACTGCATATAAACCCAGTTCTGTCTTGGGAAATCACTGTCAAGATCAAAAATCTGCTCCATGCAGACATGCTAACACTTGGGTCTCCTCCTGCCCTTCCTGATGTCAAGTCAAAGTTAACTTACCTAAAATATCAGTATAAAGGACCTGTTCTAGGTCACCCAGCATTGTTATTATGACATCTTCATCCAGATGTGCAGTCCCTTCACGCAAGCACCCTTCCTCCTCCTCCTCTGCCCAGGTCCTGCTGGGGAAACGGGATGTGCAGGATGCATTTTCTTCATCTGATTTTCTGGTCTCCTCATTGTCAATCTGAAAGCCTTCACCTGTATGCCGGTCTCCTGACCTCCTGGACGTCCTGCTTTCAGCAGGTGGTATCCCCTGATACTCCTGTGGTGCAGTGAGGCTGGAGTGGCAGAGAGAGTGCACCGACTGTGAGAGTGCCTTGGAAAGGGAGCCTCTGCACCTGGCTTCTGCCTCCCGCTGTTGGTAACTCTGGTTGTACTTAGAGGCGTTTCCAAACCAGTTCTCCCTGTATGAGTATCGCCTCTTCTCCCCTTCACTGATGAGAGTGAGATTGGTTAGAGACTTCTGCTTCTGAAGACGAACACACCCTCTTCTAATTTCCGTGCCTTTAAACACTGACAATTCAGCAGATCGCTGCATTTTTCTGTCGAGGGCTTCACCTCAATTAGATTTCATATTTCTGAGATGGACAGCAGTTCAACTCCCCTGCAAGGTCCTGGAGTTGGTACCTGCATCACTGCATGCTGCACATCCCAGGTAGCACATACTTGCACTCACAACGAAAAGCACAGCTCAAACATGCACTGTATGTACTGTAACTGACTAGACAGGCACAGTCATTTTCTTTAAAATTACGCTGCTGTCTCTGCTAAGCCACTTCTTCCCGTCACATTAATCTGCAGTACTTACAGTCATTTTCACTTAGATTTCTCTCAAGCAGAAGAGAGTTGATCAAACACTCTGCTCCAGCACAGAAGTAATCCCAAAAGCCAACTGTGTTTTCCTCTCTTCATCCAATCACCAGTCTCATCGGAGTGGTGGGCCTGCATCTCTTTCTACAGCTGCTGCCTTCTGAAATCCAAGTAGGCACAAGTACTGTCTTGGGCTTTCCCCCCCTCTCACCAGCTCATGACTGATCCTAGTGCACAGCTCTTCACTTTAGATGGGCTGACACAGAACTGCAAGCACAGCCTCCACGTCAGAGCTCAATAAAGAGCCAAAATTAACCAGTGAAGCAAAGCTCTGCACAAGCCTCCTTACATTTTAGTATTCAACCTGCATTCCCAGATATATGACTCTTCCCTGCTACTGCAATGAATGCTTCTGGCTGCCATGGCAGCAAACATCCTGGTGAATTAAAACGGAGACACAGAAGCCTCTGCCCAGTTTACAATGCCACAGGTTTCAAGACCCAGCTTCACCTGAACGGTATGCTAGAGTAACAGACCTAGCTCATGGTCAAATCCTATTTTTCTCCCCGAAAGGTAAGGATAACAAATTATTTCTTCCATATCACTGCTAATTCCTACACAGGAAGCTAAAATCAGACTTGTAAATGGACCATCAGTCTTGCAATTTCTGCTCTGAATAAAAAAAAAATATAATTTAAGATCTTAAAGAAGATAAAAAATGGAATGTAACAGTACCTGTCTGGTAAGATGATTTATAAAAGGAATTATTTAATTTCTTTCTCCTTAAAAATGTACCTTGTTTGCATCTCTGCGAGATTCAGAGGCTAGTATGGAATTAAAAAGCTGTAATAAAATAATTTTTTCACAATCTTCTCAAGTAAACCTATTAATGGAATAGTAATTCTTTTATAAAGAAACTCAGTATTGTGTCTGAACTAAATTAAGCAGTTTTAAATGTTAATTTTAAATACATTATCCAGAGAGAAAGAAGACTTACTTTTAAATGTACACATTTTCTACAAAGCAAAAGATATTATTCCCAGAAATAACAGACAGATGAACAAAGAAATAGCTGCATTTAATGATTTTTTTTTTTAAGATACAAACTTTTTATCTAGGGGAAATTAATTTCACAAAAATTTCTGTAGAAATCCGCAAGTATTCAAATACATATGCTGTATGTATACATATAAATATAAACTGCTTTTGTCAGGGTGAACTTGCGCATCTCAAGTCTCTACCTGAGAAACCCTGGCAGACAAATAACCTTTAAAAAAACATCCTAAGAAATACAGACTGTTCGCAGATCTCCTGTGTGAATAAACAGATGTTAATAGAAGCCTCAGTGTATTCCTTGTTTTTCAGTGGTTCAGTTTGCAGTTTTTGAAGATACATAGGGGAAAATTCTTGGAAATTTAAAAAGAAAGGTACATTTTTTCCTGGATAACTCTCATAAACACAGAACTAACATAGAGAAAAAGTCAGTAGCCTCAAGAATTGATGGTTTTCCATATTAAATCACTGATGAATTCCTAGAAAGACATGTTCCACAACAAGAGGAGGTACCACTTCCATCTCTGCCTAGCCCACATAGTCAGAGGAGACAAGAGGAATGGTCTGTCTGCCTGAGTGCAAAACTGTCCCAAATATTAAGCACCTGTCACTTCTTCAGCATGAAAGCAAAAGGAAAGATTGCTGTGTTTACTCCCAGGGTCTGCCAGTTGCAGTGACACATGAGCCCTTAAAGGGTTTTTATGAACGTGATGGTGCCTGCCCGCAGCAGAGCCCAGCAGGCTGGTGTAGATGCTGACATTGTCCCAGAGCTTCAGCACTGCCCGCGTGCTCCTGCAGCAGTATGCACTGATGGTGCTGTGCAGTTATAATGGCCTGATGAGCATGCCTGAGGAAGCTGAGGTTGTTAGAAAGACCTCACAGGGATGTATTTACAATAGAGAAAAATGAAGGGCAATTTCACTCTTTTCCCACTCATTATTCTTAAACCCTAAATTTATACTCATATTGGTATAGTATTCTCAATTGCTATGTTTTGAACTAACAGGAGGAACAATGATTTGGCCGTGTCATGCCAAAATTCTCTCGGTGAATGTCTTGTAATAAAAAGAATGGTGACTTTTCCTACCATAAAGACCAATTCTGAATCTCTCCCTGATACTCCAAATCCATGAATGGCAATTTCCTCACCCGCCCTTTCATGCCCAAACAGCTGCAGGCAGTGGCTTGTCTCCATGGTCAGCGGTAGGCAGGCACAGACCTGCTCTGACTGCACACCAAGTTCACAGTGTGTGCGTGGCCATATGCAGCAGTCACTGCTGCAGTGACCTCAGTAAGGCCTGCAGACAGGGAGTGCCCCTCGTACCAAGCGCTGCTCTGCTGGGGATGCACTGCATGGCACGACTGCTCAGCTCGGAGCATGAATAGACCAGATACAAGATTGCCAGAACTGGACATGTATATTCACTTCTCTTTCTAGCTGAGATCAGAAAAATTTATGGCAGGGGACGGAAAGTCTTCACCCAATGAGCCACAAGAAACCTCATGTATAGTGTTGGCAATACTCGCCACATCACTTCAGGCTGGAAGGGTCACTGGAAGCAGTACAGCTGCTGGGAAGCTCACAGTGGGTCTCAGTGTCTCTGCTGATCTGTTCCTTCTCCCAAATGAGGAATTCATCACAGCCTAGCTCCAGCAGCACACAGGTCACAGACCATCATACTGGAATGGGAATGGGAAACTGTGTGACAGCCACGTGAGGGTAGCTGACAGCTCCAGCATTCACCTGCCCCATTTATTTTTCTAAATATATTAAAAACACAATAAGTCAAATGCTGTTATATGGAAGTACTGAGAAAAATCACATAACCTTCATTCAGTCTTCATGTGTACAGCCCTGAATTACAAGGTTATAAGAACTTTTCTCCCATTAATCGCATTGCCTCAGCTGGTAGACATACCATCGTGGACATCCTCAGATACAGCAGATACTTATGTATCTTGGACCAAGTGCTCAGTACAAAGAACACTGAATTTATCCCTGTGCTTTACCACATGTTTCTGCAGGGTGTCATTTGACAAAACATAAATTTGCAATGTCGAAAATTCTCAGAGTTATTTATTGAAAAATCATTTTCTAAAGCTCAACCTCCATTTTAAAATGATGAAATATAGTAGCAAGAAAATACATCTTTCTAAACTAAGAAGAAAGTACAGGAGACCAGAGGAGAGCAAAAAACATTATTCCCCAACTACCTTGCAATTCAGTGTGTTCTCCACCCACAATACAGGAATATATTTAGCTCAAGAACAGCACAGGGAACTTCCCCAAGCCATCACAGTCAGTGTTACATGCTACTTTATTTTTACTGTCTCTTTCATAAAAGGAATTATAAAAATTATTTTAAGAACTAATAATCTTTGGGCAGATAAGACTTTCTTTGAAGTCTCAGTGGATAGCTTGGAACCCTACAAATGAATTATGTAATAGATCTGCAAATGCATAAGATTATGAATCTCTTCAGCTAAGCTTGAAAAAAATTGTAAACTATTTCTGCATCTATTAATTAACTACTTGTTTTGGAGAGCAAAAAATTAAGTGCAATGAACAAAAAATACTGAAAATTGAAAAATATGCTAATCCTGCCATTGATATTGGCCTGTAACTACTAAAAGTACCTTTAATTTCTGTTTCATCTCCCAGATTTTTAACAATAAGTCAATATTTATAAATTTATGAATAATTACTTAATTAAACACTTGGCATTAAGCTCTTTGAACATGCCAACACTTGTTCAAGCCAAACTGATTTCATAAAAAAACACTTCGTAGTTTGCTGCCTTGTAAAGATTTCAATGGATTATTAAATAATTAACTTACTGACATCCTTTTCTGATAAACGAGCTGCAGAAACTGACAAATGTCACACCTAGTACAAGTAGAAATACTGGGTAAGAAAGTTTGAACAACTAGTTCCTAGCCATACCATACATATTCTCCTTTTATAATCCTGTCTATGAAGGTATACTCCAGTTTTGCAGACACATAGATAATGAGTAGTCTTGTTGAGGCAACTGGTACAAAAAGTACATGCAAGAAAGACGATGCTCATCCATAGCAAGAGCTGAAGATTCCAGGACAAAGGTAATATCAAAATGAAAGAAACTGTGATTCATCTCTTAATACCTTGAAAAGAAGTGACCAGACCAAGGAAATAAACTTAGCCTATCTCTTTGCTACTACTGGTATAACCCCTTGATCAGACCAGAATAAAGATGCTCTTAAGTAAAAGAAATTAACTGTCCTTTCTTGTGGCTAATCCATCATGGAATATTCCTCTGAACAACTATCACATGAGCTTCTATCCATGCAGATTCAATGACAGAATCACCAAAAACTTTGTGATAGTTCACCAACGCAGACAATTATTTACTCAGCAAATGTAGTACCTGATCCTACATTCCTTTTGTTGCTAACACCTAAATATGGGTGATACATCTCTGACTCCCTCTATTACAGCAAACCCCTGACGAAATTTTCTCAGTGGTTCTGTTTTACAGCCTGTTATGCCAATCAACTGTTAATGTCAAAGTCTAAATAATAAGATTAGAAACAATCTCTGATGTCTAGTTTCCTTTATGCCATTTTCTTCTTTTTGATGTTCCATTTCTGTTCAGAACAGTAAAGGGACATGAGAAATGAGATTCTGTTTGACCATTTCAGCAGGTACAACTGGTTGGGGTTTTTTTAGCATCTCTCTGGATAATTCCTTGAAGCATCTTTTTATTTGTGATAAGTGTTTGAATTATACTCTTTATACATGTAAGACCAAAGAGTCTGATTTCTGGAGTAATTAAAAATATTTTTTTTTACTTTAACAGGTATGCATCACCTCCAGGGAACATTTCACCATATTTCAGCGTGACATATTTATCACAGAAACTGCCTGTGCAAATAAACGATGTCAGTCTCAGAAAACTTCCAGAGGGACTGAGACAAACCAGGACAAAACCTCAGTTTCAGGATGAGTCAGCTAAATGTCAAGACAGTCCCCGTAATGCTTGGGCATCTGATTTCCCTTCTGGTACAGTGATAATTTCAGATTGATTTGTCAATTTAGTGTTTTAAGTGAGTTATATCCTGTATGAGAAGAACCACATGAATCATTATAAATCCATTTAAATTTTAAAAATATGGAGTGAAAGGGAAAAACTACAGACAAAACCACTGGGATGGAATTTCACCTTTTATTTTTGTAAAAATTATTAAGAAGAGTAAGGATGCTAATGAGAAACAAAACAGAAAACCAACAAGAAATAAACCCTGAGCCCCCACCTCAAACCAGCTCTGGCAAAGAGTCCCTTTGCCGTGTAGTACAATTGAGTTCTGATGAGAAATGAGCTGTGATATACTTTGCTTTTTGCATCCATAGGCAGAGTCATGGCCAGATCCGGTGCTGATCTAAATCAGCATGGCTCTGATGACTTCAAAGGAATTATTCCAGTATGATTAAAAAAAATCCCCTCACACTTGTAACCTATTAAGGACTTTAATCCATGTTTACAAGGAATTTCAGAACACAACCTGTAGCAGCTTAGCTCTAGCAGTAGCTTACAAATCAGGTACAAGAGTAAGGACTTGTCTGTTGTCTGAATACAGATTCATTTATAAAAGCAAAATGGATCTTATGCAATTTATGTCTCAGTTTTGATGTTATGATTTAATTTGATTATATTAAATGCAAATGTTAAACATTCTGAAGTCAACTCCACTGCTCCATTTGGAACATTCAGTCTCATTATATAAAATAATAACTACTTGAAACCCTAGCTTGTGAAATTCCAGTTTCTGCAAAATGATGAAGAGGGTATTTCAACAGAAGGAGCCAACTCAATTAAGAGAAGTGTGTATTTCAAGCATTAATTGTGCATGACCCAAATTTTCTGCATATTTAGAACCAGTCATTATGAGAGGTCAAAAGTATTATTTGAACTCATCCTGGTAAGAAACACATGTAAATAAAGAAGTTCACAATCTTCTCCTGACTTATTGTTACTCACCAGATATCTCCTCTAGGCACTGTTTGGCAGTCTTACTAAATGACAAATCCATTTTAGTAGGACTGGTGCAGGAGTCAGCAGATGGTAAAGAGGTACTGTCATTTTCTGAGAGAGTTCTGAAAACAAGCACGAAGATTGATTATTATTATCTATCATTCATGTATTAATGGAAACAAACATTACTTGCAGCTCCATCTAGAATCATATCACTAAAGGGTGAAAATACCATTTTTGTCACATTCTTACTGTGATAGTTTAACTGGAGCTACATAATTTTACAGGCAACTGGGAACTCTCTCTCTCTCTTCAGGAACAACTCATAGTTAATGCCAGGAAATTCAGAGCCATTTTGTTTCCCCACTTTTTTTCTGCAAGAAGTGTCAATCAGATCTAGGCAGAATCCATTTAAATTTGTTAAGTCACATCCCTGCACATATAGAAGGGAAATGAAAACTTTTAATTGATGAAATATTAAGCATGAAAGGCCATGTGGGAAAAAGCTTATGCAAGTCTGGAATGGAAATATGGCCCAGATATTTAAATCTATGTGCAGCTTATTTTGAAAATGCCCCTTATATAACTGGGGAAATGGGATAATACAAATTTTTCCATTAACTTGCTAACAAATAGCTCATATTTTCTTTGAGGGTATATTTCTGTGACTATCAATGATAAATTATAATAGGTACCCTTTGTTGAATACAGTTATTTTCTGTTGCATAAAGGTAAATAGCAAGAAATACATGAGCACATGGATTATAACACCAAATGCATCACACACATGGTCTCTTCTTAAGGAACAGCTGTAGCATCTACTTTACAATGGAACTGTTGATCTATGATGTCATTAAATAGAAACGTGTACCACATATGTGTAGAGTAAAAGAACACATCTAAAGATATACTAGCCATGTTTTGAAATAAAATGGGAAAAGATCTTCACTTAGAGCTTAAGTTCTTCCAGCTTTCCTGACACGAATAGCACAGTCTTCTGATTTATTAAAAGACTAGTGAAATATTTATATCCTAATTTTAAAATGTGACATTTATAGCTCAATTCCCAAAATTCACCATAGAATGTTTCCAATGATCAATTAAACTGAAAACAGAAACATTTAATTGTGTGATGAATGTGTTTTTTATAAATAAAACCCATAAAAACACTGACTTATCCCTCAAAATAATTTTATGGTAACTTATTTTATGAAATAACTTTCCAGTTAACATTCAGCTACTTACTGAATGTTAAAGTTACTTACAGAATGTATTTATTCAGTAATTCACAGCAGTAACTGAAGGAACAGATATCTGCACATACAGCGTGTGTACTAACTTGGTGGAATCCATTGATTAGAATCATTCAACTCAGAAACAGAAACGTAAATTATGCCTGATGGGATACACTGTCTTTCTTATCAATTTCTGTTCTCTTGGATGCTAGAAACAGACAACTGCTCTATAAAAAACTATTTTTGGCTGTTTTCTGTCACACGCTACTGGAAACGCAAGCTCAGCACACGTTGCAAGGTTAACTATGTCCTGTCAACCTTGAATGTAATTCAACATTTGATGCTTGAGAGGACAGTGTCTTAAGTAACAAAAAGCTCACTCTATCCCCCTGCAGAGAACACACCCTGAAATTCCGCAGTCCTGCCTGCTTTTCCACAGGGCTTTAAATCATCAAAATGAATCAGGGGCATGTCTACTTTCATTGAAAGCCACTTTGAGAAGTCATGAATGCACATGAGCACTCATGTCGGGGTTTAGTGCTGAGACTTAGTGCAGGATCAGTCCAGGGCAAGCCATCAGCTCAAAAACACATCTCAAAAAGAGACACTTAAAATAACGGTAAAGGTAATTGGTCTGCACTCTTTTTGATAAACCCAAATCACATAGCTTCTGGGGCTGGAGCCAGAGTGAAGTTGGAATTTGTTAAGAGGAACACTGGAAAAGAGTAGGTTGATTTTTGGCTCTGTAGGAAGAGTATCCAGCTAGGAGGGTGCACTACACATATTTCTAACATTCTCCACAAAAATGTATATGGAATTCGCATCAGTCTGTCTCTGGTTAGAAACAAAAACGGATCCTTTTTGCCACGTTCTCCTTCTGGCTCTATGGCATTGCATTCCTGACTGTACAACTATTCAAACATCAGTCGCTGCATCAAACTAGAAGGGTGAAGTTATCTCCCGAGACAGAACAGAAAGTATCTGGTCCTGTTTACTTGTACACCTATCATCAGAAAAGGATTAAGTGGTCTGGACCTCCACTGGTTACCAATACGCAACATTTGCACTAATTCCTCATCTAGTGAAGGAGGTTGAGTAAAACAGAACTTTAATCATAGTACCATAATCATAGAATCACTAGGGTTTGAAAAGATCTCCAAGATCATCAAGTCTTACGTTTGACCTAAATACCGCCATGCCCACTAAACCATATCACAAAGTGCCATGTCCAGTCATTTTTTGAACGGTTGCAGGGATGGTGACTCCACCACTTCCCTGGGGAGACTCTTCCAATGCTTAGCCACTCTTTCAGTGAAGAAATGGTCTAGATTGCCCACTGGCAGTGACTATTGCCTATAATGCCAATACAGATGGATATATAGCTCATTATTGACTGTATGGGAACATAGATACTTACGTTAGAAGGATTGGATCTCCCTCCCAGGGTACAAACAAGTAATGAGTGACTTACAGCAACTAAGTAAACTTCAGCATAACATGTGAATCTGTCTAATTAAAATAAAACTTAATACAATTTTTCACTAGTTTCTAACTTTGCCCAGGATATGTCAAAACTTTCAGAAATATACTAAATACTAATAAAGCACATTTCCACTCTTCAGTGTTTTGTTGGCTCTTTTGCTGTTTAAAAAACCCTGATGCAGCTATAACCAGGAAGGTGATTGAAAAAACACTGCAAGAAAAGATACTTGCAAAGATTTCCAGTCCAAATTTTAGAATCCAGTTGGTGGGATCAATTGCAGCACAAAATCCAGTTTCTGGGACTTAAGATGGCACTAGAACCTAAACCTTAAAGTAAAAATACTGCATAGCAAAGACCATATAACAATACAAATTTAAAAACATTTAATTTATTTGTGTTTTTAAAACCCCATGGAAATACAACCCAAATGTAAATATGATGCTATTTTCTTAAATTTATAGGCAGCCTGAAATAACAGATCTAATAAGTGTGAAATTCCCCTTTTATATCACTTGAAAATTGAAAATTTGAGTGTAATATAAATAAATGTGATTTGTAATCAAAACAAATAACAAAAAGGCTGCTATACCAGCTTCATTCATTCTTATCTTTAATTTGGTAAAAGAAGTCAATTATTCTAAATGTCAGAGGCAATAGCAGAAATCCAATGGAGGACTATGGATTTTGCAGCAGTCTAAGTTCTGCTTACTTGAGAAAGCTGGTTATTGTGGAAGAGACAGACTCAAAAGCCGGTCCTTGGGCAGCTGTGATGGAGATACCCCAAGGAGGGGAAACAGGGAGCAGGTCTCTCATCAGTAGCTCTTTTTCCACCAGGTCTCGCCAGGGTCACCAACTGTCACCACTTCAAAAGCAGCCCTGCCTTTTGGTGCATGATGGCCAAGGCCCTGCTTTTCTCTGGAGTTGAGCTTAGCCTGGGGTGAGGCTTAGCCAAGCTTAGATGGGCTGAGAATCATCTAGGAGTGACAGATTTCCAAGCAAAATCATGTAAGATTTTGGGGCTCTTGGGGAACCAGGAGGCCCAGGTATAACTGGGTACCTAAAATGTCAAGTTCCTTTGTTCTAGACCTGTCATAGGTTGTGATACATTGGGCCAAGAATGTAAATGCCTCTTTTCTTAGATCAATCATTTATTTTTATTTTAAAAAAGTGAAATTGTGAGATTCGTCTTCTGCTATACTTCTGCCTTTAACTTTCTGTGGGACATATTAATGCCATGAATGACTCGAGTGATCTCTGCAGGACTGCAGCACAAATTAAGCTCAAAGCAAGCAAACAGCAAATTAAATTATCTTCTCACTAACCTTACACATTGGCCTTAATGAATAATCCTCTGTCCCCTACCCATTCATAGTCCACTGCCTTAAAAAATAATTAAATTCTTGCATCTCTTTTGATATAGAGAAAAGAAAAAACAATTTCAGTTTAGTCAAAGCCAGCCCACTGATATTTCTTCCACTGCTGTGCATCAGCAGTGCAGGTTAATTTAGGCAACCTTCATGAAAACAGGACAATCTATTTTTCTATTTTTAATCATGGCAATCAGAAAATATATTTATCCAGAACCCACTGAGTTACATGCTACCTATTTGGAAGAGCATCAAACTCACTTAATGGGACAAATCCTGCTTTCAATCTCACCTGCACAAGCTCATTCAGCTTGATTAAAATAAGCCTATACAGGGGTAATTAAGAATAGAATTTGAAACACTACTTAATAAGTGGTCTTTAACACAATCAGTTATTTCCTGCCTCTAACAAAACAGCCAATATTAGACAAACACAGATAACATCAAGATTTGTTTACTTTTTAGTTGACATTCCAAAAGATGTCAGATAAATATTCTGGCATTTTTCCAACAGCTCTCTGAGATGCAGCTGTCTTGAATGGGTATCCCTGTCAGTGTAACAGACTGGCAGGACCACATCTGGAATATGAGCAGTTTAATCACCCATGTTCAAGACATGTGAGTTAAACTGGGAACAGATGCAAGGAAGGGCTACTAGGATGCTTATGGGAAATGAAACCCCCTGAAAGGAAAAAAAAAGTAAGAGTTGATTTGGTTTAGTCTTGCAAGGAAGGGGATGGGATTATTCCCTTCCATATTTAAAAAGAGCAGTGAAAAAGAGGGAAAACAACTTGTTCAGTTAAAGGACGATATTAACAAAGTAATAAATGAATGCAATCTCATCGGGTGGGATGTAAAAAATTTCTAAAAATGATATGAATGAGTTTCTGAAAGAACCTTCCCATTGGAGTAGTGCGGATTAAAATAAAATTTCGTTAGTTTATGAAAGGGTTAATATGACTACCAGTAACAGAAGCCTGAACAGAATATTCTTTTAGGTCCTTAATCCTGCATTTTACTGATTATTTAGTCAAAGGAATAAGGCAACACTGTCTATATAGCAATTTAAAAGATAACTTCAGATCATAAACAGCAAACAGCTGAATTATCAAGCTACTGTTTTAACTCAGCATTAATCAACTATATATTTATAATGATTTCTTCAATTATTATCCTTCTTCCCATCTCTTAGGCCAACACCTCTACACTTGAAACTTTTCTTGCACAATTACTTGTAAATCAAGCATGGATAAGTGGAAGGATTTTTCTAAAGAGCGTGCTATTGTTACAAATAAAACTGGTGAGCGCCAATGTTTAGTACTACCTACAATTGCAAAATTTTGGTGGTGACTGTTGCTTTATTTTTGCAGCAGTAATGTAAATAAAAGAAATCAATAAAGCACTGCAGTATGACTTTGAATCCTCACATTTTTAAAGAAAGAGTTGCAGTATGTTTAGCAGCACAATCTATTATTAACAAACACAACAGACTGTTTTTTTACTGAAAATTTAGTTTCAACTCCACAATCAGTGATAAGAAGTAGCTTCTAGTCACTAAAAGTGGACATAAATATGGCTTCAACAAAGCCTGCAGATGCTATGTTTGCAGGATCCTTGAAGAGTAGTTTAATTTTTTCCCTAAGACAGTATAAAAATATCCTGAGGATGGTGCTGGAATTGAATTTCACTGTGCTTCCAGAGGCACAACCAGATTATATCCTCCTTCCCGTCTGACTCTGCTCCGCACTTCCTACGCAATCTTGAAGCTATGGCCTAGCAATACAATTGTTTTAATCACCACATAGTAAAGGAGTTGGGCAGAAAGTTTTAGTATCTGGAATGTGTTTGTAAATCAAGCATGGAATTTACATGCTTGTGAATTCCTGATACTTCCTTTGTCTGCCTCTATCTAGTGAACACTGTAATCCTCACAGAATCAAAGTAATTTAGATCAGAAACATGTTCTAGATGCCATCTGGCCCAATGATCTGCCTAAAGCAGGTCTGGTTACATTAAGTTGCTCAGAGCCTTGTTTGGTTGTATCTTTAACACGCCCAAGGACAGAGATTCCAGAACGTCACTAGGCAGCCTGCACCAGTGTTTCACCACCCTTAGGGTAAAAACATTTTTTCTAACTTTCAATCAGCACCTCCTCTGCTGTAACTTACATCTGTTACCTCTTATCCTTTTGCCCTGAATTTCAAGGAAGAATCTGGTACCATCATCTCTACACCAACCTATTAGGTAGCTGAAGCTACCAGTTTCTTACTCTTCAAGGACAAAAAGAGGGCCAAATTAGTGTTTGTAGTCCAGCACTGACACTCAAAGAGTAACTCTGCAAAGTCCCAATTCAGACAGTGCTGGAGCACTGGAACAGGCTCCCCGGGGCAGTGGTCACAGCACCAAGCCTAACAGAGTTCAAGAAGCATTTGGAATGTGCTCTCAGGCACATGGTGTGACTCTTGGGGATGGTCCTGTGCAGGGCCGGGAGCTGGACTCAATGGTCCTTGTGGGTTCCTTCCAACTCAGCATATTCTGTGATTCTGTGAAACTTCTTCCAGACACTGCTATCATTAAACTACAAATTTATCTGAAAAATTGAAATTTAAGCAGTGCACGAGATAGAAGTGCAGCTCGGGATGATGAGTGGTCATCTAATTCTCTGCAGCAGTTTCTATACTTTTAGCGTTTCAGGCAATAAGCAATTCCTGAGTACCAAAGCCCCTGGGATTTGAGCACTTCAGATTCTATAGTTCATCCATGGAAAAGAGACCTACTAAGCTCATACAGTGGTTACTGACGTAGTCAATAAAATAAGCTGCAGTAAATACATCCAGTAAACTCAACACTCTCCTATTGAAATATTCCCTTAATGCTTAAGAAAATCCAAAGCAAGCGCTAATTTCCAACATATCACCTATTTCATGCAGGCTTATGATGATTTGCATCAACTAAGGATTTGCCCTGTGGAGTGAGGAGATATTGTGTTACTCCTGGGACTTCTAGTTATGTTTCCCATTTTATGGAAATAATGCAAACTTATACAATTTGGCTCACAAAAAATAAAGCAATGATTGCATACAATAGGCTTTTCTCTGGGAAAGAAATTGTTTGGAACTGCAGGTTATACTACATTTTGAGCAATGTGTAGGAAAGCTAAGAACTCCAAATACTGAGCAATTAACCTGTTATTCTCTTGCTAAGTTTTCAGAAGACAGACTCAGATTTCTTTTTTTTTGTTTGCATTATTTTACCTTTTTTTCCCTGTTTTCACTGTAGACTAGTTAAGTACTAAACTTCTGTGTTACTCTTCATCTGAAATTTAAGCACCACTAGAAAGACAGCTAAATTCCATGGCCAATTTCCATACAAATCTAAGGGACTCTGGCAGATGGCACAATTTCCATCTTCCTCCAATTTTGTCTACATAGAAGAATGTGCAATTTGAAGTAGTGTCTGGTGTATCTTAAATAGTTATACAGTCTCTTACACCTTCCTTTTAGCTTTCTTGTTGTTTTTTTTCTTCTCAAGATTTCTGGCAACTAAATTACATCTACTTCAGTCTTATATCAGTTGGACCCTGCAGTCAACTTCAGAAGGGACCCATAAGGAACTGTAAATAATACAATTCACAACCACATTTAAAAATAAATAATCACTTCCTGAGAAAGATGGAAGAATTTAAATTATGCCCATTTAGATGCAACTCTGACTATTGCTGCTAATCTTTGAAGAGAAGCAATAATCCCAAATGAATTTCCATGCCATGTTGCTTAAGAATAAAAATACAATGTGATATCAGACAGGACAAAGCACCAAGACTGCAAAGCTGAATCATACAATATGTCATTTGAGAACTTGCCAGTGAAAGAGCATTTTCCACCTACTGATAGTTAATAAAAATATACAACTCCTTGAAAATATGAGTATTGATAACTGTTATAGGATTTCATTCTCTATTTAGGCAAAATATATGCCGGTCTCAAACAAACTCTTTGGAATACTTTGTTTTACTCACAAATCTACAGCAACATCCTCTTGAATAACAAACAAACATTCCAAAATATATCTGCAGGTATCAGCAACAAACCAGAAAAATCACTAGCTTACTTATCCTTGTGCTAACAGTCTAAACTGATCACAGCAGTATATTGCAAGACTCTTCAGGATTCTGGATAAAAAGCATGGTATTTTTACTAAATTTTATTGGAACTATTTACAATGACTGCAGCACAAACTCAAAGAGCCTAGATATTCCTTCTAGCTGGAAAAAAACCCAGTTAATCTGAATGGTAACTATTGTCTATCAACTCATATAAAACTGTTTACAAGTAAACCTGAAAATTCAGTGTATAAATTGTGGTGACTCAGAAAATAGTTATGTTTAAGAACAAGAAAATGTAGCTACAATATCCCAGCTCATGTTCACTTCCACCTACCATATATGCACAAAAATAAATATGCTGACTTTGGAAATATGGATATTTTATCCTTGGTTATATTTATATTCTTCTATGAAATCATTGTCTGGTATTACAAAGCCCTTGAGATTTCTAAGAAATGTGGTTACTGACTATTTTTGAGTCAGATTCTGCTCTCAGTTACAGAGATACATATTGAAGTAGCCTCATCAAAGTCAGCCTATTACTCTGGGTTTATAGCATTCTGAGATCAGACTTTGGCTCTGAAAATTTTATTTTCATGTGAGATTTAACTTCAAATACAGTCTCCTTTGCTGCTTGTTAGAAGCAAACAGACAATTATTAATACCAAATTTTACTAGAAGATGCATGCTTCTATCACCCTTTAAAAGACAAAATACATTTTGCTTCATGATGAAGCTTAAAGGAGTGATATTTCTACCATGCAATGAAATAGCATCAATATGTAGCAAAATTACCATTAAATAGCACATACATCTGAAGGCAAAGCTTAGCTTCTTTTTCTTTCTTCTTATATATGTACCCTAACACATAAATAGGCTGTCCTATGTACAACACTACAAATTCTGTGTATCACTGATGTTATTCCAGATAGTTATAAAGACACATGCACATTAAGAACATCCAGTGATAGATCTAATTAAAACTTAAGAGGCTATCCACTGCATATTAGAATAAATATACCCTATATTGAGTCTTTTCTCCCTCTCATATAGTTTTCTGAATTTATCACTCATCCAGATTGGTTTTGAAACTATATTTAGTTATGTGCAATGATATATATACTCCCTCAGAGCCTACTTCACCACTTCTTTAGTCTTTAGCCAAGATTATCTAGAGTACTACTCACTAACAAAAACTGCCAGTATATTTTGCTTAATAATGAATTTGTCATTTTATCAGATGTTAAATTTACCCAGAACTGCAGCTAAAGCCCTCCAACAGTTGACATCTGAAATCATTACTCAAACCAGCCTGTCAATCTTTCTACACTTACTCTGTCTTCTGAGCTGTACAACAATGAAATCTCCCAGCTTCTCTTCAGTTACTCTATCATACAGAAAAATAAATTCAGAGTTTGATACTAGAACATTTAACTGCTCATTCTTCTCTTCCAGAGCCTTGGACATCCAAAGAGTTACTATTGCCTGTAAAAAATAACTGCCTTCATGGAGTTAATCTACACCTAGGTCACATATACAACTAAACAGGAAAAGGACCTGCAAACAGCAATGTTCTCTGTCTACCCAAAGTGTTAAAATATTTTTGAATACTTTTAAAAGTTTGTGTATGGCTTTTCTTCAAATATCCTACCAGTACTGTTACATATTCTGAAAACATCAGCAGTTTATTTTGGGATTTTTTAAGAGAACAGTGTATTTTAAGCAAATATTATTGAATATCAGCAAATATATGTTGAGATTCTTCGAATGCAAACAAGAACATTCACACTAGAAACCCAGACTCAGCCATGACCTTTCAAAAGCAGCACAGACAATGTACCCTATGATTTGTATTTCTAATGAAAACACCTTGAATTTTAAATGGCAAATATTTGCAGTGGATTGCTTTTGTACAAGGTAGAGACTCATAGTTCTTGGAAGAAATTTTTCATACAGTAACATCAATTAAAAATGATACAAGAAAAACATTGGCATGATGCTGTGACAGAAACTGGGAGATAAGAACTGTAACAGCATGATCCACCATTACTCTATCCATTTTATCTCTCTTTCCTAAATAGTAGCACAAAACCAATTTTCCTCCATGACCTTACCTATAAATGAACGGAGCTACTGTGGCAGTGTTGGGGTGGCTGTATTGCTGTTGCTGAGGAAGCTGGACGACACCATTTCCTGTGCTTTGGCCACTGCTTGCAGCCATTGAGGCCGACAGAGCTGCAGAGGATCCTGCACTTGGCTCTTTCCCTTCAGAAGAAGCAAGACCAGAGGAAGGAGAAGCCTTCTCACTAAGCTGAGATTTTGCTGTTGACTGGGACTGGTTTCCTTTGGTAGTCCTCAGTTTTTCAACCTCCTTACTTCCCGTGCAGGTGGAGGAAGTGCTCTGTTTTGCTGTTGGCACCTTTGATCCGGGTTTCGGGATCCCACTAGAAGATAATATTAAACTTTCCTTCTTGGCTGATGTTGCCTTGCTTCCCTTTGGGATTAAGCTTGCAATTTTTGAGCTCTTCTTTGTAGATGTTTCAATGACCTGCTCCTTCTCTTCCTTGACTGCTTTCTCAGTGCAAACTTTGTTTTTGTCCCTGTTCTTTTCCTCTTTGTCCTTTGGCTGTAGCAAAGACTTTTTATTGCTGAGATTTTTGCTGCCAGCTTTTGGAGGGGTTAACTTCGGTGATACTTTAGGACTGCTACTTGTTGAGCCGCCGCTGTTCACCCCACCACTTAAGACATCGTTTTCACCACACTCTGAAAAGGTGTCATCCTCTCTCCCACTGTCACTGGGTCCTGAGCTCAGTGACAAAGGAGGTCTCAGAGCAGTCCTAGCATTAACCAGCTTGAATTTTTCCAGCATAGATTTTTGTCCAGACGAAGGTGGCTTCACACCTTCAGAAGGCGGTGGCTTGAGCCTATCTGAAGTTGGAGTAGGGGAGGTTGCAGGACTAGGCTGCTTCACAGACAGCATGGTAGAGGTCGCACTGTGTTTGACATTCATGGATTTGCTGCGCCAAGGCTTGCTGGCACTTGGAGAGGGTATGGCAGAGACCTGCTGCTGCCCGGTGCTGGTGGGATGCTGCACATTTCCATTCATGCCTGCAGATGGGTGAGGGCCTTTTGGTGAATCTGCTTTAAAAAAAAACCAACATAGTAGTATAGTTACTCTCCCATCTCCTGCTTGAAGGTGATATCATACTCCTCTGGCATTTAAAACGCGCTTACAAGAGATCTATAATAAACATAATTTATATGGGCACGGAACATGAAGGATGCTAATAGAAAATGCTTTTCTTTCCTCCCATCATCATGGTGTTGCTCATGATGAGCTTAACTCCATGAGCTTAAGTAAACCTCAGAAACACCTTCCTTATAAGCAATTCCTTATGCAAATCAAGCCATCAAATTTAAGATTTTACCTTTAATATGCCATAAAGAAATTCTTCCAATCACTTGTTGATTATAAAGTACCGAGACATTGAAGAAAAACGAATACTAAAATTCTGGTAGAAAAACAAAACCAGACAAATATGGGTTTGATGTTTAGTGAAATTAAAATATGTGCTAAGAGCCAAAGTTTTGGGTAGGAAGAGGAGAACTGAGTAATACTGAAATTAAATGGATAAAATCAATATTCACAAAAGCAAAAAAAAAAAAAGAAGTGACTAAATATTTTCTTTTTTTTAGTTTTAAGTATAGTTAACAATATTTCGTAGCTGACTTCAGGAACTTATCTCAGTACACTTTCATAGGTGGGAAAATATTTTATCAGCAATTTCACCAGTGTCAGTACCAAAAAGTTACACTGATATATCACCTTCATGGGTACAGCAACAATAGCTGTTTTGGGCCTGAAGCTCAGGTAGGTACAGAAGGCTTGTTTACATGGCTCTGTCACATTCACTACCTTTACATCATTCAGGAACTTCAGTGAATCTTCAGAATGAATGAGAGCAAGACCCTTGCAATAATCAAGCTCTGCTAATTAACAGCTGTGATTTTCAAAAAAGTCATCTTGCCTTGTTAAGCAAAACTGACTAAGGCATGAAAGGCTAAAGGTCTTCTGGACAAAGTTCAGATTCTCAAGACATATCTGAAAATTTAAACATGATTACTCTGGAGCACCAGAGAAATGAAGTGGTAACAGCAATCAAATGTGTGGTATGTAGTTATTTCACCAGATGATATATTTTCTTTTAGTGGATCTATCTTGTCTTGCCATTCAGTATTGGGGCTGTCAGGGAATTAGACATAAGCCTGCCTATAGTATATTGAATTCTGTACTACAAGAAAGCCCATGAAACAGGCCGTGCAAATTTAGTTAATAATGGCAAAAGGAGTGCTTGATGTCTTGCATACACACATACTATGACATACCTTGGGGCACCCCTGCCTGAATAATCACAGAATCACAGAATATGCTGAGTTGGAAGGGACCCACAAAGATCAAGTCCAACTCCTGGCCCTGCAGAGGACCATCTCCAAAAGTCATACCATGTGCCTGAGAGTATCATCCAAATGCTTCTTGAACTCTGTCAGGTGCAGTGACCACTTCCCTGGGGAGTCTGTTCCAGTGCCCAACCATGAGAACACTGAAGACATTTTTCTTCAGCACAGATTATGAAGTTATGCATCATTTTCATTTTTGCAGCCTTAGTCCTAAACTCCTAGTAAAGATTAGACTACCCTTATGGAAGTCTGAAGGTCACTAATACATTCGGGAAAAGGCAGAATTTGAGCATGCTGAAACTAGGGCTGATTTTCTTTAACAAAGAGCAAAATTTACTGCTCTGAATAGCATTAAGAAGAACTAGTTTAAAAATATTTAAAAAACAATATGACCAAAAGTACCATGACAGACATGTAAGAACTTTTACTAATTTAACTCTATTAACAACTGGTCCCAGCAGGCCAATCACCTCCACCTTCAATAGATGTCATATAATTCCATCTGCCCAGGGTCTTTTGTGTGCTCCTCAGGCTGATATGCAAACCCTACAGTGCTAAATGGTTGACTGGACCATCTCTCTTACAAGGATAGGCTGTGGGAGGCTTGGTTGTATTCCGCCTCTAGAAGAGATGGCTGAGAGGGGACCTCATCAATGTATACAAGCCTCTGAAGGGAGAGTGTCAGGTCAGGCTCTTCTCGGTGGTGCCAAGCAATAGGACAATAGGCAATGGGCAGAAACTGATGCAAAGGAAGTTCCACTTGAATATGAGGAAGAACTTCCTTACTGTGCAGGTGACTGGAACAGATTGCCCAGAGAGGTTGTGGAGTTTCCCTCACTGGAGATATTCAAAAACTGTCTGGACACAATCCTGTGTCATGTGCTCTAGGATGACCCTGCTTGAGCAGGGAGGTTGGACTACATGACCCACTGTGGTCCCTTCCAACCTCACCCATTCTGTGATTCTGTGATTCTGTAAATGAGCTCATTCACAGAAGGTTGAGCTGTTCGGTTGAGTCCTGTTCTAGGCAAGAAAACACTAACTGATAAGGGTTGCTTCAGAGTATTTTTTGTGACAGGTGAGGTTAGAACATATTCTCCAGGCTCCAAGCTGCATCATGGAGCACCTTTGGCAGGCAGCTGCAGAGCTGATCCCTCCCTTGGGACCAAGGCAGGAATTGTGGCTGGCCTCCTGCTATTTTCTGGTGAGCCTCAGATGCTGGAAAAGAGGCTGGGGCTGACCACAGCTGTTGGAAAATCCTGCAGCCCTCAGGCTTCCTTAATTTACCAGGAATCAGCCCCAGAGGCTAGTAGCCCAGAACTGGGTGTGCACAAGAACCTTTTTGCACACATCTTGTCTTTCACTAAGCTTGCCCTAAATACAGAGGAGGATTGGGTCTTAAGCTATATCAGTATTTGCAGAAGAACAATTCATGATAAGAATATGCAAAGCTAATGCAGAATACATGTAACAATCTGCGAACAGTGGGATGCCACTACATTCTGTTGTATCAGTCACGTTACATTTGTATGGCTTCAGGCTATTAGTTTTACTCCAAAAAATAATAATAAAAAAATAAAATCAAAAGCATTCTGATTAAAAAGAAGAACGCATGCCTTGACATATTTCCGGCTGTATAATATTAAACTCATTGTGGGGGGGGGGATGTAAAAAGAAGGGTATTTACTGTTCATCAACAGCTTGTTCTGGCATATATACAGCAAAACCCCACAGGTTCCTGGAGCCACTGGTATTTATTGGATCCCTATGCCACAAAACATAAACAGCAACAAAAAATTACAGAGAACTTTAACTTGCTTTTATTTTTCAATTTAAAGGGTATCCTTAATATTTCTGCAAGGAATGTGTGCTGCATGCTCTCAAGAAATATTGAGAACCTGCCTATATGTTTAAAGAGGTGGAATTAAAAGATCTATTTCACCCCCAGCACAAATGCATTACTTGAAGCTGCACATAATTAACTGCTTTCTGCACGTTCAATTGGGCTTGGCTTTAGCTGTTCATTACATGAAACCTGTCCCCACCTTGTGGTGATTTTGAGACAGAGTGAACCCAACCTATGACAAGGATTTCTTATTCTTATAAACTAAATTTTTCAAAAAGACAGTCTTCTGTTTTGGGCTTAACCCCCCTATAGCCGAATGGATAGTCAGCTTGAGATGAAAAACGTTTTGTATTCTGCTCAACAACTCAGTGCTTCAGAGCTCAGCCCAACCTCTATTGTAAAAGCACAGCAGCAACAGCCCCAGGTGTTCAGTGCAAAATGAGAAATTTCTCCTAGAACCCAGCAAGGCCATGACAACTGAACAGACATTTCAAATCCACTTTTCATAGGCTGATTCACAAATAAAGGGCATGTAAAGAGTTGAACGAGGACCCAATATAAAATCTTTGTCTTCTCCTCTGTGACCTTTGCTGTGTTCTGTGCTGCTGGAGAAGGTGACCTCTGTGACAAAGCTCCGTCACACCAGCAAAGTTAGGTATGATAATCTAAATATTCTGTGTCAGGCAGATATCCAGACTATCCACTTTTAGTCACTCACAATAAAAAAAGTTAGTAGAAAATGGAAGAGCTGCAAGGGGTTGCTATAAGGATGTTTGGAGGAATGGGAGGTCTATCTCATGAGATTAAAAGAATCCAGCTTGTTCAACTCTCCCTTTCTAGCTGTTCATGAGAAAGTAGCTAGCCCTTATCAGCTCAAGAGGAGAACACGACCAGGAACAACTGTAAAAACACCAGCACCAGAAGGAATATACACAATTAGCTACAGATTTACATACTGGCCATGGATTAACAACAACTTGCATCATTAGACAATAAAGTTCCACATCAGAGTTTCTCAGAGTTGGTAGAGGTAAAATAATCTAATACTGTTAAAACTGAGTTTGGAGAATACACAAACACCATTTTATATTATTAAATTATATTGAAAAGCTGGCAATTAAACTCTATGACATGAAGACCCTTATCAGTATTCAGAGACACTGTTTCTAAGACCTAAAGGGTAAAGATTTGCTTTTAAAATGTGACTTGACTTAGAACATTACTTTGCTGTACTGAAAACACCGTGGGTATCCACCTTATTAGCATTCTGAATAATTAATTTATTCAAATAGTTTACTTTTCCTAGTTTTATTTCCATCTCTATGTTATTAAGTTGGAAGCAGATAGATCTGACATATCTGGAAAACAGATATGTTCTTTGAAATTGATCTGTAAACTGCAAAGTACAGCAAAAAAAAGAATCTCACTGAAGCTCCACAAAGAAGTTTCAGCTAATGGCTTTTTTAATGTTTTGGTGCATTCTATGTTTCTGACTTAAACAGTCACCTGTGTCACAGTAATGGATTGTCTATGACTGAAAACTCAGCTCTGTCCAGTAAAGAGAAAACTCAGGGCCACTAGGTTTCTTACTGTCTTGAACTAATCCCTAGTCAACATTCAAAGAAGACAATATTAATGAGAGACTAAATAATTAAGTACTAAATAAAAGCAGATATCACACCTTATTTTGGATCACGTTCAGGTCTCCTTTCACTCTGTGATTACATATCCACTCCCCACTGTGACTGAGTTATGCACGAATGAATTTCAAGTACTACATATAACTGGATTAAAAAAAAAACAAAACAACAAAACACCAACCTCATGCTGTATATATTTTCTGAGGCCTCCTTATAGCACATACAGGTGAGTGCACAGAAGAGAAAAATATAATAGCAGTGGTTTGCCCTTGAAGAGCCTTGGAAGTCCCAACCTCTAATGGCCATTTACTTAGCACAAGTCATCTCTTTTTGTGCCTCAATTTATGCAACACTAATAAAGAATTACAAACGATTTACAAACTATTTACTATATGATCTATATCTCAGAAATTAGAATATATGGACTGTGTCTCTATTCAGTGGAAGCTGTTAAAGTTATCTTGCTCCAAGCATCTGCATCAGAAGCAAAATTTGAAATATAAGGTTTATTATGTGTGCTGCACTGTAAGGAAAAATCAGTTTGTCAACATATGATGACACTTTTTCTATTGTAAAAGTTTTTTTCTTATATTATTACTGTTATGAGGGTTGAATATTGTTTCTAAACAAATTCTTCAAAGATCTCAGGTTACAGAACATCCTCAAATATTTTAAAAATATCAAAAGACTACTTGGAAATTTCATTGTAATATTCAAAAATTAGTCACTATAATAACTAAATTTAAAATATAGCCTGATTCAGTTGTTTCTCTCTTTAGGCAAAGTAGCAGCATGGTGTACTCAAACACAGGTTCTCCTGTTCTTTTAGGATATTACAAAAAAACTATGACTTTGCTATCATTGCACTCACAGCAGTCATTTTCTCTAAAGAACTTCTGCTTTATACCCTAAAACATACTTGTATTTGTCTTTGATTATGATGTAAAATCAATGTTTTTTCTATCCATTTGGCTGTTTTGACAGGAAAAAAAAAGAGCAGATCAAAACATCTCAAATACAGTACTCCTTAGTTATGCAACATTACATCTTTTATATACTGTAAAATGAATTAATTATTATAGACAAAAAAGGCACCCCTTATCCTCTTGCAAGTGATAAATTCACCAAAAAAATCTCACCAAGGTTCTCATTCTCTGCTGTAAAGAAACAAGAAAGTAAAGAAATCTATCATGCAAAAAGCCACATAAATGTGCAATGCAATGTAAACCTTAGCAATCAAAAGACAGTTTCCAAGTAATGAGCTAATAATATTAATATCTACAAGCATGTCTCACTTTGAATCATTTCACTCTCACATATTTCAGTAGCAAACATGTCAACATTATGAAGAAATTCTAAAACCTAAACTGCTGTACATACCTTCACTCAAGCAGCCACATCTCTTACTTCATAAATTCACTATTGTATTTGTGAACTTTACAGTGTCTGCTCAGTTTTCATTCTGATCTCTTTCTAGTTTTAGCCTGGATGTCTTGACATAAACAAGTCCTTGGTAAAATAAAACCCACTATAGAACTATCTGAAACATTCAACCCTGATAGTAAAAATAAAGAAATAACTACTGAAAGGATGGTTTTATATCTTCAGATACAGCTAGGGGCAAAGTGTGTTCATCAGAGTTTTGTAAAAAAAATCTGGATAGCTGCCTATTGCTTGGATGAAGAACATTCATTGCATACTTGTTCCTCCCACAGACCCCAAGGATGCAAACGGGTACTATGTATATTGTATCACTTTCAACTGTATTCTAACCCAGAGATATGAATAAAATGCTGTTCATTACACAAAGGGAGAAAGAAGGGGAGGAAGGGGACGGATTAGTTACACAACTCAGAAAGCTGAATTTTTACATTATTCTTTCTGAGATAAAGCTTGAAGAGGCATATTTTCCAGGAAAATAGCATCACGGTGAGAGAAATGGAAGGACCCAGGGAACTCAGTTTGTTGTTGTAATGGAAGCTTATATTTAAAGGAGACAATAAAACATGAACACTGAATCCAAATCCCTGCAAAATTTCATTACACTTGACTTAATTTCCAATCCTCTATTCAGTATTGTGTACACAGTAGGTAAGGCTCTTAAAGAATGTACACTCTGATGCAAATATAATATTCTGATTCTTATCCATTAGAGCCTAAGATGCAAAGTCCCCTGAAAATTATGGTAGTCTTCCTTTGAGTATGAGTAGACTTGAATATGGAACAAGATTATAGGCATCCACTATAGATTCATTTTTACTTCAGAAAAATTACCCAATCATATTTCCATCAAAGAGGGATAAAATATAACATCTTGCAAGTTTTCATTTCTGAACTTTAATCCCAACTGAACCACAAGTCCTAATTCAGGCCCCAGTTCCCATAGGTCTTCCTTGTCAAGTCTAAACAATACATTCACTTCTTTGACCCTTGTGGATGGGTTTTTTTTCTTTCTTGTATGATTTGTAGAGTAAACTTAGTAACTTTTAATCACTTGCCTTTTTCATTTCCATTTGCATATTGTGGAGGCTTGTTTTTGTCAATGCTGTTAAAGCTCTGACTTCTCCGATTTAAATTGGAAGCTCCCTGGACTTTGGTACTGCTGCCTGCAGCTGGCACTCTTGAGGGTCCTGGAAGCCTGGAATGGTACAATAAGAAATCAGTTCATTTTACGTAATGCAACATATAGCGGAAACAGTATGCAAATATCAGACCAGAATTTAAAACCAACAACTGAAAACAATGAATCCAGGTAAGCAACAATGAACAGGAGGATTCAAATTAGTTAGACTCCACAAATGAAAATAAAAGCTCATCCTTATGCACACAAAAGGGAAAAAGATGCTTTATAGAGTCACAAGACATGTAAGAAGATGCTTTGCATTTGCCGTTAACATTGCTAAAACAGATTCACTCTAAAAAATATTAAAGTGTAATATCAAACTTTATTAAAATCTGTCACTTTTGAAGAGAAAATGTTACAGAAATAGATTAGAAAGCACAATAATACTTAATTGAGAAATATTTCGTATCTCTTACTCTAATAAATGTCTCACAGTTGTGTTTAACATAAAAGCTTGTTTTTTAGTTATCTTCATCGGTTATTTTTCAGAGGCCTATTTACTAAAGTGCTCCCACCTTACTATTATAAATGAAAAATATTGAAAATGCGTGTTTTATCTAGATACTACAGATGCATTTATACCTTTTAGATAGAAGTACATAGTGTAGACTATACAGTTCATTTCTTAGTATTTGCTGCCACCATCTGAACCTTACTGTGTGGCTATGCTAAGGAAAAAAATGTAGACCCTGTTGCTCCTGACGTATCTTTTTTCTGCCTGAATCCCTTTTCTGATATAAGATTCCTTAGTACATGCCTACTTCAAACTTTCTGCAGCATCTTTGTGGGCACTACTTTTCAGTTTTGTTATTTGTTAGACAGATTAACATTATTGTTATTTGTTAGACAAAATGAAGTGCTTGAATCAGTCATAGGCTTTTGCCATAGTAGAAGAGCATCTCTCTTCTGTTTCTCTCTTATCGGAATGACATGATGATTTAAATGATGGCAATACAAACTATACTAGTTATCAAATTCTGTTAGTTTCTCTATTATGAAAGAGCAGCATGAGAAGGGAGGGAAAAAATCACATTACAAAGAAGCACAAAGCATTTGATTTCTTTCAAACTTGTTTGTTTGTTTAATACACTGGCATAACAGAAATGTTCAAATCATTTTATTTTCATTAGCAAACATACGTAAACAGCTCCAAGTTCTCTTTCTTTACCAGTTTAAGCCTCAGAGAGCTAATCCATTCATTAATTTTACGGCTCATTCTGGCTGCCAGCCTGCCCTGCTAGTCTCTGTGCCGAGCCCAGAGCAGACTGTCTCTGCTCTGCAGCTGTATGCATGCTAACCTTTACCATGACCCATGAATTGGAGTGATCTTCTGTTCCCTGAAGAATGCACTAAAACAAACTTAAAAATCCATTTGCTCCTTCTCATTACCCTAATTTGACAGGCAGTAAGAGCCCTGAGATCATTTGTCAAAGGTAATGAAAAAAGCAATGAAAAGGTATGTGCAACACTGAAAACTCATCTGTTCTGTTAAAATATAAAATACTTCTGCATATATTCTGCATGCCAGAATTTGAGAACTTGCCACAGTAAGCACATTATACATGAGGTCATTTGCTCTACACACTTTCCAGTTTGCCTCATTTGCTGACTTTTTAAATCGAATTCAGGTTTTAAATTGCTCTTGCAGAATCATGTTAAGCAGCCAAGGAAATGCAAAGAAGAGTATAACAAATAAGGGACAAGTCACATACCTCTGAACACTGCCACACTTCGGAAACACTGCCACAGATTTAAAGTATTAGACAATAAGACTGTTAACCTTGACATGTTGAATGTGGACAAGACAGGAGCATCAGCAATAAGGAAAATGAAGACCTATAAATGCAGGTGCAAAGCAACTGGACCATGGAATAGCTCATTTCAAGCTATCACCAGCCACTCAAATTGTGTTAGTGTTGTACAGTGCAAAATTCAATCTTTATTGTAGATTATGCAATTTAGAGTTCATTGGTCTCACCAATGAACTGTACAGCAAAGGTATAATTAATGAACACATTAATTATTCCCTTCCCCCCACAAAAGAAAAAAAAAAAGCTAGAAACAAGAGTAAGCATTAGACCTCAGCTTCTTTCTTCTTCAATCTAGCTTGTAGATTTTAGTGCTCGTGGAATGACAGATGAAATCTGAAACATGTCAGCTCCTACACACAGCTCTGTCAAATTCACTACCAAAACAAAGCATCTAATTCGTGGGAACTGTGTGCAGGCTACTCTTGATGGAGCAGAAGTCTTGGAAGTAAATCTTTTTTTTCTGCTGTATTTTGCTTCTGAGTAAAGTTGGCTCCATGAACTTGACCTTTCAGGTGGGTTTGCTATACATGCAAAATATCTAGTGGGAACTGGGATGGACTCCCAAACTTCTTTTCACTCATGACTAAAGTCAGGATTTGAGCCACAATACAGAGCACTAAAATCACCAACTAATCCTTCACATCCAATATTTTACATGCAGGATACAAAGATGCAGGGTACATAACAACCAGAAATATTGCTAATATACAGTACAAATCAGCCAAATGGCCAAAAGCCAATTAATACAAGGCTTTTCTGTGGCAAAGCTCATCATTGCAAAGCTTGCACACATAACAAAAATTATACATTGTATAGTGTCTGCTTAAATCCAAAGGATAAAATATCAGTGGGCATATACTTGCTTGGGTATCACTTACAAGCAATAAATTAGAGATATTTAACTGACCTAGAAGCCTTTTTTTGACTGGTTGCAATTCCACTGTGATTAGACTGAGTTGCATATCTGGCTGTGAGACTGTATGAGAAGAAACAGAGAAATTGAATTAAAGAATTTCTTTGAATATGTATAGAAAGAACACACTTACCAGCAAACTATGAGTTAATGAATGCAAATTGAACACAGATAGAAAACATAAATTAACTGGCAACAATATGAAACAATGTAAACATGCAGATTTTTATGAGAGATGCAATGAACAGATTATGAAATAATGGATATTGTTATAATGTGTCTCATTTGCTAGAAATTATCTTACGAATAGACAAAATGGTCAAATTTCCATAGTGTCTGAATTACTTAAATATAGCTAATTCATTCGCACAGAATGCACCTTTGTCCCTTTCTTTTTTTTTTTTTTTTTTTTTTAATCCATGAAAAGCACTAAGCACAAATAGACACCTACTAGTCTCTCCTGCAACCTGACCAGGTTCACAGTGTGGCAGTTAGGAGCAGATTTGCCATACCAAATTCAATATGGACAGAAAAGTTCCTACTAAAGCAAGGTTACCCTTCTGACAGTAGAGCTATATGGAAGAAGCAACCCGTCATAATTTTCATTCTTGTTACAGCAGCACAGGTCATGTATGTGATGCATTATCCAGGCAATGAATCAGAGGCTGCACTAGGAAAGCCCTGACATGTGCTTAGACTCACTGTGAAATGCCACAGGAAAATGCACCTTTGTCTATTAGTATTTCTGCAAGACAAGACATTCTGTGCTATAGAGGGCTAAAACCTGTATGGTCCTTTTGACATGCAACAACCTGGCACTACTAGAGAGAAAATTTATTCCCCTAATCTTTTAGACATTTGCATAGAGGATGTGTCAAATGTGTGGCCAAGATACAGCCTTCTGTCAGGTAATTTCAGTTTCTATAAACATGTGCATCCTTTGGGAGCAACACAGCCTAAGGATGTAGACAGGTGCCTAATCCAGGTGCAATCACAACATAAAATTCCTTGAATTATTAAGGAAGTGATGGATAACTGAGTCATCAGAAACTCTGATAGTCACAGGTTTAATTTGTCTCTCAGAATTCTGCATCTTCCACCAATTCTTCTGAGTAGCAGCAGAAACCACAGCGCTCTAGTACCAGCTTTATAGACTGGCAGCACTTATAAAAAGCACCTGGTGGCCTGGGGTCTACAAGAAGAGTGTTAAGTGATTTCTGCTAGTCCACTGAAGCAGACAACCTGAGTATAGAGCAGATGGGAGAAGTCGTCAAGTGAGAAAGATCTTCTTGTATTAGCACAGAAGTCCTGAAGAGGGGCTAGGGGAAGGCACAAACCAAGCGACAATATAAGACTTGAATGGACTGCATGATTATTGTTACTTTAGGAATTAAACCCCAATAAAGGTTTCAACGTGCCTCTATTCCTGTCAGTTACAAATGGCACATGTGCACATGATGAATATGAAAAAAAAGGAGAGTACTTCAGTTTTAAGAGGGCAAAAAGGAATCATTCAATATAGAAATGCAGCACTCAATTCTCTGACATATATCTTCACAGTAATTCTGACAAATTACCTTTTAATAGGAACATAACTTCTGTGGAAATTAAAGTTTATTATAATAATATGACAATAATATCAGAACAATTACAGTTTATGTATTTTTATCTTTCTAGTTTTTAGTATATTGAATGAAATTTCACTCAAAGCTATCTTTCTTAGTAGTGTCTAGACTTATGATGCAAATGTGATATAGGTTGTTTTGCTGGCATAATAGCTCATCTTTTGATGAGATCTTCCACTCATTTTTTTCAACATATCTAAAATGAAGGAATCTAGAAACGGATAGCTGGCTATCTGTGTTGAGTAAAATAAGAATTTCGTGAGAAAAATAGTGTGTCAAATAAAACCTCAGTGCATTATGTTTTAAAAGGTAAAATGATACACAGTACAGTCAACACAGACAGCGAGATGGAAAAACAGAGTGAATAGGGTGCAGTGCCATAGTGTATTGTACCTCAAACAACACATTCCAAAGTAACTGGAAAGATCAAATACCTTAATCTCAGTGTTGATAAGCTAGTCCACAGACTTTTTAATAGCAATAAATACATGAAATACCTATCTAGAAATGTTTACTAGAATGCTTTCCCTCTGTGTCTGTTGCTTGGAACTCCATTGACTAGCAAACTCACGAAACATCAGCCTATAGGCTGCTTTCAAACTTTCCGGACAGGCTTGAAAGGCACTGATGAAAGTCTCATTGTCAGTAAAGCATGATTTGTAAAGCACGATTTCCACTGTGGCTGGGTAAATTTATTTTCCAAAGTAATGTGACAAAAGAAAGGGAAAAAGAGAAATTTAACAGCTCATAAACCGGGTGCATCAAGTTCCTAATGACTTTGGGTTTTCCTTCTCAATCAGGACTGCATGTGTTGGCCCATTAAAGCTTTGCACAGACACTTGTTTCCCAGCTGCAGGCCCCACTTTTGCAGATGTGAACTGCAACACAGTTGCAGACTAGACTTTAGACTAGCCACAATTGTATAAAAAAATATTTGCCCATTGTCCTCTGTCCTACCACAGAATGGGTAGGGTAACATCTAGCAGTCAGGAAAATAAACCTGTTTTGTTTAAATCAGTTATCTTTTATGCTTACAAGTCCACACAATCATATAATAAAAATGTGTCTGCAATAAAGCAGCAAATGGATCTTAACAGACAAGACAGTATTAGTTTAAGTCTACATCATATAGGACAAGGAAGGATTTATTTGTCAGAGGGCAGGAAAAGGGAATTTTGAAAGCCTCTGGTTCTCAGCTGTTGACTACCAAGACCCTTTCCACTGCCATAATACTCCTACCCGTAGTCTTCTGCAGCGTGGTCACAGCTTTGACTCCTTAGAGGAGTCACAGCAGTGACCTGCAAAGCACAGCCACAGCACACTGGCAGGAAGGGGACACACAAACTGTAGAGGAGACCGACCCTGACTGCAGGGCCTGCAGGAAACCCTGCTGGTCCTAGAGCTACTGCCTAGCATTGCAGTGCTGGAGGAAAGCACTACTGGACCTGTGCTAGGACCAGGTATCACGCTTAGTTCTCGTCTTCCTGCTAACGCATAGGGAAGAAGAGCGAATCCTCTTCAAAACAGTTAAGATGGTGCATACACATCTAATACCAAATCCTCATAAATCATCAGGACTCTGCAAACTAGCTTCCAAGTGGAAATCATCAATATTTTGTATCACAAACCAGGGAAACACTAGTCAATACAGAAGATATGATATGGTGACAATGAGAACTTCCTGTTGCTGGTCCCGTGGTTAAATGCTGCAAAAAAATGGAATAAACATCCTGAGACCTCCCAGAAAGGCAGTTCAGCACAGAGGTAGCTGAGGCAGTATTGAGAAGAAGGGATGGTGATGTTATTGACCCTGAGGTACTGGTGAAGAACACCACACCTTTACTGCACTGACTGGTTGCAGAAATCAGGACTCTGCATTACACCACAAGGCTGTGTGGCACAGTCAGTCACTCTGGCGAGCTATGCACTATGTTCCATCATGATGGGGAACTGATGGAAGTCATTTATTTGCAGGCAGGATAGGGTTAAAAAAATGGTCCTAAAAGGTGTAGGTGAAACTAGGAAACCAATATAAGCTACAACACTAAAGGATCTTAAATGCCGTCCCACTCAAAGTACAGTGAAATATTCAACACAAACTGGCAAATAAGAACAAGGATGACAGAGTGCTATGTCCTGCACTTGGGTCACAAAACCCCCATATAACACTACAGACTTGGAAAAGAGTGACTGCAAAGAGGCCTGGAAGAAAAGACCTAGTGGTGCTCGTTAACAGCATCGGAACATGAGCCAGCAGTGTGCCCAGATGGCCAAGAACACCAATGGCATCCTGGCCTGTATCAGAAACAGTGTGGCCAGAAGGACCAGGGCAGTGATTGTCCGCCTGTACTCGGCTCTGGTGAGGCCACACCTCAAGTTCTGTTCTCAGTTTTGGGCCCTTCACCACTAGAAAGATATTATGTGCTGGGGTGTGTCCAGAGAACTGCAGTGAAGCTGATGAAGGGTCTGGAGCACAAGGCTGATGAGGAGTGGCTGAGGGAGCTGGGGTTGTTTAGCCTGAAGGTTCAGGGGGACCTTATTGCTCTCTACAACTACCTGAAAGGAGGTTGTAGCCAAGTGGGCATTGGTCTCTTCGCCCAGGCAACAAGTGATAGGACAAGAGGAAATGGGCTTAGGTTGCCCCAGGGAAGGTTTAGATTGGACACTAGGAAAAATTTCTTCATGGAAAGGGTTGTCAAGCACTGGAACAGGCTGCCCAGGGAAGTGGTTGAGTCATTGGAGGTATTGTAAAGACTTTTAGATGTGGCACCTGGAGACATGGTTTAGTGGTGGACTTGGCAGTGCTGGGCTAATGGTTGGAGCTGATGATCTCAGATGTCTTTTCCAACCTAAATGATTTTACATTTCTATGAAAAGGGAAGGCAAGTGACTGTTTGACACTGGACTAAACTGCCAAAAAGTCTATCTTGCTGCTATACAATATATCAGAAAAGAAATAGGTCTTTGAAAGTGGGTGTAAAGCACATAAAGCTGAAGGACAGAGCTTCTATAAACATGAACAGAGCACAAATCAATCTGAAAATATTTTAACCTACTTCTTCAAAAAGTAACCCATGCATTTTCACCCCAAATATCATCTACTTTTTATTAAGTCTTCCGAAGGATCAAAAGGATCATGTTACATCACACTGTCATTTTTCTATAATGTTAAGAGTCATTTAGTGGTTCTAAAATGCCAGCTATGTGAAGTGTTAAAATTAGAATAAGACATAGGGGTTTGTAGTATATCATCAAAACCTCTCTCCCTTACTGGCATACTTGAATTTTAATACACTGTTCATCTTATAAAGTGCATTTATATCACTAGTGTGACTGCACTCCAGAACTGTTCAAGACCTTTGTATTAGAAAAATTCTCTGATAAATTTAAAAAGAATGCATTAGCAACGTAAAAATTTCCCTGGAAGGTCTCAACTAAAAAAACTGTTCTTTTCTTTTTAATTATTTTTTTCAGATGAGCTCCTTGGCTGGTCATCATCCTGCCTGGCAAAAAGAACAAGAGATAATATTCTATGGTATACCTAACTCCAAATCCCAAGAGTGCCTGGAGAGACGCCATGGAAAACAAAAGTTTCCAGCCTCCTCACCATACAAAACAGTTTGGACAGGTAAAAGATCCCTGATTTCTCAAATAGACAGGCAAAGAACTCTAAGGAAGAAACCAAAAAACTCAATTTTTCACACAAACAATATTTTCCAGATATTTCCAGATATTTCTTTTCCCTTTTAGCCCTGTCTTGGTGAATTAATATATGGCTATATCTTTGCATATATGTATTTATATCTACATATATCTATATCTAGATTTATTTATAAATACTATTTATTTATGTATAAATGTTATATATGAATGTGTATTTTATAGATATATCTATATTTTATAGATGTAAACTATCTGTATATATCTAACACATAAATACACATTTATTTTTTCATTTACAACAGGAAATACCTGTGGTTCAGGCAGTCCTAGCTCATACCTCATCATCTGTTTTAAATTAGTTGGACATTTCTCCTTTGCACTCTTTGAACTTCTGGCTTCTTACACAAGAAATCTGTCTTCAACTGATTCATGCTTGGAGTTCCAAGCAAAATCATGTTTTCAATCTTTTTCTATTGTTCACAACTCATAAGCCAAAATGCAGATAAACTAATATTGCATCCGTGTTTATGTTCTTGAAGAATTCAGAGACTTGTAATAAGAATGAATCTTCTACCACAGTGACCACAGCTTTCCCATCCTGGTCCCAGTACTTGTACTTACAGGTATTTTGCAGTATTTAATGAAAGGGTATACGAACTACAACATTAAAGAAACAAAATGGATACCAAGCAATAACTGTGTATGGTGGTTTAGGACACTGTGCTAGTTAGCTATTGTGCTTAACCTGACCTGTAGCACACCTAAAATGAGATCTTTTAAAACCCACTATTTCTATCTGAACAACTTGGCCAAGTGGATAGCAGCGTGCTGCCTGAACTAGGACTAGGCTCTTAGGGACCAGTTGTACCCTTTTATGACCTTATTTCCACACCATTTATGATCTTACACTAGAACAAGATTATATCAGAGGATCTTCACAGAATCATATGCCCCCATTCTGTTTTACAATTTGATAGAGTAAGACTGTAATAAAGTTTTCTCCTAGAGTGAATGAAAAAGGATGTGCCAGAAACCCTGATGATGGTACTTCTTCAAATCTACTCGAATTACCTCTTGAATCTTTGCAAAGATTTCCAGAAAATCCACATTCCTAACACATCCTAAAGTATGGTTGGGATTGCTATAAACCTGCACCAGTCAAATGATTATCACATGGTTAAGTCTGTTTCTACTGAGTGTATTAAAATACATTTATGAGCATTTTGTTTGGTCTCCCCATTCATTCTAAAATATCAAAGAGCTTTGCAATATAAAGAAAATACAAGATATTCTACCAACATTTCACCTATATTCCCAGAAGCATTTTCAAAACACAAATATTTTCTTGTGTGGGGAATTCTAAATATATTAAAAAAAATCCTCTTCTTTTTTTTCCCCACTTCTATTTTAATTCATTTTCCATGGGCAATAATTGTCATAAACAGCACTGCCTGTGCTTCTTTGGAAGTGTATGGATTTTTAGTTTGGGTGGGTTTTTTTGGTAAATGAAGAGCTGTTGTATATAATGTTATTTCATTAACTGACACCTGCAAAACAACAATATGTCGAGTATCAAATTTGTTTCACAGTCTGTGAAAATATTAAGAGATAATAGTGGACAAAAAGGACTGACAGAAGCAAAGAAAGTAGCAGTACAAATATAAAACTATGATGAATGCAAGAAGGCAGCAAGAAAAAGACTGAGCCACATATTGGTATCAAGGAATCTATTAAGGAATAAATAGAACAAAGATAGAACATTTTACTTCAGAATAGGTAAAAAATTAATCATACGGCAAAAGAAAGAGTGAAGACTGCAATAATTCAATATGGCTCCCACTGCACTTTACATGTATTTAAATTTAATTTGCCATATACAAATAATTATAGGCAAGCTCAGATGTTCACAAGACATCATAATTAAATAGGTGGCAGGTGTGGGAAAGGAATAAATGCATGGACATTTGCATTAGATTTCAGAGAATGATAAGAATTGATGAATCTCAATGGAGAGTAAAGGTAGAGCAACAAAGAATGTCTGAAGGGAAAATAACTCCATTACAAAGTTTCTATTCCTTCAAAAGGACACATATAAAAAGGTTGGAACCCGCTGCTATAAGGATGAATAAAACACTTCCCATTAATTTCTACATGATCTGGCTTAGCAACAGTGAAAATTATGGCCAAAGTGCATCAAAACTGACATAAAAAGTAATAAGTGGCAAGTGTGACACATGCCAGACAATGAGAATATCTGAAATGTACAAAGTGAGAATTGCCACTAAATGGATTAAAAACATATTTTTTAAAAACTGTAAGAACAG
This sequence comes from Cephalopterus ornatus, assembly GCA_013396775.1. NCBI lineage: Eukaryota > Metazoa > Chordata > Aves > Passeriformes > Cotingidae > Cephalopterus > Cephalopterus ornatus. The sequence continues at coordinate 275,774 of VZRE01002784.1, read as the reverse complement.
ACAATAAGAAAACATGACAGTTGTGTTTAGAAATGCAAACAGAATAGGAGGCACAGAAAAAAATATTGTTCTTGAGCAGATGGCACAGGTAATTTATAAACAGTAGAAATCAGTGTCACAGGTTCCTAAAGAAAATGTTCAGGCAAACATCATGTACTTTGCAAAAAGAAAGAACTGTAATAATGCACAAAGGGAAGGTACCAAACAGTAAAGGACAAGTTTTAAGGATCCAGCTCACAGAAGTATGTAAGCAGGTAAAAAATACCAGCAGTTTGTGAAAGATTGGTAGTGAAATGGTGAAACAGGACATGAAAAGTTGAAAAAAATATGCAATGTTATTGAGAGGCTAAAAATGTTTTCTGGTTTACACATTTTTATTTTCTATTTATATTTTTTTTATTTCTATTGTAGGCATGCTATAGTGTGCTAGAATACGATATTATAACTATGGAAAAAAACTACGTGTTTTAGAACCTGAACATCACTTGGAAACACCCTTTTCCTCCCTTATTTTAAGCTTAAGAAATGTTATTAGATACCTTCTTATCTTAGAGAGGATGGGCTACAGGGAAGTAGTATGTCAGAAATACATTCTTACTATTGCATTGTTATGTCTTTTCTGTATGAAGGTTATTAGAAAGGTTAGTCATTTGCCACCACCAAAAAGTAACCCTTTTGTGTATGGTAATTTATAAGTCTCTCAAGTGAAACAGAAGTGTGTATTATGAAACATCAAATAGTGAATTTTTGCATCCTTTTTCAAAATACAGCCATTAAGGTGAAATTTAGGGGGAAAATGCTCATAAAACTGGCACTAATATTAATATGTAGGAGGCTATGAAGGTGTATTTTTACTATGCTGTGTCAATATATCATAGCCATAGCCTAGAAAATTCCTGAAACTGCAGTAACTCCCAGCATGTTGTGGCAGTAATACCAAATGTGTAAATTAATGTCATAGCTATGTGATGTAAACAACCAGTATGTGCAAGATGAGCACCTTTTACTAATGAACTAGAGTGGTCATCACAGGATCAGATCTCTTCTCTGATTTATGCAATTCATCACTATTAATCTATTTGCTCAGGTACACAGTTAACTGATTTAATTGGTACTCAGAGATACTATACTCTTTAGTAACTTGGACTTCTGGACAAATATGATGAAAAAACTTCCTTTCTGAGTTTCATACCACTTTGGGAACCTCAAGGACTGTAATGATGGCATCTTTGAGGAGTAGAATGAAACAGGTCCAAAGCTGATTTTCAAGGTAAAAAGATAGCTCAGTTAAAGTAAAACTAAACCCCTAAAAACCATTTGAAGGTCAACTTGCTGCAGATTCTGGTGCAATAACATTAAGCAAATAATTCTGCATTGACACATAAAAATATATCAGATTAGACTAATAGCTCTTTCTTTGCTTAGACCCTTACTAGACAACAGAGAAGAGAAAAAAGAAATATACATCTTCCTAATTTTTCTCCTTTTCAGTCATTAGATAATGATTCTGTAGTGGGAAAAGCAGGAACTACCTATCTGTTTCTCTTCACCAAAACCAAGTGACTAGCAATGGCTGAGCTAAGGACAGCAAAGAGACTTGTTACATCACCTTCCTATCCATCAAAACCAAGAAAGACACACAAATATGTACACCTTTTGGTTTTTAGTCTATGTTAGTGCAATGGACTTGGTATAGACTGCTGCAATAATATTTTAAACCTCAAGAATACTGAAACGAAGGCCTTTTTCTAAACTGAGAGTGATGTAACCAAGATTGCTATACAGATTGGCAGTATTCTAACACGGATCTATTTCAATTCATAATCATAACCATTACATTTGCATTACTGTATTTCATGCAGCACAAGCTGTGTGTCCAATATGCTTAAATTTTTTTTCTAGAACTTCTGAGCAGCAGGCAACACAAAACCTAGTTCCTTGCAGTAGTTATATGTGCAACTGCCGGTAGAAATTAGCTACCTAACTTTGTTTATGTTCCTAGGAAAACCAGGGTGCTCTTTCAATATAACAAATTTAACAAAATCCATCTGGACCTCAAGCTGTGCTCAATCATTCCTGTACGTGATAAAATAGTTTGTCCGTCTCAGTGAATTTTTCTGACAGCTTACTGAAACCAGTCACTGCCTAATCCATAAATGAGACAGAACTTCTTTCATCCACATGTGTTTTCTCTTAGTATCTGGGTGGTCGAAAGATCATCACTGCAGAAAGTTTAGATGCATTGCTGTGATAATGGAATCCACTAGCAAAGCAAAGCATAAAAATATAATGTAAGCATTGTTGTCATTTATCTGTACTGACAGATATAAATAAGGCCACCAGCACTGTATTTTTTTAAATAAATCTCAGAGCTGCAATAAACTCAGAAGGAAAGAGTGAAGTGCCAACTTCAGATTTTGAAGTATTCAATTCCCACAGTTAGACATACAAGAATATAGGAAATTTTAGGATAAAAAGAAATCAGAAATCACATCGAAAACCATCCTCTCCCTTTGGTTACCATTACTTTACTGCAGATTTTTCCACTAATAGTCTAATAATTTCTGAGTTTTTATGCTTAGTGGTATGAAACTATAATCTTCCATAAATAAAGAATACTCTTTGTACGGAAATTTCACTTACCATGAATCAACTTCCTACATTCTTTTTACATTTCATTTGAAATGTTGCTATTGGCCCTAAGATTAGATAGGCCAATGATACTCTCAAATGCAGAATCTTGCTCTCCTTCTGTGTGCACAATTTTCACAATTCTGACATCAGTCACTGACAGATTACATGGGAACAGGAACATTAGAGTATTGCCACACTGACCAGTTCTGGATAACTTTGTTAGGAGCCTGCCATAGAAGATTCATTATCCTCCTATGCAAACTTTGCACTAAGGGGAGAGAGGCTCCTCTAGAAATCGATTTAATTACATTCCTCATCTGTGTTGTCTCCTAGTCGTCCAAGAACAACTACCCTCCTGAATTAGTCTTCTGAATTCTCCGTTTTTGCACAAACCTAATCCTGAAAGTCTCATGATCTTCTGATTATAACCTTCCCCTGGGACCTCTATTTACCATACTGAAACAGACTGTCTATGAAACTTGTAGAGTCCTAATATAATTTAGTGCTTGTTTCAGTTTTTGTTGATAAAGGGCTCAAACACTGTCTGAATGAGGTTGATACTAAAGTAAGTTGTCTTCAGTGGCATGTGAAACAGGCTCAGACCCAGTAATGATCACAAACATTGATCATTACTAAGGACATCGTAACCTGGAAATGAGGACAACAGTACCATCATCTTCCTCATCATCATCACCAGGAGCAGTATTTTAAATTAGGAGGGTGAGATACTAGTCCTGCACATACAAAGACAAAACTTCCTTGGTCTTCAGCAGTGTCTGAATGCTACCAATCTCTGTATTCTGACCATGTTCTGTGTGACTTCTCAGAGGTATTTCTCTCTTCCATGTATAATCCCTATTTCTCTCAGAAAAAGTGGAGAGCATTTATTAAACATACTTGTTTAATAAAGAAAATAAAATGGCTTTTTACCTCCCAGGAAATCAAGTTGAAATTAAGCAATATGCTTACTATACGTTTCTGGAAGCAAGAAAGAAAATAACTTTTCTGATAGAATATTCTAACCTAAAATAATATCAATTGCTAGTTGAAACTAAGACATAGTTTCCAAGGCTTAAATTACAACATAAAATGTGATTGATTATTGAGCATTCAAAAAATGTACAAAGTCTACAAAAAGCATCCACCATTATCAGTGTATATGTTTTGCTTTTGCTTACATATTTGCACACATACAAACGCACGGATATCAAATGCACTTAAATGTACACAGTGCCTCAAAAAGACAGCTTTATTCCTCAGGTGTCTAACACAGTAGAAACATGTGAGTCTTCTAGTAGAATAAAATACCCATAAATGTAAGAATATAATTTTCCAATACCCTTGAAAATTTACTCAAATTAGATTTGAAGCATTTTGCCACTACTGAATAAAGATGAATGTGCCACTCAGGTGTTAACAGCTATATTAATTACCTGGCTTCTGACATAATAATAGGATAATTTTTCTTGTTTCTCTCAAAAACCTGAAACTATTTGTAGGTAATAAAAGACCATAGACCAAGTTAATGGAAAATACTCTCTGTTATGTGCATTTGCCAAATATTTTTTTCCAAAATATAACCTGTAAGTAATTTTCTGCCTTAAGGCTTCTACATACCAAACCTTTCCACAGTTATGCTAGATATGTTAGAAAATGAAAAGTATTCAGAATTTTGAAAAACATATTCAGAACTGCAACAGGCTAATAAAGAGGCATACCTGCACAATAACTGTGTTAATAATAAATTGCCTTAAAGATTAACATCTACTATGAAATAATAAAATAGCTAGTTTTATCATCACTACTTTTTAAAAAAAGTAAAATTACTCTATTATTGATAGCAGCTAGATTATCTATTGAGTTAATAATTTCATATGGAAAGTGTGAATAATGTACATTATTATACACTTCAGATTTTATCACTTTTCAAATTTCTCCATCCAATAAAATAGGAAGGTTTCACTATCCGTATGAAACTACTTTTTGTCAAAAATATCTAAAGGTCTCAGGTGTCCCATGGAGTAGTCATATGAGTTCCTTAGGACCTTCTAAACCATGAGCTCCTGCCAACTCAGTCATGTTGGTTCCTTCTGTATGTAATGCTGAGACACAGCTGACACGAAAGCAATCATAGAAATCAGTCTGGGGAGTCATGTAAGCCACCTGACCACATTTCAAGTAGCAAAAGGCAGGCAAGAGGCAAGATGAATCTCATCAAAGTAATCTTTTCTATTTTAATTTCATATTTTGGTTTCTTTAAACAGAAGCAACTTAAAACTAAAGAGGTGTTTGGGAGTTTTTTTCTTAATTATTTTTCAAGCTTTTTTTTTTTTTTTGAAAAAAGAATTAATTAAATGAAATCACTGCTATGAAAAAGAGAGTTGCTAAGTCCACCACAGAGAGTTCATATCAATGTACAATTAAATATGCTCATCTATTTGTGAAAGACTTGTATTCACATGTAGTCATTTTTTTAGAAGGGGATATATTATTTTATGCTTATTTCATCATATCACTTCAAAATGGCAAAAAATGAAAAGAAATCATTATTAAAAAAATTGTATTCCTGTTTGTTTCTAAGTTCTGTGGCTCTTTGTTTTGGTAACAGCTCAGAATACCAGATGTATTTGCAGCAGAAGATAGAAACCTTTCATACAGGAGAAAACTTAGTAGTAGGGACCTTTCTTTATCCTTAAAGACTTTACTGAAAAATCATACACTCTCAGGCAATACAGAAGTGACAAGCATTAAACTTTTCTATATATGAAAGCAAACAGAAAAATTCTTGCTTTCAGTTTTCAGATTGGAAATAAGAAATCTTGGTCTAATAATTTTTTATATAGACATATTTTACAACTGAAACATAGTCATGAAGAGAAATTGAATCACAGAGTTAAATTATTTTAAGCTTCTAGATGAAAGTGGAAGGTCTAAAGCACTCTGATGGAAGTAGAAATTTTGTTAAACCTGCCTTAGATGTCACTCTACAAAAGCAAAAATACTGGGATTCTGAACATGGAATGACTGCCTTTCCTCTTAAGGGAGCATGTTTAAACAGCAAAATAGGAGAAGAAGGTGCTGAAGGACCACAAGATCTTGAGGAATTATGATGAAAAGAAAACTTAATAAAAGATTCATAAACTCTTTGCCTACCACATGCAACCCATGTCATCCAAATAGTAAAAAAACTGCTTTATCCAGGCTTTTTTGGACAAACCCTTGTAATAGCAGTGACGTATAAAGGAATACTGTAACTATTTTATTATTAAAAATTCACCATGGGAAAAGCAGGAAATGTTTCCATTCTTTTACTAAATTATAAAAAAAGATCCAGTAAACAAAGGTATTGACAGGAAGCTGACTAATCTCTTAATTCCACTGATTAAAGCTGATTAATTTCTGAAAAACAAGATGTTTTTGCTTCTTATGCAGTATTAAATATCCTTCAGAAAATAGAAATTCAATTTTGGAAAATGTTGAGAGCAGTCAGACTCTTCTAGGACAACACCATAATTCCCTAGGTTACACTCTAACAGTAAACTTCACAGAGAAAGCATTCAAGGACATTAATTTTCAGTAGCAGAGAAAATAAAAGCATTTCACTTTGCCCAAGGAAAACATAAATGTATCTTAATTTTTGTATCAAAAGAGGTAATTAAAATGCTATCAGCAACACTTTCCTACAAAACATATTTTTAGAACATTCCTAGTTTGAAGGCAAACATATCTATCAAGTGTTTAAATTTTTGTCATTTGAAGCAATACGTTTATTATAACCATAAAAGTGTAATTTAGGTATGAATGGACTAAAGAACTAGAATCTCACTATCTTAGTCTGATACTTTTAATCCATCCTAGATCATTGACTTATCACATTCTAGACATAGAGCTGTTTAGTAAGTCAGCAAAAACATTTTAAACAAGGATATGAAAAATCAAACAAGCACTAAACCCAACAAGATCAAAGTCTTCATTAAGAACTACAGTTTGCATGGCACCAGATGTGAATGGGTTTTTTTAAACTTCCCCAATAAAGCATACGTTGCTAATACTGTTTCCATTTAAATAGATATTTGTGTTTCAAACTGATTCTTTTGTCCTGGTCTGTAAGCAACTACATCCTCAAAATATGTTTTCAGCTGCAGTCTCAAAGAAAACTAATTCAGCAATTAAGCATTCTGCTGAGTGCTTTGGTTTCCTAAAACTAAATAAAAAACTGACCACTTAAAAGAAACAACTAGATTTAGGCTATTTCTTCTCCCTTTAAAAAAAAAAAAACCAAAACCAAAAAACCCAAGTAGAATTTAAGTGCTCAAAAAACCAGAATGTGTAGGGATAAAAAGAGTTTATAACAAATTAAAGTAATAATTTTGCCTTTTTCCCATGTATTTTCATAATTATTTGAAATTGTTTCTTTAGACGTGGAACTGGGTATGTGAAGAAAACACGAAAATAACCAGTATACTAACCGCATGGTGTGCTAGTTGTCTCTTATCGTGCAATGGGCAGTAGAATCAATAGTAAGGTAACAGAAAGCCCTACAATTAATTAAAATTGGAACTCTGCTCTCACTCTAGCTTTACCCCCAAGAAATGCAGGTGTAGTACCAAACAAATACATTGCATCCATTGCAAAAATAGCTTTTTAACGTACCTTGACTGCATATCTTGGTGTGTTTTGGACTGACTGATTTCAGGTGAAGTTGAAGGGACTTGCTGTTGTAGCTCCACCAAAGACTGGTAGTACTGTTGCTGATGATGTTGCTGCTGTTTGTACCGAGACAAACTGAAAAACAGCCCTAAAATGGCTTTCAAATTTCCATTCCGTATTTCTAGTAAAAAAAAAAGAAAGAGAACAAGAAGTGAAAACACTTTGGTTTCAGACTTCAGTTTTGCCACAGTCTTAAATATCTCTGTATGTACCTAAAGCTATACATGTTTATGTCTTATATCTCTTCATTTATTGCTAATATCAGGCACATTTTATGTATCACTGATACTTTACTTGTTTTTATAATTTTTCTTTATTTATGTGCCATTGTTGCAATAATGGTCATGCAAACATGGTCATAAACAAGAGTCCATCAAACCCTAAATAACATACATAATTTGAAATTAAAACCCCTGCCTCAATAAAGTACAAATATTCTAAATATAAGCAGAATTTAATTCTGAAAAATCTGAATTCTTTCTCGCCCTTGGTACACATCCCTTCAACTCAATGGCTTTAAATTAGTCTTCTTGAGTTTTGGACAAATTCTGTGCACATTGGTAATAACCAATGGGTTCTAGAAAAATCAAAAAGAATGATGTAACAGGTGAGCACACATCCATTCTACAAACGTTAAAGGAACATGAGGGAAGAAAATGAATGGAAATTTGTCTTCAGAAAAGGTGATTAATGCTCATGACAACATCCTTGAACTTACAAATGACGAGACTTTATGGTTTTCTCTGTTGTACTGCTATTTCAAAACTACAGCTTTCAAATGAGGCTAACACAGCTACCTGAACAAAATTCTAGCGTTCCACAGTAAAATTCCTACATCTTCCATTCCTTTCTTAGCCTGTTCCCAGCCTGAGATGAAGGTTTTAAAAGGATAATGCTATTCTTTGCTCATTAAGGATCTCTGTGTCAAAAAAGAAGCCTCAGGAGACTTTAATGAAATTATCTGCAGCATTTAGGTCTGTTCATAACCTCAGTATTAATTTTTTTTGGCACTGACCTTGTTGTGAAAGGTTTTCATTAGACCTATAGACTTGTAACCTAACGTGCAACACCGCAACCTTTCTGCATTCCCTGCAAGTCTAAATACTGAGCTGTGAGTCCTTCACAGCTTTCTTAGGTAAATTTTCAAGCCAGTTTATAAACAATTACTTTTATATTCATGTCTTGTAAACCATACTCATTTTCTTTCAATAGGATTAGGTGGAATGTTAGTACATACACTAACAGGCCAGCAAACACTGGAGCCCTAAGGGTCACAATCCGTTCTTCAAAAGCAAACACCATCCTGGGCACTGAAATATACTTTTCAAAATGGAAATTTTTTTCTAAGCATTCATACTTCCTCATCTTCCCTGTGAAGATGCGGCAGGATCTTTGATTCCCAATGAGATCATCAGAGATACACAGAACTTTCTCAGAGCTACTAAACCTTTTAGGCAAGCATGAATTTTGCAGTCATGTTTGTTTCAGGAAAGATCATTACCAAGAAATACAGAAAACTTATATTTAAAACTATCCTGAAACTCCCCCAACAAAAACACATAACTATCCATTTTAAGCTGCTCAGATTCTAGAAGAGTTTCAGTACACGACACCAGTTTATTTATATCATTTTGCATCACTTGATGCTCAGAAAAAGAATTCTTTGTTTGTTAAATCCCACTCACAATTTTTATCTTAAAATTTTGTTCTTTTTGTGTTAAACTACATATTTTACTATTCCTAAAAAAGAAAGTTATGTTTTGAACTTCTTTTTCTTTTCTACTTTTAAATGAGTTAACGTTAGAAGATTTCTTGCAAACAAAAAATCTAGAAACTGCTAATGTGGATTAAACACATGCAGGGAAGAGGAAAGGAGTGTTTTTCTTTGTGGCAACTGGCTTATTATATATCATTTGAGTTCTCAAGCAGAAATTCTGCAGTCAAGATTTGAAAATTACTTTTATTCTAGATCTCTTCATTCAAGTGTCCAAATGAGGTTTGTGAAATCTTCAAACCTTCCTAAGGTTATGGTTTATTGTTCAAGATCCTTTCTGGTCCAATAGTGATATGACACGTTCACCAAACTATTACAAGAAACTCAACTTCTTCTCCCCAAAAGAAATCACAATATTCAGGATTATACATACTAAAAATTGTATATTTAAGGGATTCACACTTTTGAAGTACTTTGAAGTAATATCATTGCAAAGATATTAGTGTATTTATACCAGATTCACGACCAACTTCATAACAGCAAAATTACTTTAAATCTTACTTCAGAACTCGGTAATAAAATTTGGTTTTGAACACTAATGAGCATTTGAAATCATAGTCCTTGCATTTTAAAATGCTGTCTCAAGTTTCATAAACACTGAATTTCTTGGTTCAATTTGAAGAAAATTAAAAGGAAACTCTCACTTGCTATCACTAATCTAAATCTGCATGCTGTTCAAGACAGCTGGAGATTGGTATTTAGGTCCAAATAATTTGTGTTAAGAAATCTAGTTTTCAGAAAAAATACTATTATTTGTTCTGATGATTTGTTTCTCTTACCTTCTGCAGAAAGACCTTGGACATTTACGCCTCTGGCTGCCAGAAAGCTAAGGCAGACATCAACATTCTCAATCTGCAATATGAATAGAAATAACAAGCAGCATAAGACTATTTTACAAAATGTAGAAATGTAGGGAGAGGGGGGGGAAAAAAGAAAGTGGCCAGGAATGAATACTTTACATTCATTGCATACTACAGCTCTTTACCAAAGTTTAGCAAGAATGATTACTGCTAATTGGGGAACTGATATAAAGCTTTCATTGTCCACTTTGGTGCTTAAAAACAATTCACAAATGCCCGATCTAGAATGGCATGCTGGCAACTCAGCAACCCACCTAGTTAACATAAAACTGGATTTTATATGCTAAAAACAAGCAGTGATGAAAGCATGCATAGAGAATTAGACACTGAGTATATGTCTGGAGATGGGAGCAACTGAATTTACTAAAAAATATAAGTAAAAATCTCCAACAAATGTGTTAGCAAAGGTACTTTCTTTGGATGATGTAGGATTCTGTGAAAATGATGTCACATTAGTGGTTGATTCTCCAATTTTTTTTCCTTCAAATCTTATGCTAAATAATTTTAATTTATTTCATGTTTATGCTCCTTGGAAGAGTTCTTGCTGCTGACTTCTGGTGATTTAGAAGAAATCTACAGTTATCACAGAGAGCTTCAGACACGAAAATGTAGCCTAAATGTAGATCAATAAAAGGATAAAACTTCTGCCTCTAAAATGAGTAATCACAGAATTAATTTGACTGCTTTCATATGTCTCTTTCTAACAGATGAGGAAGACAGAATGTTTCAAAAGGTTCTTGAGTCACCACTTTCAGCTGATTACCACAGTCCTTCCCCAGTGCTTCCTTCAAATTAAGTATTTACTTCATTTGATCTATAAAGCAAATACTCAGCTATAAATGTAAAAACTTTAAACAACTTTTCTCTATAAATATGTTGATATGAAAACAGAAAAATTATGTACAGAAAGGAGTTCTATGTCAAATGGCTTCAACAGATTTGATCCTAATATACATTTTTAAGGTTGATGGATTTTTTTCAAGGCAATTAGGATCACAAAAATAAAACAAAATTTTAACAATATATTTTAAACATATATTTTCATTGGAGAACATTAAAAATAAAGAGAGGAATATTCAACACTAAAAATATAAGCCTGCAGTAGCTTAACCCATACAGGTAATTTTATTTGAATGTTTTCATATTTTTCAATGCTTCATATCAAAAGTTTTCAACCATCAAAACAAAGGGGCAAACTCATTCCTTGAACGAAAGCTACTTGATCCTTGGCAGTATCTTTTCTCACCTAGGACTACTGTCATCTTTCTATAATTGCAGCTCTGACATTATTCTCAGGAAATGGTAGTAGCTGAAAGGATATAAATACTGTTTTTACTACTGACCCTAGAAACATATATTATGAGTTCACAGACTGTCTTGATTCCCAAGTAGTAGGTATAGATTTATAAACACCTGCAAAATTTTTTAGATATGCTTTCAATGACAATAAATGCCAAAACATTAGTAAAAACATCATTTAAAAAGTCTTTTCAAATGTTGAATTCAAGGATATGCTAATATTTACAGGTAATGATAAATAATCTCTTTCCTTAATCAATTACAGGGCAAAAAAAGTCCAAAATCTGCAGCTAAACTAATGAAAGTTGCTAAAAAAACTGGGGATTACCATAAAGTTTTCATTAACCAGTTTGGCAGCTGTGAATGTGGAATAACCATCCTAAAATCAATGGGATTACTCTAGCTCTGTCCCAGCACAGTAATTGCAGAAAACCAGGCATTAACTCTGTCACTGTCTTAAGTGTTTGTGTAGATTTACAGCATGCAAACCCCATATTAACTAGGTCATTTTGTTAAGATATAGAGATGCGACACAGCTAAATCAGTTGCAAGTTGGCTGCAGCTAAAATAGGAAGATCTGCTTCTTCCTCACCTCTTCTTCCTCCCAGGTGTGGGGCCCTGCTGCTGCTGCCTTTGCTGGGCTTCAGTGCTTCTCTGAGCACACCAGGAGCTCCGTGCAGAAAACTCGCCCAACAAAAAGGCAAATGTTCGTCACTCCAGTTTGCTATGCAATCAGATAAGCACAGGAGTCAGCAGAGGGGAGGGTGTCTCCCAGCGTGAGTAAGGCATGGTTTGGGAGAGTAAAGGGGAGGTGGGAAGGAGGGACAGGCAGATAGATGGTGCCACTCCTGGTGGTAGCAGCAAGGGAGCTGGCTCAGCCCTGACCTCCAACTACACCCCTGCATCAGTCCTGAAAATAATGCACATGATGAGAGTATTTCTAGTCAAACTGTAACCAATGTCAACTGCATAAGAAAACTATTTGAATGGAAATTTTCCTGTCCTAAAGAATTTAAAAGAAATGAAGATTTTTTTGTATATTAGCTGTATAACTCGGCGTGTCTTTGAACTTTCAAATCAACCATAATGCAGTATCGACTACTTCAAAGGTGGGAAGTTCTGTTCTACAACGTAGTACTGGAAGCCACAGGCAGAAAAAATGAAAAGAGAAAAAGAAAAATCAGACCAACATGAGCAGCATCCATCTCCAAATAACTGAAAAAATGTTTCCTAGCACATATTCTAGTTTAACCAAGGCATTTTTCATAATGTGTATGTCCCCTCTGCAGTAGTTCAGGAGCTAAAAAAACCCCTTAGTTTGTTGAAGAACATTTAAGCCCTAATGTGCTGTGAAAATATCTCAATATCCATCTTCAATACTGAATATTCAGTAAATAGTAAACCTAATACATAAACCTTCACACACATTTAAGATGAAAAAATTCCTATAGAGATGGCGCCTGGCTACTTTACGTGTCTACTTCTACAGCATGTGTCTTTGAAGTCATTTCTTAAACTCTCAGACAAAGCTAATCATTACCACTAATACCAGTGACTCAATATGCTGCAGAACTACAAAGCAAATTCTGTTTTGCTTTGCAGTTCACCAAGTGAACTATCACAGAAGCTGCAGGTCCAAAGTCACCCTTCTGTTGCTGGTGGTGTATGAAGCAATAGCAGTGGCCAACTTTCAGACAATAGACTGGGGTTGCACTGTTAGCCTTATAATAAAGTCTTGTTTTGACTTGTGAATTGAGCAAGCTTGGTGTGGCAGCTCACAACCACACAATACACTGAAAATGTCAGAAAACAACTCTCGCAGTCAGTTTTCTGATAATAACTGCAGTTACTACAAAACTCTCAGAAACTGTTAGGAGATTCAATGAGACATGCATGAATACATCCTTGGGTTATTTTCACTTTCTTTCCTCTCCAGTCTAGAATATGTTAGCCTTAAAGTTGTCCCAGTTTGAAAGTTTCAGTGTGTCTCTAAATATTGCTTTAATTACCTACTTCTTGCCTTGGCAAACCGCAGTTATTCTTTGAACTCAAACCCCAGCAGCCCCAAACACTTTTTCTTGAAACTTACTCGCAGATGAGAGTGATTTTGCAATTACAAAAGTTCTAAGATATTTCAAACAGCTTCTACTCCTCAGTACTGTTTCAATCAAGAGCGGTATGAATTCCTGAAGTCCACATTTATTTAAGTAGTTAGTGATGAGGTTATTATACGCTGCGGTAAACTCCTCCTAGAGCTGGCATTGTATATGTACGATTCTACCTGCTTATATATCAATGGCTGAAGATTTTGTAGTGTGACACAACAAATTTTGTATCTTACATATCACCACAATTTTGTAGTGAATTTTGCTTGCAAAAAGAACTACTTTATAACTGAGATTATGTTTAACATTATAGTGAATAGTATCATCAGAATTACAAAATTTTGTAGCAGAAGATATAGCTCATTACAGTACAGAATTCAGGATATACAGATTGACACCGAATCTTACATAACAGGACAGAGAAAGTGACTCAAATTTGCTTGTACAGGTAAACGTTGCCAAGATTAGACTATTTTTGAACCATTCTCCATCACTGTCAACCTCCAATTATTTTTTTTTTGTTCCAAGGCACTTATTTTATATAAAGGTTCAAAACAGTGGAAGAAGGGCAGCACATTGAATAGTAGATCTGCTACATTAAAAACCTTAAAAACTATAAATAGGATAAAGAATTAATGATACAATAATCCTTCACTGCCAAATAGATATTTGTCATTTAGCTATTCAATTAATCAGTTGAAAGTCAATCAACACTGCATGAGATTGCTTTTCAGAGGTAACAAAAACGTAATTCTGAAATCTAATCCCTTCCTTATCAAAAGTCAAGAATAGTACGTCCAACTCTGAAATGTAGCTACAGCATTTTTGGTAAAGATAAACTCAGCTAAGAGGATGACAATTTAGGAATTAAGATTTGTAGGCATCAATCAGGTAGATAACACCATTTGATGCTTTTTAAATTAAGCCTACTGAGTTATGCTTACAATATATTAAGCTTCTTTCATAAATCTGATCCTTTTAATACTATTCATACCCACAGCATCATGAAAAAACACCTGAAACACTTAACACCATAAATATTAGTGAGCCCCAAGATATTTTTACACTCACATTTAAGGGGTTATCGTCCAAATGATGATGTACAAATAAGCAGAAATGTCACAACTCTGATAATATTAATACATTAGGTGGCATGCAAAGAAGACACATTGCAAATCTCCTGTCATATATTACATCGTGTAGTTGTAGGTAATCGGCTTTTGACTGAAAGCTATTTGAAATTTTACTGACAGAAATAAATCACTAAGCCAGACTGGGAGACTTGCATGTAGATAAACAGTAGTACTTAATACCCAGCAGTTAGCAGAGTTACAGGAAGAGCTCATTTGTGGGACATACTCACCAGTGACTCATCATACAGAATATGTCTTTTAATTACAATTATTTTTGCTGTTGTCAAGATTAGCTTTCATTTCCTTTGTCTGGTAGACAACACTGTTTTCACTTCCAAAATAAATTTAATTGTGGGATGCTCAGAAGACAAGTAATGATGACTAACACAGCAGTATGTTTTTCTGTATGTGTAAGACGCTCTGAAAAATATGTTGCTTTGACTAACTCTCTTTTATTAAGTTTATGACAATATAATTTACAAGAACACATATACACATGTATACCATATACACAAGTTAGTCGCTATTTGCCTGCTTTGAGCTGTTTTCTTCCTGAAGAATGGGACACCTTATAAAACTGACACATTATTACAGAGTGTTTCTATACATATATGCACTTAAATACTTTTGATTATTTTGGCAGAAAAAATAAAACAGTAATTTCTGTTAGCACTTCATTCAGTACTATCTTCCATAGCTCTGTGTGTGTTTTGACATTCTGTTTCTTGACCCAAAGCCTGAGATAAAATTTGGCAAAGGATTTGCTCTGTAGAAATTTTCTAATGTTGCTGATGGCTGATTAAGGACACCCATGGAAATAGTATTCCACGGAAATCCAGAGAATCACAAACTCACTCTTCAGTATTCAGTACCTTTTTATATATTTTTTAATGCAAATATTAAATAGTACTCATTTGAGATTGGTATTATGACATGAGACAGTCTGTGTCACAATAACTGTATTTAAAACACACTTTACCAGCAAGGTTTCTTCCTAAATTTGCCCACAGTATTAACCTGAGTTGAGGCATGTATTTGACTCTTCTTTTCAGATCTATATTTATTACTAACTCAATTTGTGGAGGTCAATGGATTTAAATGAATCCAGAATTAGAAAATAATTTATTGTTGTTACACAGCTCATTCTCTTTCAAGTTCTGTAGCACTAGGACAATCAAAATCAAACAAAAATAAAATTCAGGCCTTACAGGTAGCAACCTGGACTCTAAATATTCACAATTCACATTCTGCATAAAATAATAAAATTATAAAATGGAAAAGTGGATACTACTTTTTTTATTTTCACAGGAATCAGTCATGGAAGGAGACACAAGAGCCTTTGAGTTCTGGATACCTAGTATTAGCTGAAGTGCTAGTGACCTGGTATCAGTTGCAGGCTCTAAAAAGATCAGAAGTTCAGGCAGGCAACAGAGATGCCTTCATGAGTGAATAAAAGCATTTTTGGTGCATGCATTGGAGCTGGTAAGAGAACAAAACTGTCCCCATAGATTTAGTTACACAGAATGATCTAGAAGAAACTGGAAAATATTTCCAGGTAGAAAGACCTAAACTCTGATTTTCCCTTCTCTATTAGAGAGCAATATGAGAATTGGCCATGTACACTCTCATAGATTCATGTTTCATTTTCACACACACACTACCTAAAAGGACTATTTTTTGGCCAAATGCATAATCTTTCACAACCTGATATGCCTAAAGCTGTTGTCAGGGACTGAAAAGGACAAGTTTATTTCACTTTCTGTTCTTCATTGACTCATCCATTGCACACTTTGTTGACAACTCACTGGTGATGTGGAAAACACCTAGATTTTCTCTTGGTCTTGTAACTTTGTTTCTTATAGGTTTTCTTCCCAGCCAGTTTCACTAGTTTGTATTCATGTTCGGCCACTCCCTAAAACAAAGAGCTAGAAAGTTACTAGATAGAGATATTAAGAGTTCTACAGTGACCTATGTTTTTATCCTCTGTTGTATCTTTCAGATTATTTAACAAAGAAAGGTTTCCTAAAACAGACAGGTGGACATTCAGGTCTTCTCACTATGTACAAAATAGGTACAGGTCAAACACTTCCTTCCCCAAAAGATAAAAAACCCCACAACTTGAGAACCTTGTCCATTTCAGTGATAACTGAATGCACTGCCTGTTATTCTATTTACTACCATGCTTGCTCTGCACATACCTATACGTACTATGATTTTCTGAGGCTGAGTATTGGGCCCTAACACCCATTTCTGATAGCTGACTTACTCCCAGGAGGTTCAACTGAAGAAGTCAAAAGCACCATCCAGATTAAAACTGGTATACCAAAATGGATTATCCAGTCCAATGTCTTTATCCCCCTGCCTATCCATTCTTCAAATGCCACATATTCAACACTGTTTGTGAGTCCAGGTGATTCTTACATGATCACTTAAACAATACTCCGTAGTAGGAATTCCCTGTGCTTCACTTGAAAACAGATATTCAGCATACCTGAACTTCTGCTCATCTCTTTAGAAAAATCTGCAACTAGTAATACAGCTATAAAATAAAAAATCCCTAATGCTTTCATAATTGTACATGGTGGGATAAAAATGTATCTAATCTCTAAAAAGTAAGCAATTATGATTTATTTTTACAACACATGGTGAGATTTATTTTAACTATTTGTAAAAGTACCAATCAGTAACCTCAATTATTATAAGACACACCTTCTATGCTATGTTCTCCATTTCACTTGACATTGTTATTAATGTAACTGTTTTCTGTGAAAAAATGTCATGAAATTTTATTTGCAAAACTGTTGTAGCATTTTCACTACACTGTATTTCTGTATGTTACTCACAATCACTATTCCTAGGTATTCTAAAAGGGAGGATCCTTCTGAAGAAAACATTTTTTTTTTAATATAAGAGTAAGGTTAAAGACTTTCAAAGGGAACAATGTGAAATAGACTTATATGGGCTCGTTTTACAACTATTATAATTGAACTATAACAAGTAGACTTTTTTTAATATTGTGCAGGTTAAACTAGTTTAATACAACTGAAAACAAGACATCTGCTTTCTTGTCTCTTGCGTATTTAGAGTATGCTTGTTAACATATCTACGTGTTCATGCTAAAATAATTTAAGATTTTCATTATTGAGCAAGATTGTCTGAAAGTTGTATATTTCCATCAAGATTCCTTGTGAATAAACTGTACATAGTATTACTATGTAATAAAAAAAATATTTTTTTTCTACTACTTAATAAGGATACTTTGAAGAGCAGAGAATACACACAAATTCTTCCAAATCTGAAAGTAAATCCAATGGGAAGAAATGTGGCCCAGAGTAATGCAAAACTTATAGTGACTCTTCTGAGGAAGCTCTTTAGTTTCAAGTTTTCTCTGTGGAAGATTCTGGAATGGCAGGCTGCATGTTGCACGGTCCTCTTGGTCACAGACTACTGAAACGGGGAAATTTGCCATGAACTCTCAGTTCCCTTTGTAGAAATAGGGAAATTTGAAGAAAGGGAAAATCAAGAAATAAAAAAAAAAACCCAGTCTCAAAAATCACATTATTTATTTTCTGATGATTTATTTCCCTCAAGCTCCTAACATGGCAGCTTATTGCAATAATTTTTTGCAACTACACTGGAAGGCAATCTCAAGTCTCCATGCGTGGTATCAATTTGAAAACCCACCCAGATAAAACAGGTGTTAACAGTCCTGCTGGGAGATATTTAGTACATTCTGTTGACTTCCTGTTGCATGTGGCCCAGATCAAGTCACATTCCATGTTTCTATAAAAATTATAATGCAATTTCAGGGGGTTAAACAGAATACACTGACATGTAACACATTCGGATTAACTGTTTTCTATCAAACTTCTCATTATTTGCAATAGAATAATCTAAGGAGCATTTAATAAAAATAACTATCAGTGAACTGTGTAAATTCATTCCAAAAAACTGTTCCAAACTAAGCATTGACTTTGAAATAAGAGACTGTATATGCAAATTACAAACTGATTTACTTGGAGGTATTTGGGGAGAATTTTACCTTAGAGGACAATAACTACTGGTATGTAGAAAGCCTCCCAGGCAAAAATTTTTAGGAAATGATGCTGGAGTTATTTAATTATTAGCTATTTTTTGAGGAAAGGATGATGGTGTTATTCAAAACTGAAATACCTTCCACCTCCTTTTCCAACAGATATTAGGGAATACGCACATCAAATTCTTCCAACATGCAGTCCAAACTCAAAATATGACCAGTAAACCCAGAAATGTGAAAACAAATTAACTTTTCAAATACTTGGAGAATTCAACAGACATATGTACTGATAAAAGAATGTATGAGGTCACTGCTGAGGTCAAAGTATGAGCTGGGGCATGTATTGTTTTTAAGAAAATGCTGCAGTAGGATATGGATCCCTTCTGGCATGAATTACTGTCAGCCCTGTCAAGAACACAAATCTGACAATTGGTGTTGCAGGTTTTTCACCTAGCCCCTGACTTGGTGCTTGGAAAGCTTGGGTTGATTATGAGATAATTTCTGTAATGGCAAATGCAATTTATTTGGTGGATTTTTTTGTTGGTTTTTTTTTTCCTCCCTTTTTTGTATACCTCAACAAGTTAGTGAACAATGTAGTTATTCAAAATAAAAATCATTAATCCTAATCATAATTTTTACATGGTCAAATATTATATACTTCTGCTGTGCTGGTCATTTTCACATAAAACCCAAAAAAGCTCTATCCACAAACACCCAAAACCCCCACTACATATTAGAAGAATGCAAAATTTTACTCTGATCATCTATATAATGGTGTCATCTTGATTCTCCTCTTCCTTTCTTACTCACTCTTCCTTCTGTGTCCTGTCTGCATTTGTTCTCCCCATTTCTATACAGTAGTCTCTGCAGCAGACATTGTAAAGCACAAAATAGAACAATGGCAATTTCTGAAGTGCTTTTGTGCTGCTAAAATAGAAATTGTGAGAAGAAAGCGTTGGGATTTTGATTGGAATATAATTTGTATTCGGAAAACCGTGGATGTATTTCAATATCTTGCAGACATTTCTTAGAAAGCTAAGATACGACTTCAGAGCAGTACAGATGAAAAGACCAGTTACTTCCAGTGTCTGAAAGTAACTCGCTACTTTAGTGCTCTGATCTCTCCAGGCCTGTGGCCACCAAAGCTGTGAAAGAGTCCTACACATGTACGAAGAACATGAAATTGAAGATAAATACTACCCTGGGAGGACCTTTTTTAAGGCAATGATAAAAAGAACTCTGTTTAAACACGATGTTTCTTAAAGCAATGCTCCACTTTAGTAAGCCTGTTTATAATCTTTTTTTAATTATGCAACACTTCTGAGTCATCAAGGTACCAAAGTCTAAATATTTATGACTAAATATTTATGGAATTTGGCAACTTCCGAAAATTGGAGGGCAATGTAAAAATGCATGCTTCTTAAACAGAGAAGTTTCTCTCCATTAGGTCAAAAGAGAGTCTACAACAGTGTTCATTTACTAGATTTAACTAAACCTTTGAAAACATTCCAGTTTTCTCCTTCTCCACTATTTAGTACATAGCAACTTCATTTAGCTTACTCAAAAAAGCAGCTTTTAGAAATAAGGGCAATCAAAACCAGTGATGGAATGAATCCTTTAAAAAACAAGTAAACAGGTAAACTGTGGGGCATTTCACTTCATCTCTTGAACTTTGCAATTGGAATCCATCCAGACACATTTTGTGCTTTCTGAACCCTCTCTCTTGACTACATCAGAAGTCTTCATGCTATAGCTTGTGAAGGAGAGACACTGACAGTTTGCTCCTATCCTTCTGGCCTTTTGACTTTATAAACATTATGAAGTTTTTTTAATTAGATTTATTTTCCACATTACCTTAAAATGTAATTGAGCTCATCAAAACAAAAGTAATAAGAAATACTTGTTATTAGCAACCTCTGAAAGTACAGCCCAGAAAATTTCTGCAGGATGTGTCTGGTCCTCTGGCTGGAACTTAGTCCTTGGGAAGATGAATGCATGAGATGATATAAGCTACTGGTTTCCCTTAATGTTTAGTTTTCATATTACTGACTCAAATTGACCTAAGCCCTAAAGAAAAAGACAAACAAAATTGATGATGAATTGATGTAATGGGTTATTAAACAGTTCAGATTAAACCAGATATCTTTAAAAGCAATAGGGATGATACAAAAGACTTATATTGAAGCTTTCACTTTTGCTAGTGTACATGAACATGGTATTTTAAACCATGTTTAGCATAATACACATAGGAATATTAGGCCATGCTATATGTTTTCACACCATGCTTCTAAACAGCTTTCACGCTTGCCTCTCTCTTCACCACTTTCTCATAACTATGGGAAGAATTTTTCACATTTTCACAAGATCTAGTGTCTAGATTCTCAGTCAAGGAAAATAAAAGCACCTGGAACCACAGAAGGAAGTGGGATATATATTCGTAAGCTCAGCAGGGTCAGATTTTTTTTGTATTGATTTCTCAGCCAAAGAGAGAAGGGAAATGTCAGAAGTGCCCAAGTCTATAAAATGAAGCCTTAACAAGCACTTACTGCTTGTTGTCACTTCACTTCCAGTTGTAGTCAATTAAGTGTAAAGTGTAGGAGGAAACAGTTTTTTAAATAGTTATCCAAGTGTTTTCAAGTTCCAAAATACAGCAAGTAATATTTGAAAAAAATGAGCATTTACTGGGCTTTAAAGGGAGTACATGTCATTAAATACATTAATTTATATGATCCAACAATATAAATCTTTCAAACATGTTTATGCCAAGAAATCCAAAGACAAGACTTATATATACAAGAACTGTGAAAACACCCTTGCACATGTGTTTACTCTGGAGTGTTACTGCTGATCTGTCCATGAACTAAGTAAGAGCTTTTAGCAAAAGAAAAAAAACCAAACACCTAATTTGTTGTAATTACTGGGGAGAAATTACTGAGACAACCTGTGAGTGACAGGCAAAATAACTGACAAGGCTGGGATACCGGTTAGCTAGTTACGTGTACAGTTTGAGTACAGAAAACTATATCTAACTTCATGAACTATTATTTATTTCAAATACAAATAGGTCTCAGCTCTCAAGTGTGGAAACCAAGGGACTAAGAAAATTCTTGCGGTATTTTTTCTCTAGAGGGGAATGTCATTGGTACACTCTCAATATAATTCTAAAGAAAGTCTGAAGAATTAAGAGGTATGAATAATTCAAACAAGGGTCTAATTAGCTGACAATACAAGCCTACATGAAACACATTCTAATTGTTACAGAATTAAAGACTGCCAAAAGCTACAAGCTAAAATACAAACATATTTCTATTTCAGGAAGACTGTTCAGATTCAACTTTCACAACTTTGCAAGTTTGGTGCTGGGCCATATGCCACCTGAAAGAGTTGCTAAGAACTGCATAGGTAAAGAAAGGCTTTAAGTTGATACAAACTATTTTAAAAAAGTAAAAAATATTTGTGACCAGTTTGTGAGATTGAATACAATGCAAACAAGTCCTGACAAAAAAAAAAAATGCCTTGGACTGACTCTGAAACTGAACCCTGCCCAGACACTGAAATTATATCCAGACACTGGGCCAACTTAAAATAAGTTCAACTGGAAATAAGTATAGCTCTGATTTATGTCATATGGTCATCTGTTGATCATATGGTCAGCAGACTCTTCAGACTAGGAGTGTTTTAAATAATTCCTATACACCAGAAAGCTGCCAAATATATTACTATATTTATATTTATACTATTCATTTCTGCTTAAACAAAAATGGTTGTACTGTATTCTATTTGTGTGTTATAGTGGATTTAAATAGACAAGTTACATTAAAAAAAAATCAAACAAGAAGTTTGTGTTAACATTTTAATTAACTTGATCAAAAGCCTTAAAATGAAAAGGGATTAGTTAATGCTGTTGAAATAAGCAGTCTTTGTGATAACTTGCATGTTCTACTGCTATCTTAAGCCAATTTACTCTTGTGTACCTTAACAGTATTGCCTATTACCAGCTGTAATAGAGTTTATATTTAGAGTTAACATTGGTATTTAAGTCCAGTTCAATGTTGCCAAAATCTTTACTAACGCAGAATTTCAGCTGCCCTGTGATATCTCATGCCATTACGGAGTGGTCAGATCCATGGGCTCTTGACAGCAGAAGGCTGGCAGAGCAGTAATTTCAATCAGTGAAGAAACCATGACTACTCCACACCTGGTCCCATGGCTGTGCGCATGATTGTAGGAGACACAAAGCACTTTGTGAGAAACACAGCATTCTTCATTTTGACATTTCACGGAATATATGGTGACCAAAACAGTAGCGCATAAACATATATAGAAAGAACAGGCAAAGAAGTACCCTCTAACTCCCTAACATAGTAAGTTTAGATATTGGGGTAAGAGAAGGGGAATGGAAAAAAAAAATTGCCAGCGTCACTTGTTCTTGCCAAGTCACCCCTCGCATTGCCACTCTCAGAGAGGGTGGACCTGATGGACCTGATGGACCAGTGAGGCATGCTATTCACGTCTGCCAGTACATTGGAGAGAGGCTGGAAGTGGAAGGGATTTGCAGTAGTGTTCAAAGAGGAGTTTATTCTATAACTACTGGCAAAGAAAATAGCAAGGTTAGATGGGTTAGTGTTCATAAAAGCCAAGGAACTCCAAAATGGTGAGTATGTAAAAGACCTTGTAAAATCAAGTGGATTTGGCATTCTTTCCATGAAGTCTAGCACTTAGCTGCAGCAGATGTAGGCAGCTTCTGTTCCAGCAAAGATCAAGGGCAGAGTGAAAAAACACATCTGGACAGACCATAGTAGTTTCAGTATGCACCTACTTTCATTCATTCTCTTCATCTTCTAACATTGTAATTATATTGTATTCTGGATGTAATGCAATACCACTTAAAAATTCCAACCTTCTTGTGGCACTAAATTTTTGATATTTTACTTTCTAGCAGAAGAGCAGGGGGAGGTTATCAAGTCCTTTTAATGAACATTGTAATTTTAAATGTCAGGATGTTTTTTTTTTGCCACCTTAGTTTGTAATTAACTAGATTGTTGGGACAGTTTATGTTACTTTATTATCCTCATGTCTTGCAGAGTCTTTGCTGTAAGGCCAAGCTTTGAAATACCACGTATGTATAATGGTTAAAAGAGGATTCACTGGCAAGCACTGCCACCTAGGCATAATGTACCACACAATACCTCCACCAAAAGCTTGACTATTTGTTGGATAGTGTTTATTTTAATTTTAAGCACATGTAAGGGTTTAAAATTACAAGAAGTGTGTCTTCCTTCCTCCCTTCTGTGGATGAATTCACAACGTAAATCCTGTTCCATCCTAAAATTGCTAGTTACCATTCCTTTGCTTTTCCATTAATTACAACAGAAGCCAGAATTTGTTGCTTTCTGGCACCCTCTGCTGCTTTACACATTACACCACAGACAGCATTTTATGGACAGTTGCACAGTTCCTGTATCTCCATTAAAACATCTTTCTGGTAGTTGCATTTCCCAGACCAACCAAATAATAGCTGATGATATTCATACTTAGTGTGTGCCCTAATTCATTATTTGCAGATGCTGATGCTTAATTCTCAAAATCTGTGTAGTAGCTGTTTTCTGAACTTAATCTGGACTAACCCTAAGGAACAGAGGTAGTAGCTTTGGCACATCTGTAGAAGAGGGGATATCTCATGCTCTTAACAGATGTTCAGATAACACAATTCCCAGAAGGTACTTTACACGGATGCATGTCTATGTGCGTGCACCATACACCAAAACACAGGTTCACATTGTTTCTCAAGAGTCTTGCATGTTACTGAAGCTGTAGAATTTTCCTTTGTCAGGAGAGGCAGTGGCAGATTATGAAGAGGGAGGAAGAAGGATGAGTGAGAGGCCTGGGGGCTTCACCTCAATGTTAAGAAATGTTCTCCTGTGAAAAGTCTGCCTCTCTGAGGAAACTCAACGGTTCGCAGATACAGAAAAATAACCTTTCCTAAATAACATACAGCACCCAAAATTAAAAGTCTAAGCAGAAGTGGGAGTGGTTAAAAATCTTTAAATAGAACTCAACTATAAGAGAACTGACATTTTGCCACAGTTCCAAAATAATCAGACATTTGAAAAAAATCTAGAAAGCTGACAAAATCTCAAAATTACCAGAAAGCCTTGTTTGGATATACTGTAAAATAAAACCACTTCAGATACATTGTTTATTTTCTTGTTCAGCTTAAATATGCATTTTTGCTGTTCAGCTAAACATCATGCACTTTCTTCTCTATTTTTAAATCATTAAACGTTCTAGACATTCCTAGTATTTATAACATACTCTCCCTATAGAAGATGATAAAAATAAACCATCATAAAGCACACATATTTACAGTAATCTTGCTGCTGCTGCTATCTGGGAAAAATGTGTTACTGTCTATAACCACAGGTGCTTTCTAAAATGCGCGTCATAGTCAATTTGTAGGTATGTATTTTAACTGTATATTTGTGTTAAGACTCTTCAGTGCATTGCAATTAATGAAGGTTTCAAGGCCGTTTATCACCTCTTTGTCTAAGCACATGTATCACAAATATATATTTGTTCAATACCAAAACTTCAGGAAATGTTCACATTAAATTTTTCAGGGGAAAAGAAAACACAAAAAAAACCCAACTAAAAATTGAAGAGCATAGAAAGCTAATTACAGATAAGGGTAAATGGGGAGACCGTCAACTGAATCTCTTCAAATAACAAATACTCAAAATGTATGCAACCCATTAGTCTTCAGGCATACTGCAATATTTCATCTCTGCATATTCTTCCAAGACATTTTAACTCCAGTTTCTGTTCAAATGACATTCCTGACAAACACAATTGAGAGACGAGAAGAGATGGGTGAGATGGTCACACCTCATTGGCATAAAGGTAATACATATTCCAGGTACAGATCGAAGGGAGGTGGGTTTCAACGAATTGCAGGGAGCCGGGGAGAGGTTAGCAGAAGAGCAGGGAGGTGAAGGTGTGAAGGAAAATCATTGATTTTGAGAAACAAAAAGATGTTGCGTTTGGCAATCTTGGTCTACAGAAGGAAAATGTGCATAACCCTAATTCTGGTCCTAACCAAGCAAACTCAACCATAACCTAATGATTCAATAGATTTCATGGAGACTGTATAAGTATTCATCACAGTATACATACTTTTCATGACATGATTATTTAGATAATATCTATCTAATATCTAGATGAGTGATTCTACACAGGATATAACATAAGGGATTTGTAAGCATAAATAAAAAGCCTAGTAACAGCATATGATTTATACTTCACAAATAACGTACTTCCAGCCTAGTAAAACAGTGCTCAGGATGTGTTCCTGTAGCATTTTCTTTTGTGACTTCAGACAGTCAAATGTGAGTGACTCAGGGGAATATGTATCTCACTGCCTCATGCCAGTGAGTAACTCTGAGCTGTTCTGTGAAGAGAGAGTGTTATAAATCTTGTGGTCCTTTTAATGTTCTTTAATGTAATGTTTTGGATGTAAAGAGAACTGCTTGTTTCAGCACAGAATAAAGAGGTCTCACAAGAAGTCAAACTAGAATTAAACCGTGTCAAAAAAGTGATGACTTGGTTCCCTTCTCCTGCCCTTCCTTTCCAGGATGATAACATTCTTTTAGGCGGGATGAATGAAGTGTCCCGTTCTTTATCCTCTACTAGATCTAACACTTGCAGCAGTTGTCCATCCTTTCCTCAGCTTCCTCTTTCTCTCACAAAAAAAACATGGTTGGTCTACCACAAAAAGGCAACTGTTACTCTGCTTGTCTGTCCAGCTGTCACCCCATCTATATTTTCTCTTTAATTTCTTGAGTTCTTGGAAATTTTAGGGTTTGTTCACAAAAGCAGTTGGAATTCCTCCTCTGCCTGTTATACGCTAAAATGATTTGTCTCTCATGTTACTCAAACTGGCTGTGTTAATAACATTAACTATCTCTTTCCAGAAAAACTTGAAACAAGAATTCCAACATGTACATCCTTGAGTGTCAACCCTTTTTAGCATTAAGACCTTTAACCTTATCCTTACAGGAATTCTCTCCTCTTTCATTTATCCCTCCATTCATATAGTCACAATTATTCCCATAACATATCCTTAGACAGATCTTCATTTTATATTTTTCTTTTGGGGCACACACATCTCTATTTTTGATAGTCTCATTTTCTTTCTTACTATAGTCTTTATGTCAAGCTAATTACTTATGCAAACAAAAAAATAAACTTCAATTTCTACACTGATGAAAATGTAACTTCCTATAATTCCTTCAATTTGCATTACCTATTTCTATATTTTCACTGTAGATATATCTACATGTATTGCATTTAGCCAGAGAATTTTTAAATTTCTGTGGCACAAAGCCATGAGCTCCCTGCAAGGCACACACAAGTTTATAAAATAGGTTTGCTGATACCTAAAACAGAGAGATTCCATCCCTGATGGTCAGCTTCTAAAATTTTGTCCTGTGCTCATCCTCTATGATTCAAGAGTTTGAAATACGGGAGAGTTCAATGACATAGTTGACTTCAACACTCACTGAATGACAAACAAACTGCAAACTTTGTGAAGTCATCTTGTATATTGTACGCTGTGCAGTGGATTGAAAGTGTCTGGATGTGCCAAACATGTTCAAGAAAGTCTTCCCTGTAACAGCTCAAGGACAGTCACTGGGGAAGGATGCGGGAATGGGGTTAGTTGTCAAAGGCAAGATCAACTCTGAACCTATGTAGGAAATGAGAGGATTTGTTTAATAAAGCATCTTCAGAGGGAAATGCTTTTGGCTATGACAGTCTTGGGCACCTGGGTCCTGGGAATCCCAGGAAGGTTTAAAGTTGAATACAGATGACCTACCTAGTGAGGAAATTTTGAAGGCATGACTAGTTAAGTAAAAAATTATATAGGTCTACTTGAAAATACTATCAGAAAATGGGAAATCTGAATACGTATCATGTTGAGAAGTGTAATTTCCTTCTATATAAGCATCTGCTTATATCCTTTCATAATGGACCTCTTTCAGACTTGCCTGCTTTCATCTAGAGCTGCTGCTGTTGCAAAGTAGGAAAGAACAGAATGTGAAAAGTATTTGTTGCCAGTGTGGCTTTAATGGGTATTTTACCCACAGTCCTGAAAAAAAGAACTGCATGAGACTACTCTGCCAAACCTCAAGAGCTGGATTCAGAAATGCAGAATTAACAGGTAAGTAAATCCTTGTGAGGAGGCACACCAAAGAATGTATAAGCTGTGCATTACCATAACAAAATTTTCCCAGGGAATGGGGATCATGATACTTCTGCCACCACTTAAAAATTCTAAGAAGAAATGCAACTGATGGGAGCTTGGCAACATTCAGGCACATGCTCAGCTACACTGTCCTCACAAAGTTCCCCTCTGGAAAACACTCTGGCTGCAGGCTGCACAGAAGTGTGGACAATATGGGCAGTTATCAAGAGCAATGTGAAGCCCTTTGATCTATTTTGTTGTCCAAACTGTGCCTTCATCAATGGGGACAGAAATCCAAGTGTGGACTTTTAATTAAATCAAATCAGGGTCTGCTCCAAAAGGTAACAGGTCTCCAAGATGAGAGGGTCTTTTACTTGACCCAAGGAAGCCCATAAGAGAAAGTTCCCATTGTAGCGGGAACATAACTGCTCATCTCCAATGTGACCAGGTCCTTTGTAATGCACCTGGCAAAGGGAGACACTTGCAGAGAAGAGGGGAATTTTAAGATGATACTGGAAATTCTTATACTAAGTGCACACAAGAAGGCAAAAGATATGGCATTCCATTTGTATTGCTGAGAAGGTGACAGAATGGAAAATAAATCATGCTTACCAGCCGTCATGGCTGCACACTGTGTTTACAAAAGGTAAAGGTGTTTTGATGTTTTACATTGAAAACTTCTCTGGTAAATAAAAGTAAGTCTGTATATTCCTGATGTAGGCCTGCCAAAGAGCCAATAATCTCAATTACCTTAATCTAGAATACAGGCATAGTGTCACTGGAAGGAAAATCTCATCTCTTTCTCTGTTTCAGATAGAAAAACCCTTACTGAAATTAAAACTATATTTTGAACTAGTTGCTAATGCAAGCAAAACTCTTTTTCTTCCCCCAGTCCTTTCCATACAGTCCTTTACCTAACATCTGAGCATAACCTTCAAGTCAGCTCTCCCCCAAAACGTCCACACACAAGCTGTGACTATGTCTTGCAGGTTCTTTCCATGTAATGGAGGTAAAATATGAGCTCCCCTACCAAAAGGAAAAGAAACCTCTCTCAGAAACTCAAATTTTAATCACTACTATTGTCTTTTCTGGTTTTACTTAAATCACTTTCCTAGATATCATGCTGCGAACCTGACATCCTTTTAGAAAAGTACTTCTGTTTTTTACCCTCTTAAGGCTACTCTATTTTCAAATCCTAGATACCCCTTACCTACCACAGAGGACAGGAAAAATCTATTTTTAACTCTGTCCAACCCATATTGTGAGAAGCCAGTCCTTTTGACTACATTTTTAAACAGAAATTTGTATCAACCAAGACTGTTTTCTCAGGCCTTCATGCAAACAGCACCTTTCCCGAAACAGACTTAATTAGATTTCAGGCTATTCACTTTATTTATGAAAATTAAGCACGTGAGCATGTTTCACAGAAATGAGACTCCTCTTTTCCACTCATTTAAACACAACAAACCTGAACAGATGACATAATTATAGTCTGTTATTCCCTCATATTTTCACAAAACTCTTATAGCAGCCAGTTTGTGAAATCTGTGAAGATCCACAGATAGGCATAGAGTGACAGTCTGAATTTAAACAAAAGGGGGTAATACAGGTGTCAGAGGGGGTCATACAGGTGTCACTTCAGGAAGAAACTGGCCTGCATATTAAAGGAGCTGGGATTAGTTTTCCAAACTCAGATTGAATTCCCAGTTTCCCAAGGGGCCATATTTCTACACTTGGTCAAATTTCTGTTTATATATCAGTGTCACACTTCAGTAGAAGGCTCATCTGGAGCTGCTCCAAAGCACAGAAAGCATATCTTGAATCCAAACAGTCAATCTCACCAACAATTGCACTAGGAAAACCAAGAGATTCTTACACAGTTCAACACTGTGCGGACATGAAGAGTTCTCATGTGGGCCCACTTGACAGTGAACATAGGGATGATATTTTCAGACTTCCCAGTCCTCAAAGAGTTACACACAACCATAACCCACACATTTTCATGTGTAATTAATGGGCATTAGTAGAATCCTCAATGCTTACTTTATACACAATTATGCTGTTTTCCACAATTTTTAGACACAGAATGCCAATGCTGATGTTCTCATCCTTGGATATTGGCATTGCTGGACACTGGGGGATGCTACTCAACAGTGTCTGCTCAGCACATGCCTGTCAGAGGAAGTCTGAAGGGCACATGCACTTTGTGGCATATTTAGCAGTTCTACTTTCCACCTATTTATTTAATCATCCACAGGTTGACTCTCTGCTACAAAGAGATCTGCATGCACCTTTATCTCCTTGCAACCTTGCCTTTCTCCAGAGAGAAACTCTGGAGAGAAATACAAGCAGAGATGGAGCCACCAGGGGCTTCTGTGGGACTACAGGAACACTACAAAGCACATTTAGCATATTAAGCAATGTCTACCAGTATATATGTGGTAACGTTATCCTACTTCAGCTTTAAGCTTCACACACTTCTTTAGTTATGTCACAGGAAACTCACTCTATCACATAAAAAGCTCCCTGGTTAAGTAGAGACTAATTCACTTACTCCACCTTCCTCTTGTTAAAGTACACAACTTTTCTTCAGTCTCATTGAATAGAGCAAGATTTCTGGCATTCTTCTGCCTTTTTTCTAAAATTTCTGAGATTTGAATATGAAATAACTTATCCCTCAATACATCTCAAGTTCTCAAATTCTGTGTGGAATATCAAACGGATGAGCATAATGACAGACACGAGAATCCTAATAAAGCTAACTATGCAGAAACTGGATGCTGCTGGGCTTCACAGTTTTTTAGTTTTTATGAACTTGGACCTACTGAGCCAATTCAATTTGTCTGCAAGTATTTTATATATCACTGCCAAAATGAGCATGGACTGCAAGACATTGCAATAGATTAACTAAAGGAAAACTAAACTCCAAGCGTCTTATACACATTTAAATTAAAAAATAAATTATGTTTACAAATTAAGGTAACAGCTGAATTGAGATGCCTTCAAAACCACTTCAAAGATGATGCCGTTGACAAGAGGAAAACAAAATGGTGAGTGGAACAGAATTTGGGAATATGAGTAGTGATTAATTATGAATTAATATCAATATCATCCAGAGAGAATATCAAGTATTTCCAGCAGCAGACAATCCATTGCAGTGCTCTCTAGCTTTTTTAAGCTAATAAAATGTCTTACACATAACCTCCTGGAAAGGGTATCAAATGGCAGATGAATAGAGAAAACATTTCTTCTTAATTGCAAGTTATGAAAGCAAGGATTATGAAAACATTTCCAAGACAAGGGTGGTAGGATTCTTAGGTTTATCAACTAAAAATGTTAAAATGAAAGTGGTGAATGAATGGCTGACAAACATACCACAGGAATATTTTATTGTTGCTCAGCTGAGGGCTGATATTCTGGCAAATCCTGACAGGACATATTGCTACATACTGGGGCACTGCAAACATGCAAACTAACTTTGACCACTGTTACATTTTTTTGTGCATATTACAAACACATAAGAGTCCACTGCTAAAAGAAGAGAACTGCCCTACCACTAACTGAGTGGGCTGACAAAACTGAGCACTGCTAAGGGAAATTACCTGAAGATCTGGCAAAATTGTGCCATTGCCTAGGTTAGATAACTGCACAGCCCAAAGGCAACAAATGGAGAGCAGATTCAGAAACTTGGGGTTTCTGAGATGCACTGAGGAAAAGCTGACAAGTTTGAACTACCTTAACTTCAGTACGTTTTAAATTTCCTAGCTCATTCGAGAAATCAGCATGTCAAAAGGCAGGAAAATAACCTAATCAGTATGTAGAGATAAAAAAATGCAGTAAAGAGACTTGAGTCAAAGAAAGATAAATATATTACTATTAAGTTAAAGCGGCTAAATGGGACACTTTAGGCTCTGCACAAACACTGATATATGGCTATGTACAGGAGTTTTTGAAGCACCTGTTTCAAAACCCAGAGCACTTAGGAATATTCTTTGGTCTGGCTGAGCTGAGAGATGGGCTTATGGGAGAAGGAAGATGGACACAAAGAGATTCCCACAGGTACTACTGCAGCATGGGCATTCATTGACCATGTTTCCCCCATAGCAGCAGCAGCACAGCTAGAGATGAAATCCAGAATCCCTATGCCACATCACAATGCAACCATCAACAAGGAACGTACAACAGTGTTGCTTTAGAGATGCAGATGTTGCTAGAGTGAATACTTCTCTCTGCAGCTCATCTCTCTCTCATGGAAATGAAGCTCGATAGACACCAGATTGGTGGGTCCCTAAGCAATCCTAAATGGCCACAAACCAGCTACACGACCTTGGAAAATCAAAAGCACTTTTCCGTGCTTTTGTCTCTTCTTGTTTGTCTTCTCTGTCTGGAATGGCAAGTTTTAACATGATTAAAGTAGAGACCGATTATCTCTTGATTTGTGCGTGTAATACTAGAGTTCCACGCTGGAGTTCCCAGTATTCTCAGTCAGGGTCACTAGGTGCTAGTTTAATGTGATTAATTAAAATAATAACTATTATTACAGAAATTGCATATATTCTTTCTATGGACAGTTTCAAAAAGCCTGAAAGTCAGAGAAAAAGCTTAATCTAAACTTGGACATTTTTTGAACAGTAAGAACCAGAAGACCCCATTATTCAGTTCACTGGTACTCAAAAATTTTCCCCTTACTTTCTGAAGCTTTGCAGAAAAACCTGCAAACAGGTTTCCCCTTTAAAAACGCACTGAACAAATGCACTTGTTTTTTCTGTTCAATTTCCATTTTTAAGCACAGTTTCAGCAGTTTGCTATTGTGCAAGCTCAACCAAATCATACTCCAAAATCTTTGCCAGCTAAACAACCATGCACCTTATTTACGTATTATTTGAATGGGAACAGAAAGGCAAATACCTCAGCATGGGGGAACATGACTAGAACTGCAAATGATTCAGTAAATACATGGTGATGTTACTGAGGCTCAGACTTTGTTCCTGTCACTTACACAGTCCTCTCAGATGGTTTTATCTTATTAAATGTAGTTGACTTCCCATAAACACAGTAAAAGATTAATAAGACTCCATATGAATCATAGTCACTAAATGCCTCTTGTCTGAGAGTATTAAAAAGTCTTTAGGCAGCTGCCAGCTATAGCTCAGAGAGCCATATGACTAAAGTGCTATTTCTGAAAGTCTTGGAGTCAGTGCATCTAACTGGACTTCACAGTGGACAATCCAAAAGGCTATTTATATTTAAAAACAATTTGGCAAGTCTTGTTCATCAAACCAGTTTTCCAGACACAAAGACTCCACTTAATAATTTGTTCTTGGATTTACTGCCCTTAGAAATTAAGTTAAATGAAATTATTTGGATCATTAGAACAGGTCTGCTAAGGTAGTTTTGGATTAATTAGAACTGAGGAAGTTTTGCTGCCAGGTTATTTCAAGGTCCAAAGTTAGTGAGCACAGAAATGAAGTGACAAACACTAAGCAAGCGTGGAAAAAGTATCAGGAACACTATATAAGAATTAGGACTTTATGGTAAACATGGGACAGAATATTCATAGTATAAATAAATCACTATTAAGAAGCATTTTAGGAAAGTGCAGTGGTGCCAACACAAACTAAAAATAAATATATTCTTACCATTTGAGAGTGGCTCCGGGGACAGCCATTGATATCTTCAACCTTTTCATTTGCTAAACAAAAACAGTGAGAAGAAAAGCAAAAGTAAACAATGAGATAAAACTTTCCACCCCGCTCCCCGGTCAAAAAAAACCCAACCAAAACCCAAAAATGTAAAACTTAAAAAATCAAAACAGAAAAAAAAAAAAAAACCAGAACAGCAGAAAAGACAGCAATAAAGTGCAGAGGGTTTTGTTGACACAGAGCCCCTTTCTAAGTAAAGCTCAGTCGTACAGTAACAACACTCTTGTTAGCAGCAGTTGCTCCCACATGCCAAATCATGCAAAGGGGGAAGTGTGAAGGAGGTCGCTGCTAATTCTTCAGCCCCTGCAAAATAACTGCTGACATGAAATCTTTCCACAATTGTCTTTGCAGGGTCAGGATACAGTTTCAAGGCATCCCAGAAAGTATGAGCCACTCTAACTAACAAAATGCACACATGGGAGACATATGGTTTAATGGAGCATTCATTTCTGACAATTCAAAGTGTGTAAGATACAGTTCTGGCCATTTAAAGTATGGTTAAACAGTAACTTCCAAACATGCTCACATAAACATATTTTTTAATTAAGACATGGATGAACCACACAAATATCAGAGACATATGGAGCCAGTCACATTGTATTATTCAGGGTTCATCTTATTGTTAAATATGTTCAATTTGAATTATATATTCCCCCATGCAAGGAGTCAGCTCGCAGTGCTTCCCTCAGCCCTGGTCTTACCGATAATCTGGATGATTTCTGCTAGCAGAACTCCATCTGCAATGTCCTGTTGCAAATCCTTGATCAACCGCTTGTGGCCAGATTTTGCTAGGTAGTGGTTAGCCCAGTCAGTGTAAATCTGCAGAGCAGAGGGGGAGGGCAAGGGGAAGAAGGGGAAGAGAGGAAAGAAGACAATAAGAAGTTTTA
The DNA here is from genome assembly GCA_013396775.1 of Cephalopterus ornatus. Lineage (NCBI taxonomy): Eukaryota > Metazoa > Chordata > Aves > Passeriformes > Cotingidae > Cephalopterus > Cephalopterus ornatus. Next base: position 241,393 of record VZRE01002784.1, on the reverse strand, counting down.
AAACAAATGTTGGCTTGTACACCAGAACTATTTTGGATCACATTCCCATTTAAGAAGTCAGCACCAAAGGAAACAATTTTAATGTGCTTTTTTGCCCTTTTTTTTTTTTTTAAACTGCCATGCCCCTCCCCCTGTTGTCCTCTGTTTTTTTTTAACTTCAAATGATTCAGGCTGTTTCATGAGGGTTCAAACTTGCTGTGACCAAGTAAAATTCCCCTTATGACTGTAAAGGAAACTCCTGTCGTAAATCAATCACATCTATTGCAATTCCACCTCCCACATTTCTACCTCTACGCATGCCCCCCCTAACAACTTTCATGCTCTGGGGCTGCTTAAGAGACAGCGATAGCAGAGACATGTGCCTGTGTTTGAGCAAGGATTCATTAGGTTGCCACTGGTGTTCCTGCACCTGGGGATGCCTCTGTGACACTTTCTGTCTGTGCCCCATTGCACAGGGACAGGTTGTTTTTTCCACTTGCCTACAGTTCAAAGTGCTCTAATGTGCACAGAGGCTGAGAGCACCAGATGCACAGTAGTCTTATCACTGGAATTAGGGTATATATGTTCTGGAAATATGCTGTGTCCTTTCTCCTCCTAAAGTGGAAGGGGGAAGGATGAGTCTGAGGAGCACCAAATACTTAGCAACAGGCAGCACAAAAATGGTAGTTATCAACAAAAGTTTGAAAAGGACCAGCTGAACAACATCCTCCAAAATAAGTGAGGAGAGAAGGGATGAAAAGAGAGTTTGAAGGCATTTCATAAGGCATTGTACATACACAGAGCATTTGGTAACACCTAAAGCATGCACACAAGCAGAGCCAGGTTCACTTAGGGTGAGATAACAGGCACAGACACTTTCCCCTGTACACTGAAGGAATAGTGCACTCCAAGAGGTGCTCGCACCATCCTGGGGCATCCCAGCATACAGAGGGAGCTTGGACTAGTGGAGATTGGCAGCGGGTGTCACACAGATAGAGGGTATCAGTGGTCCTTGGCAGCCAGTCCTGGCTCCCTTTTTCAGGCTGTTTGTGACCTCTCTCCTCACTCCAGAAAACAGGACTTGTACTGTGGACTTGCGACTACTGTGGGATGTTGCCACTGAGAGAAACCATATATGTATGACAGTAACGTTGTGTAAATAAAATAGCTAGGGGTCTTTCTCTGCTGAGAATACTGTTTGAAAATGTTGAAACCGCACCTCATAAAAATGTTGAAACCGCACCGCACAAAAAAAAAAAAAAAAAAGGGGCACTTACTTTATAAACATCCTTTTATTTAACCTCAGAGATCCTTGGGAGGAAGGGGTCATAAACCCATTTTGTGAACAGAAAAACAGAGGCTATTTTACCAAGGAAATCTGCAGTAGAGTCAGGGTGCAAAAATGGGTGCAATTCTCAAAGTCTTACCCAGAGGACCATCATCTGCTTTCCACTCCTCAAAAGTATCACCGCGTAGCCCATGTTCCCTTGCTAAGGACTCCTTTGCTACTTGAGAACCTTTGTCACAGATTTTCTCCCTCTTTCTTAAAAGAGAGAAAATTGTAACTTGTTTGGCCTATCTGATTTCTTCCCCTATTCCTGCAGATTGATCACTGGCTGATTTGCAATAGCTTTGACAGTTTTAGAACTTTAGATAACTCCTCAGAATTAAACTGTGGAAGTGGATTCAGCTCCCCCATAGCCAAAGGATGCTGCTATTAAATGAGGCCCTTACTTTCCCTGATGCACCCAGAAGTCCACTTCAGTCACCTGTGTTTTTTACTGATTGATATTCTTTTTTCTGTATTACAAGTGAGTGACATAAAAGGCTCCACTAAAAGGTTTTATTAAAGGCAACTGTAGGTGCAAAAGTGTTACTTCGACTGTATAACCATATATAATGAATTCTAATGTGGGTCTCTAAAGATCGTAAAAATACATATTTAGTACAATACGAAATCATGATGATAAAAGATGCATACCACACCCATAGCATCATATATTCCTTACTACTCATATTTCAACTTCAGTCATTCTATTAAAGTAATGTCTCAGAAATACTCTCTGAGCTATTACTATAAGCAGAACTATTTTCTGTATTCCAATGAAACTGATCCTCTGGAACATACAGATTTTAATACCACTGATATTATTTTAGGTTAGTTTCACATTACAAATAAAAATACTTTACCATGCATTTCCTTTTTCATTTGTCACACCCTCACATAAATGGGTGTATCAATCCTAATTCTGACTACAATTTGAACTATCCTCTCACTAAGCAGACATGGAAATTTCATTGTAGCAGCTGCTTTGCCAGTGTCTAGTATTCAAAGAATGGGCTTCACTGAACCATCCATCCTCTTCATAATTTTCTTTTCTCATTAATTTAAAAGTGATAAGCATAAAGAATGCAAACAGTGTTTTGTAAGCAAAGGTTGATAATCCACATAATACAAAAAATTTTTCTGATGGTCAGGGTTTTGATAGTCATGCAATGGTAGAAAAACAGTACTGGGTGGAGGCAATGTTAAAAAAAAATTTCACTTCAGAAGTATTCTAAAAAAAAAAAATGAAAAAGGCAAACAGTTGTTGATGGAGACAATACAGCAAACCAACACCCAGCTGCAAGTGGAATATTATGTGTTAATTCCTCTCTTTCTGTAGGGAGCACCACTTGCTTCTGTCTTCCCTCCCTTCCCCATAGGATGTCCTTCTCATTCATCTCGTATTTCTGGGGACCCAGCTGCTCAGGAATTAGTTGTAAAAAATGAAAAGCATGTAGATAGACACATGAAATGATAAAAACGTACACATCCCACTATTATCTGTTTACATTAAATTTTCTGATGCAAATATAATGAGAAATAGAGAATCCCCCTTCACAGTTTCAATGTAACTATGCACCTAATAAAATTTAACTCCTTGGGAAAACATAAAGCTCCAGTGTGCATTGTCATTGACAATACTCACACAGAACAGTAGACAAAAAAATCAGTAACTTCATGCAGCAGTCTGCTGTTTATGGGTGCTCCCCTTCCACTGGGTGCTGAGCAGCTCTAAGGAGGAGCTGTGCATGCTACTTCTCTTTTCAGAACTAGCAGTAGATCATGCCAGCTTGCATTAATTGTGCAGTAATGTTTCCCCAAAAACCTCTTATCTTCAATTTTTCTATGATGTGGCTGTTTCAGAGAAGAACAGACATGAAGGTTAGTTGTGGCGGCACTTCCTGCCCCCTTTGGCACCCCAGTAACCCTGCCCTACAGCCACACACTGGGCCGAGCTGCTGACTTACTCATTTCCTCCACAGGCTTCCTCTCCTACCACCCTGCTTTACAGGCACGTATGACACGGGAGTATTCCACTCCAACACTAAGCTCTGACTGCTGACAATATAGGGGACAGCCACTGTTATCTGTGTTTTTGGAGTCTGAGCCCCACCCCAGCACCCGGTGATTTAACAGCTTGCAATATGAAACAGGATTCAGCTGAGCAATCCGAGCTCAGGCACAGCCTGCTCATGTTAACAACGGTTTCCCCCAGCATTCCTCAACTGCTCGTCATACCAACCTTCAACAGAGTAGAGGAAATAAACTCTGATACCCAAATATAGTTAGGAACTTCACCTCGGTACTTTACATGTAGCTACAAGGAGCACAGTAGAGCTGCTTGGCAGGATCTGTAATGAAGCAACACACTTCATAACGCAGTAGCTTAATGAAGTGAAAAAGAGAGAGGATCTCACAGGTTCCTGTCTTTCTTAGAAAATGCTTTAATCATAAGCCATGTAATTATACATCAGGCAGTGCTATAATGCATCCTCTTTAAAACTAAAACAGAAATGTTACCACCCACAATCAATGCCAAGTGGGAAATGTCAGATGGTTTTCAGAAGTGCAGGCAGCCTAATGCAATAATAATGCATGACCCTTTGTCACTGTCTTCCACTAAATCAGCTCACCATGCTTTCCAGGCATAAATGAGATCACCCCTTCTATTTATTATTTCTGTAGACATGGGGAAAAAGAGGCATAAAGGCTGCTTTTTGATGTGGCTCACTCAAGGGCAAACAGAGATGGAAATACAACCCAGATATTCTGAGTTGAAATTTTTTCTTCTACAAGCTTTTTTATCAGGTAATTTTATAAAAACGCTTGGTGGGAAAATGCATATTCCAAGAATCAAGACCTTTCCAGATATTTTTGTTTGTTTGCTATGGAATATGGAGCTCTGAAAATGGTCTCCTGTTGCTATCGAGAAGACAGCTTTCCATTCTTAGAGTATGCCTCTGTCACTCCCTTGTGTGCCAATGCTGCTGCTTAGGGAGAACAGCAGTTGCTGCCAAGTGAGTTAAACTAAGACCTCGTGACAGATTTCCATGCCATTTAGGAGCATAGGTTATATTTGAAAAATATTAAAATATTTGTCCACTATATGAAAAAATGTCCTTCCTAAATATGTGGAATAAACAGATAGTATCCAGTTCTCATCGAATGTCCTTTAAAATACTCTGTAGGAGATGATTGTATCCTCATTAATTAGCAAGGAAGAATTGAAATGCTGTCCACCACTGCTCACTCTAGTGCTCTCTTCTGTGCAGTGTCACCCTGATACCTTTGGGGATGGGGAGGCTTTTTAAGAACTCCATTTCCTTAAAAGAATCCGTAGGCAACAGCAAGGTTCCCACAGATTTTTCTTTACTCTTAATCTTGTGGCAAACAAGCGTTGGAGAAACGGAAGAAAAAACTATCTATTACCAAAAAAACACAAATGTTGCTAGCAGTATACCTGGGTTACCATACTTCACACCAATACACAATACTACATTTTGGCACAGCAGGAGTCTGTCTTTTATTCTGTGCTTGGATTATACGAATACATTTCACAGTTCCTTTTTTTTTCCTTTACAAAAAAGGAAATAAAAGAAAATGGAACTATTAAATAGGCCTAAGACTAGAATAACAGTCAGCCAAAGTGGAAATATGGCAGTTAATCCATTAAAAGGGCTACATGACTTTCTAGTGTACTGTATTTACTCTGCTTAAAATGTTACCATTGGAGACAACTGATAGTTGATGGCACTTAGAGCTTTTCACTCATAGACACTTGTTCAAATTGTGCTTGAAGAAAAAGAGATCGATGAGTTGTTTATGTTGTTCTCCAGTATGCCACAAAATGGCCTGCAAAGGCTGCGTATCTAGTTTCTAGGAGGTTTTCCAGTGTTTGGCCTACCCTGGATGCTGAATACCCAACAGAGCCTACATAACAGTCCCAGAGTCCCTGACGAAGAGGATTTGCCAGAGGAGAGGGCATGACCACAACTCTATTTCAGCGTAGCTATTCTTGGCTAATAAATTGTGGGTAGCAGAGCACATGTTGGAGTGTCCCTGAAGCTGTTTGTATTTATAAAGAGCCGGGCAACACATTGACTAGTGTTAGAATAGGGTGACAAAATCAGATTGCAGTGAGATGGCTTTCTCCTTCCTACTGCCTATAGATTAAGGAAAACTCAACTGGAAGGCAGGATCTGACCTTTTAAATATTTTCTTATTGAAGGTTATGCTGCTGGGATGTAAAAGAATAATTTATTAGTTTCAGTTCTCCACTTAGCCAGGAAAAAGGCTATCCTGGAAAACAATGGTTCACATTTAGACCGCCATAAGAGACATATCAAGCATTCGATTTATGTCTTGATTTAATTGACTATAGAAAACACACTGCAACTCATTTGCTATGAAGAAATGCTAGGGTCTGGGGTGTCACTTTCCATAACATTAAGCAAATTACATGACAAAGAAAAACATTTACACAATTAAAAATATAGCCAGAAAATGAAACTGGAACGACTTAGTTTATAGGCAAGATGGAAGCCAATGCACTTCATTTAACAAAATGAAGTAAGTATTAAATGACATTCCACAAACCCTGTTTCTGAATCCCACTGAGCAAATGAGAACAATTATGAGTTAAGGAATAGAAACCACTTAGAGGGATACATGCCAATTAACCAAAATGTCAGAATCCCTGTAGTACAATTCTATTTTGTAAATAGCAGCATGTATCCATCAACACTACTCAGTAATTTACAGATAAAAACACAATTAAACAAAATTCCACTAATCCCAGCTAAGAAAATTAGTAGAAACAATACTCTTCAACAGTCACTGGCAAGCTTTAGATGACTTACTGAGCTTTAAGGAGGCTGTTTTATATTTCCAAGTTTCACTTTATAACTTGTGATCTAATCACTGAAGAAACAATGTTGTGCTCCCTTTCTAGTCTTTTATTCCCAAATCCCAACTCAGAATTAATTGAATATGTGTATTTGAGGCCAATATTCAGCAATGGCATGGGGGCAAGACTTTAGATGCTTCTGTGCCAGATGAAAGGTAACAGTATAAGTTTATTTGAGTGTATATTTGTGTGTATTTGCATGTAAAGTTAGCTGAGTAATTTGTATATTGCCCAGCTAAAAATCCAACTCTATAGAATGAAATAACTTGTTCATCCTTTGTAAAGAATCATACCAATTTGCTTTACAGTTTAATCCTATAATTTTATTGGCTTCATACACCTACTCTTCACTCCTGTGCAATGGCAATAAAATACCACAGGAAGGAGCCAGATATTCATCCTTCTGCTTCAGGGACCCCAACCAGACAGCTGCTTCTCTGCAGGCTTGTGCTGCAGGAAAGCAATACCATTCAAAAAAGCAATACCATCACAGTTATTAACATTGTCCTCAAGCTTCCTGAATTATCAGAAGACAATACTGAGTGCCACCCACACAAAGTGATCCTCCAAACAAGTAAACCTTGAGACTGTTATAAATACTCCATATATTTCCTGTACAACTTTGGAACTATTTCTTAGATATATATATATATATTTTGTATCTTTAAAGTACATTTCAGCATCCATTTGGTGAAAGTACAATAAAATACAAGACCTATTATTCAATGCAGCTTTTATGTAAAACATTGATTAAAACTAATATCTTAGTTAATTTTATTAGAGTGAGGAAGACCAGGATTCCCTGGTGGGCATAAGTGTTACACCTAGAGACACCACTCAGAAGGTGTCTTAGCATTTTAGTTCAGATAAGGAATGTAATTCTTAATATGACCCTACTATTTGGGCTCCATCAAAGACCCTTTTCACGTAAAAAGAAACAGAGATGTGCTTCAAGAGCATGAGTGCACTCCATTCATTAACCAGAATTTAGTCCATGTAACAAACTAAGAACTTACCTAAGTAGTTCTCCATCCCCAAAATGATGCTGGCTCCTACGTACCAGACTGGGTTTCCCTACAGAGCAACCTTTCCTGCTCATGTTGGCATAAGTGTGTCCCAGAAGTGAGGGGGGAGGCAGTATGTGATAAAAAGAGCTGATGACTGTCCTGAGTGGTGAGACATACACAGAGCTGCTTCTGTAAGCTGATGTGATGCTATAGTAGTGATAGATATAGGAGGAGGACATGCTTTGTCTTGATAGTAGTGTTGTGTGGAGAAAGTAGTTTGATCAAAAGCACAATGCCAGAATTCTCTAATACAATTAAATGAACTGAAATGTATGAAAATCCCTCTTTCTCCTGTATGTGCACCCACACTTGAACAGCCTGGCCAAAGCTTGAAGCATGGCTCTCTGTGACAGTTCCTGGCTAAACAGAACTCCCATAGAAAAAACAGCTGATTTAGGAAGGAGCACCTTTGCCTATCCAAAGGAAGAAGCATAAAAAGAAAGCCATGTTTCTACTTCTCTGGGCATCCAGGATAGCAATGGTGACACTCCATACCAGAGGCCCCATTCCATTCCTTTGAATGAAACTTCCTATACTCTTAAACTTGTATGAATCCTAGGTCTCATAAATGTCTTGTCACTCCCAGGATGTTTCATGATCAGTCCTGCGTTCACTTTAATAAAGAAACCCACAGTAAGCAGAGTTAAGTTTTCTGTAAAGGGAAAAATGAACAGAATTTGCACAGGTTTCCTTTGCAGTTCACTAATATCACAGCAAGACAGATGAATGGAGAAAAGACTTCTACAATCTCAGACCTGACTATAAAGTATGAAGTAATTTGGACAACAAAAGCATCATTACTTTGTTGACTCGTTTTTCTTCACAAGCAAAAAGCCACTCTTGGTATCAAACAGACCATTCCTGGATTGAGTCAACACCTGCCTCTGGAAATCAGCAATGGGGCTCCTTACATGGAGCTGAGAAGATTCCACTGTGACACTACTCCAGATTTTCCATCAAAGCTCATTTTAAGGATTTATAACTTGGATAGAGAGATTCTTTCCACACTGCAATTTGGCATTAAAGAACTTGGCCTGGGGATCAAAATAACCCTCTTTGCCAGCATTTCTTTTTAAGAATGGAAAGGCAAATTTCTGATATATAAAGATGCAAAAATATTAAGACATACATTTGTTCTTGTGAGAAAACAGTAGCAAATAAGACTGCAAGACTGCAACTAACTTTAAATATAAAGTCTTCAGAACTTTTTGAGGCTTAGAGACTAATTTGAATTCTCTGATTTCCTCTCGTGGGAGAATAGCTCTGCAAATCAAACTAACCAAAATACAGTGTTTGCTTTCTGAGCTACATATTTTATAACAAGACACTTTAATTCCCACTTAATTTTTCTCTAGGCTTTGATGTTTAAAAGTTGTTTGTCACAAACTCTATGATTTTAATATCAATAAATGTTTTGCACACATTCAGCACACCACTGAGGTGCTAAAGGTCACACAACATTATTATTAAGTAAATAAGTTAATGATTTTAAGTGTAAGTAATCTGAGCCTCTTCTCACTGTTATTAATCTGTTAAAACAGATTAATTGTTGTTGGTGAATGTGAGAGTACTAATGGTCATGTGTGTGCAACCATTTTGCCTTTTGCTACCTGTCTGAAGCTTAGGAAAATTAAATTATGCTTACACAGATGACAGCCTATACATATACTTCTTCAGATCAAGAAATGTAAAACAGCGTTTCAGGACTTAGAAGACTGAGAACACAGTTCAGTACAATAGGAATACCACTTAAGACATTTCTTTTTTCCTTTGATCACCATTGAAATTGCTACCCATAATAAGGACCTGTCCATTCTTGATTATATATCATCCAGCACAACAAATTTTATTAATGAAGTTAATTTTATCAGTCAATATTCTTAAACAACAAGGAGAAGATAATAATCTTATCATAGTTTTGACAATAGAAGATTTTTCATGCCAAACGAGATTCACTATTATAATCTCTCTCATTTCTTAATGAAAGATGTGTCTCATATACACCTTCTGTAGCACAACTGGATTTGGAAGGATCTTACAATGGAAAGAAAAAGGTTCTAGGTTTCTACTAAAAATGTTCTAAACACCCTTCCTTTCTATTGTAAAAGGTGCCTAAACACCTCTAGTGAAGGCTTCACATGAGAAGAGGCAGTGTCTCGAGGAGAGAGGTCCTTATGACCTGGGGAGTCCTTCACTGTTTGATCTCCCATGCAAACCTTCTAAAAGATATCCAAACTTTTAGTTCTTCTACACACTTCTATAGGACTACAGCACCCAAAATAATACATGAATAATCACATGAATATGTGATGCATGACTCAAAATTTTTTCAGCCACGATTTACTTCTGAAAGCAACAAAAACCTTTTCTTTTATGGCAAAAAACAGTGCTTTTGTGCTTGAGATCTCTAAGTCCTCACAACTGGCTGTACAGAGGACACCCACTGCCCTCTTCCTCAAGAGCCTGCTCTCCACACCCACAAGTCTTCACTCACTGTCCTATGTTTCCTTTTAAAATACACATTCCGATGATACCCTGTCTCTTGGATAACAGACTAGGAATGAAGGATAATGATTGACTAACTCACTTGAAAGGGTTGCTGCCTTTAAATTTAATTAAATCCATATTTTCTACCTCCCACACAATCACCCCTTGGGACTAAAGGCTTCTGTAGAGGATTAGGAAGGAGATACTCTCATTGCGACCACACCACTATACAGAAAATAATTCAAGATTTGGGAAGCTGTGAGCAGGAAGCAGATGAGGAAGAAAGGAACTCACTGAAAACACAAACAAATAACTTTGCTGGCTAGAGATTATAGCATTCATATTAGACAGAGGCAGTTGTTGTCCAGCCTTTCCTTCCAAGAGCCTCTCTGTGTTTTGTCCTGCTAATGTAAGTAAGAAATAGAAATGATCCAGTAAAAGGAGCATCATATCTCCTCTCAAATGAGTCTCTAATCCAGCCACCTACCACCTTGTGGTATTCCATGTTAGGCTCTGTTGTTTCCTTGGACTGTGGTGCTGTACAGCACTAATGACACCACTAGCTCCTCAGGTAGCGCTGAGAAGGCTGGCACTCCAAGACAGCCCACACAGCTGTTTAATCGTTCAGAGGCATGTGGAGTATTACTTTGGGGAATTCCCTCACAGCTCTCCATTTAGTCTACTTTTTCAGAACAAGAAAAAATGTTTTTTTCCGAACTTTCCCATTAACCTTCTAACTCCCTGATAAAATAGGAATAAAGATAACGTTTTAGTGCCTTTTTTTTTTAAACAGGAAATAATTATTGCTGATGAATAATGAATATTTCATTCTGAAACACTGGGTTGTCTAGTTGGGTTTTTTTCCAGCTCCAACTTTTTCTTATAGTAGGCAGGTGCTTATTTCACCTGCCCTTTAAATAAACCTTGCTGGTATGAGGCTTGAGTCTGTGAAGCCAATGCAGCTTCTGAGCATTCTCAGAAGTACAATCGCATGTCTGTAAAGATCCTTAATGCAAAAAACTGGAATGGCTATGGATGGAATATAAGTACTGCCAAAATAGACAGCTGCTGAGTGGGAGTTCTGAGAATGAGAATGATGGATATAGGCACCTAAAATGCAAGTGAGGTAGGTCATAGGAACATAATTTCTTTGGGGGAGGAGGGAAGGTCATATTTCAGGAATTACTGTACAAAGGATATCCTTTGTTATAAGTCCAACCATTTCCTGCGTTATTTAGTGCATAGCATAAGCATGGAACAGAAGAGTCCTTAAAACAAGTTTTTCCTTAAATTTAAATTTAATGTTGTTCTTGAAGGCCTCTGATAACAGAGGATTTCCTTTTTTTAATACTACTTACTGAATGTCTCTCATTTTGATGTAAATGTAAGGAGAAGTGCTTTGGAGGAATTTCCTGAAAACATTTTTATTAATTTTTTTAAAAGAATTTATGTATTTGGGAACTTCGAGTTGTAGTGGAAAGTGAAGCTTGAAATTTTATGAAACTGATGTACCTCTAGAGTTGTGCAGTTCCACAGAAAGACTTCTCAAACATTGCACCAGATGGCTTTGTTCTTACTTTCCCTGGGCAGCTTCATATTACTTCACTATCAGGAATAAAATTCCATACTTCATCAATGCTTCATTTTATGTTGCTGTCATTATTTTGTTACAGGTTATAATGGTATTGGCATTATCTGCCTAATAATTATTCCTGAGTCACAGCAGTAAAACTCTTTTAATCTTAAGCCCCGGTCTACAGTCTGCTAAACCACTTAATTTTCATTTGTGTCTCTTAGTCTGAAAAAGATATTCCATACATTAAAGAACAATGAAAGTGGGCAAATGGCTTCTCTAGTCTGGGTTTTATAGTAAAACAATCCCAACTCAGCTGGATAGATTAAATGCGTTTCTCAAAAATATTATATACCCCTGTATTGTGTAAATGAATGTACTGCATTCCTTCAACTTCAAATCCACGGAAGCATTCTCTTACAAACAGTTATTTACACCACAGTGCAAAATAGGTGACTTTGGTACATGTCAAACAAGCTTGCAGGATTTGGACATCCGACGAACACAGTAAAATGCCTGAAAATACTGCAGTAAAATACATACTCTAGCAAACAAATGACAAAGGGCCTTGTATTGTAAGCCATTAAAAAATATTACATCCTAAAAATGGTATTTAAAATGCTCACAATAATTGTCAGTGGTAAAACACAGTTCTGTAAGTAATTATTTTAAGGACAATATATTTCAATTAATTGTGTTAGCATACTCCAAATTCAAATCACACACCAGCCACAGTGATACAGAGGGCACATGACAATACTGCATAATCAGCCTTGCAATTATGTTCAACCAAGAAAACTGCCTATAGAATAGGGAACCCATCTGAATGCACCTGATGTGAAGCAAAGATTATTCAAAAACAATAGCATGCACATATATTTGCATGTTGTCCATTCTTTGCAAAACAAATGTTTACGAATTTATTGGGCATTTAAGTTTACATGAGAGGTTCATACATGTCCTTCAACAGTTACTACATAAAACTTTTTTAAAAAAGCACAAAACCAGACAACCTACAGTTTGGATGGATTGATCCTAGAGACCCAAGAAGAAAGCCAAGAATTGAGAAAATTTCTTAAATCCACAGGTAGATAGTATGATTATCATCTAATTGTATTAGCTTTACATATTTAATCATTGAATATACACTATATAAGCAGAGTTCATGAAGAATCTAACAACTGAAGGAATAGCAAAACCACGTGGAGAGACGCTACAAAAATTAGGGAAGGTGTCACACTGGAGCACAACTTGCAGAGTTGATGAAGTCCTTTACTATGTACACACCCCTCTTGGTGTCCTTAATGGGAACAGGTAGAGCAAACACCTCAAACTAATTATGGCTTGCCCAGTTTCTTACATCGTTTCCTCAACTGACCAGAACATCTGACTTTGGCACAAGAAAATCTTTTGTGTGGAAAGCTGGCAAAATCATCGTTTGCAGGGAAACCCAAACACTTCTAAACAAACTTTGTGTGTTTATTCACTCAAAGTCGGGAGGCAGAACAAAGGCTTAAAGCAACAAACAGTTTCCTTTTTTTCCACTGCCTAAGTTTTCAGTGTTCCTTGAAAGCATTTGTAAAGTCATTTTAGGCTGTTCTCTGTTCCTGGCTGGAAGGTGCTGGCTCCTGGTCTCTTGTCACTATGATCCTGGAGATTTTAGAGAGCCATGAAAGACACAACGCGGTCTGGTCCACTCCAAACCTGTCTACATGTCCCTTGAAGCAGAAATGGCCTCCTAAACCCTGAAGCAGTCCACGTGGATCCAGGAGATGCAGGGCCTCTGGGTTCACCTCTCCTGTGCGAGCCCATTGGAAGTGCTCTGTCCCTTAAAACAGCAACCTTTCAAAAACAGTATTTATCCTGGTTTTTTCCTTCTGTACCTATAAGCTCTTAATGATGCTTCTCCTTTCTAGCACCATCATCTTTAAGCTTTAAGATGCTATTTAATCTTACTCTCTATACTCAGTTTTGGGAAGACTAAACTGCCCTTAGTCTGGAGAGAGCAAAGACAGAAAATATTTTCTTACAATTACTCTTTTTGCATGAAACATCATTTTTACCATCACTTCTGGTTATACTCTTGAAAGACCTTGTATATCATTTTACCTTCAAGATGGAACAAGAGTGGCTGTCAAAAACTTTGATGGCCTCAAAACATCTTCCTGTAGAACTGTTTTGTTTTCTGTAAAGTTGTGTAAACCTACTTACAGTAAGCATTTTTTCAACTATTTTTCACAGATGCCTTAAAAACAGTTCACTGACTGATGTAGGTATGCTATATGATGTGTTGTAAATCCTAACACAAGGAGGGAGTATTTTATATGATATGAAATATTGAGAACTAAGGAGGAAAACAATTAGGAAAGAAGATATCCTTTCATCAAAGAGCCTTATATCATAGCTTTCATCACTGCTTTTTCCCTTAAGAGGGAAGGTTGATATACTTTAAGTTGACTTTCTGAAGATATTTCTAAATTAAGAGATAAGGTATATCTCTAAGAGACAGCTAGGCACAGAGTTTTTCTAGGAGCAAAGGCAAATGCAAGGCTTTTCAGGGATTCAAATAAGTTTGGCAGAATGACTGTGAAAATTGTTTTTGTTGAGATGATGGACAAAGAAAAATGAGCTGACTAGGAGAAGGAGAGACAAAACTCAAAACTTCGGGTCAGAAAAACCACTGCAGAAAAAAAACCACAAAAATCACAGAACAACCTGAATAGTATCAATCTGCAGAAAAAAAAGAAACATTTCATGTTACAACTATGGCTGAAATAATCTTGGGATATAGGTGAGGAGATTGCCCCAGATTATTTGGGTATTTTCCTTTTTAAGATAGAAAGGTGTCCTAAGTTCATGTAAGACAGAAAATGGCATCTAAAAATTCCTCATTTTTAGCTTTTGCAGGGAATACCTTACTAAAATCTGATTTTTTTACAAGCTATTCAAACCAAAGAGTTAGCAATGTACTTAAGTAAATCTGTTTACCAGCAGAACACCCAATACTATGATATTGAGTACAGGCAAGATCCTCTTTGCTTCCAAGAACATCCAACTGCAGCATATACTGATGCAAAAAATAAAGAACATTCCTCTCCTCACAAGGAGTTAAAACACATTCATCTGTTTTCAGTTGGATATTTGATTAAAATTTCTGGGGTTTGGCATCCTCCTACCTGTACCACAAGAAAGCAGAAATAGCTCCACTGAAGACAACATATAAACAAAAGAATTGTTACATTTAGGATAAGAAGTAGGGCCTGGAGCTAAACAAACAAACAAACAAACAAACAAACCAACCAACCACATCCCCACTTGGCAATGCTGTGCAAATTGAAGTGTTCATCACAGCTTATTGTAAGCTTATGGTACTAATAAGTATCTGAGGCTCTGTCTTGTTTGCAGATACTTAGAAATCTGGCCTGTTTCTACACTGGATCAATTGCTTCACTAATGCTATTCAAAACTTTGTTCTGCCCTAATCCTTTTTCATGTGAATTAGGTGGAATGAACTGCTTTGCCTAACACTGCCATCTTTGCCAGGCATGAAAATCAGTTCAAGGCAAGCAGACAAACCCCTGTGCTCCCAGAACAGCAAAACTTGAGAAGGAATCTCCTGGGACAAGGGATGGCACTGAGGCCACAGGGTGGGTCTGGGGAAGCACTGAGGTACAGGATGTGTGGTGACTAATCATGGTGGGGAAAGAATGTCAGCTCCCACCCCCACATCATGCGAGTCACTCATCCCAGAGCTCAATGGCACAGAGGATGCAGGAGAGCACTAACAGTGGGCATTTACACAGGAAGAGACGTATGGAACAGCAGACCTGCATCCAACAATGGCACATGCTCCCAGCTCAGTTCTGTGACCTCTGATGCTCTGATACCTCGGTGGCTCAGAGCAATCAAGGCACCAATTAATTGCAATGGAATATATCAAAAGAATACACACCTTGCATAATTATGCTGTTATATTTTGGTTTTACATATTTAATTATATATGCATATTTCATTTATATATGCATATTCCATACCAGTTTGTTTGGTATGGAAATAAATACGTCTGATCACTGAAAGTCAGTAGTATTTTGGAACAAGATATTTTCTTTCAAAATGCAGCCATCTAGCCTGAGGTGAGCATCTAGGCTCCATCAACATTCTGCACCCAGAGAAACAGGAAACTATGAAGCAGTTTAACCCAAGCAGGAGCCTAATAAAAGAAGAATGAATTCCACTCTGAAGATGCCCTTCAATAACCAGGAAAGCAACCTAGAGGACTAGTTTAAATTAAATTCCTAATTTTCAAAGGACAAAAACTGGTGAGACGAATCCCACCAGTGCACTGTCTTTAAACTCAAATTTTGTGGTTGACTGGAGGCATCTGGCTAAATATTTGTAAGTGGAATAGGAGGATCTATAGGAAAAGTGCACAGCAGATACTGTTCCTCACAGTTTTACTTTTAATGAAATCTGTGCTAATACATCTGTTGATTTCTATTGGGAAAGACTGAATGGAGTACATCTGTTCCGTTTTGAATTGCTCCTGCAGAGGGACAGCAGGAATTTGCAAAGCAGGAGGTCACAGAGATGCAATTATTCCAGGAGGGCCACACTCCTGGAATGTGGATGTAGATAAATATCTCACTATCTCCCTGTCTTCTTTCTGTTTTTTTTAGCTGCGCAATCAAAAAGTAGCCCAGGCCTGGCACATATATTTCTTCAAACAAGATGGTCGCACACTCAAATAAGTGTACACATATTTAGTAGGAACGGAAGGTTAGGAACAAAAATACAGGAAAAAATGTTGAGAACCGGACTTCATAAAGTGGTAAGACCTCTGTTTGGGGGTTTATCACACTGAAGAAGTTGATGTGGGGAGAGAAGTAAGAATGCATATCTAAGTAGATGTCTAATAACTTGATAGAACACAGAAATGACATCAACCACTTCTAGCAAATTCAGTTTATTCCATCTATGGAAATAAAAACTAGATATGAGAAATAAAGTAACTGCAGTAACTTACTCTAGAGATGCTCATGGTTTAAATATAAAATATAAACATGTCAAGCACTATTAATACATTTATATAACATACACAGAGCACATACAGATGAACACAATAAATTGCTTTCATTCTCCTCTGATCCTGAGCCAGCTCTGTATCAGGCCAATATTTTGACATTAATTAACGTAGCCTTAAAAATGCTTCCCCTTGTGCCACCTGCCTAAACTGTCCTGTAGTTCTCACAAATGAAGGGGCTGAAGATATCCCCAGTTACAGCAACTCTACCTCACCTACCACAGTTCCCTGTGGCCCACTAGACTGACTGTCCTCCCCAGGGCCCTCACCAAGTGACAACCATCTTATCTGGTGCTAGTGCTGCTCTTAATCCTGCCAACTGTGACCTAAACTGGATATATCATTACTCATCTGGCTATACAATAATGCAACCTTCAGAGTCCAGCACTGGGGAAAATATTCAGGGAAAGGGTCATGCTTTGATGTGGTGTTTTCAGTTCCATTTAAACAGTCTATGCATATAAAACTAAAGCTGCTGGTAAGCTTCATTATAATGTAAATCCTTGGTGAGAGAAAGGGAAGGGATTTATCAGTGCAATAAGCTGTGATCTATTCAATATCAATGCCAACTTTTTGAACAAATCAATAATTTACTGAAAGAAATGTTGCCAGCCTCGTTTCCTAGAACACTTGTTTCCAGGCTCCCATTTTATTTACACAAGGAAAAGTTGCAACGAGCATTTAAAAATTACTACCTTTGGAGACAAACAGGAACTGTAGTGCTCATGCTGCGTGTTTGTTACATTGTGTACAAGAAAACTGCATACAATTTGTGGTTGCTTTTCGAAAGAGTCTCTCAAATGTCTAAATGAGAGTGAAAAATGGAAGAAGTATGATAAAAGCCACTGTTAAGCAGCATCTTAGAGTATTATGGGAGTGGTGCATTTTTCATGACTTGGATTTTTGGCAGAAAGAATCTGGAAAGGTTTATTTGGTAAAATCTGGACTCCATATATAATTTCAGTTGCAGGATGTTTCACATGGGGCAAAAACTATATGAGATTGCTCACAGCCAAGGAGGAGTAGGCTATGTCGACATCCACTTACACTGACCACTAAAGTGTTTCGGATTGCAGGAAAGATTGGCACTACTTTCCCAAGACATACCAAGAGGTAACTTTCTGATGACTTTTGTTGACGTGCAGCTGTAACCCTTTTCCAACTCTAAATTTCCTTTTCAAAACAGTGGCATCTTCTGTACAGCAGCAATCCCACTTGCTGCCACACTCTCATTCTCCTGACTGTCCCCACATTCGCATTCACTATTGCTTCCGGGGCACTTTTGGTCAAGTCATTTTGCACTTCAAAGTCACAGGTGGTTACAAAACTTCATTAACTCTAAAGGGATTATTTCAAGAGAAGCTTTATGTAAACACAATATGTGGCATCCATAACCGGGCCAGACCATAGGGTGTTCTAAACAAGTGCCTTAAGCCAACATGTATTTGCCCTTGCAACTTAAACAATCCAGAGTATAATTCATTATACCCTATTATAAAACCTATTTTATTTTAGATATGAAACATTACTTTTTGCATTACAACACAATCAAGTATAAAACAAGATAATCAACTTTGTTTCACAAGGCTAAAAGGATTAATAAAAGTATGTAAATGACATATGAATAAATCTATTCCCAAACCTTCCATGACATACTGCAAGCCATAATCTCATTAAATATGATGTTAAAATTTAGCAGAGCACCTGATTCTCTGCTTGGAATCTGGTTGCCACTTTAGGAAGAAAATTTGTGTGGCCAAAACTTAACTGGAGTTGAAGCTGGCCAGAAATGTGGAGAACAAAAAAAAATATTATTTTCAAACACATTAATGGCAATAGGCAGTATAGAAATATCATTTGCCTGTTACAGGATGAGGATGGTCACCTCACAAACAGGGACAGAGACAAGGCAGAGGCGTTTAATGCTTTCTTTGCTTCTGCCTTCAACATGGATGATGGACTATGATGCCCTGAGCTGAAAGACCATGACTGTGAGAATCAACTCCCAGCTGACCCTGAAATCATGCGAGATCTGTTGCTCCAGCTGGATCCCTACAAATCTATGAGGTCTGATGGGATTCATCCAAGAATCCTCAAAGAGCTTTGTGATGCCACTGCAAAACCTCTCTCGATTTTTGAGCAGTCTTGGGAATCCAGAGAGGTCCCAGCTGACTGGAAGCTGATAAATGTTGTCCCAATTTTCAAGAAGACCAAGAAGGCGTACCCTGGAAACTATAGGCCTCTCAGTCTCACTTCAGTGCCTGGTAAAGTTATGGAGAAGATTATTCTGGGAGGTATTGAAAAACACCTGAAAGACAATACAGTGATTGGTCACAGCCAGCATGGCTTCAGAAGAGTAAAGTCCAGCTTATTTAACCTGATTTCCTTTCTGACAAGGTAACCCATCTAGCTGAATAAGGGAAGCTAGTTGATGTAATCCTTTTGGATTTCAGTTAAGCTTTTGATACTGTCTCTCACAAGATCCTTCTGCACAAAATATCCAGCACACAGCTGGATAAGCACTTCATGTGGTGGGTGAGCAACTGTCTCAGGGGTTGAGGGCAATAGTGAATAGGGTAACATCAGACTGGTGACCTGTCACTAGTGGGGTTCCATGGGGCTCCATCTTGGGCCCTGTGCTCTTCAACATCTTCATAAAAGACTTGGACACAGGACTGGAAGGGATACTAAGTAAGTTTGCAGATGACACAAAACTGGGAGGAGCTGTTGACTCCCTCAAAGGCAGAGAGGCCCTGCAGAGAGACCTTGACAAATCAGAGGACTGGACAATCACCAACCCTATGAAGTTCAACAAGGTAAAGTGCCAGATTCTACACCTAGGATGGGGCAAACCCAAATGTACATACAGATTGAGGAATGAGATGCTGGAAAGCAGTGCCATGGAAAGGGACCTGGGAGTCCTGGTCGACAGCAAATTGAATATGAGTCAGCAGTGCCTTGGTAGGCAGGAGGGCCAACCGTGTCTGGGAGGGCATCAGGGAAAGCATTGCCAGCCGCTCAAGGGAGGGGATTGTTCCATTCTGCTCTGACCTGGTAGCCCCTCACCTTGAATATTGTGTGCAGGTTTTGGCACCACAATATAAGAAGGATATTAAGCTATTCAAGAATGTCCAAAGGAGGGCAGTGAAGAAGGTGAAGGGTGCTGAGGGGAAGCCTTACGAGGAGTGGCTGAGGTCACTTGGTCTGTTCAGCGTGGAAAAAAGGAGACTGAGGGGAGACCTCGTTGCAGTCTACAACTTCCTCATGACCTCTCCTCTATGATGACCAGTGACAGGACCTGAGGGAGCAGCCTGAAATTCTGGCAGCGAAAGTTTAGGTTGGATATTAGAAGGAGGTTCTTCACCCAGAGGGTGGTTGGACACTGGAACAGGCTCCCCAGGGCAGCGGTCACAGCACCAAGCCTGTCAGAGTTCAAAAAGCGTTTGGACAATACTCTCGGGCACATGTGTGACTCTTGGGGATGGTCCTGTGCAGGGCCAGGAGTTGGACTCAATGATCCTTGTGAGTCCTTTCCAGCTCAGCATATGCTGTGATTTCGTGATTCCGTAAATATGAATACAGAGCAACCAGAGAAATAAAAAACTGTCCCAAATGAGATCAGAATGTGAAGCAAGAAATGAGTCTCACCATGAAAGGATCACTGTAAAATCACCTGATTTCTGATTCTGAAATATCACATAGAGTGTATATAGTAGAAAACGTATTTCACATTTGCATATTGATAACAGGAATTTTACAGTCTTGCATTATTAAATTTTTAACAGCAAAACAAGTAAAAACACTTTCATAATCAGTCGAAGTTAAGATTTTTCAAGGTTTCTGTTTCAGCATCTTTACTGGCTTACATTTGTAGTCTGTATCAACTAACAGGGAATGATATTTTGTCATTAGGCAGAGGCAGATTCCAGTATACTTTAGCTTTTCTGTATTCCTTATTACTGTGATGTTATTCTATTTGATGACATGAAAATCAGCAAATCCCTGCTGATGTATATGACATTGTTCTGCTGGACAGTGACCTTCTATGAATTAATTTGAATTTAATCTTTCCCTATGGCAGAAATAATTGTTAATGGTAGACTGAAACTTTGTGGTTGATAAATTGGTATACATAATCCACTACCAATTATACAGAGGACTGAAATTCAGTTCTGTGTTCCTACTACTGAGTACTCCATACATGGACCTTTACACTGATTATGCAAATGGCACAATATTAGGAAATGATGAAAATTTCCAACTCCTAAAGGGAAGTGCTGCAGACAGGGAGATGAAAACTAAAACAAACAAAAATTTTAATGTCAACAATCAAACAAATAAGAAAGAAATACTTCTGGAAAGAATGAAAGAGAGGCATAAATTCTGTGAAATGTTTTCCAAGGAAAAAATTCTGGCAAAAAAATGTGAGAAAAACCTAAAAACTGGCTAGCCAGTCTATCAAATAAAAATCCTTTCTCAGTCTTTGAGCTTGTTCACAGGTCTGCCTGTTTAACTACCAAAGCAGACAGGGCATGGTGTTTGAGAGTCCCAAACACCATGGCATATTCAAATACAGAAAAAAATATCATTTTATTTTCATTGGTTATGAGAAAATATGTGCTGTACAGGTAATAACAGCTGAATATGTTGCTTTTATTTTCTCAGTATAGGATGGAAATCCAAAAAACTGCAGCGAAGACCGAGTAGAAAATCTTGCTCTAGAAATACCAGAAATATATTATACTTTCGACCAGCACTTAACTTAGACTCATGAAACTGTAATATCATTGAAATGCCAATCAATTAAGGGGAAAAAACCCTTTTGATAAAATGTATTAACCAAAACAGAAAAAAAAATAAAAATAGCATATATACATGGGTAAGAAAAACAACATCTCATTCCACCCACACCACCAGTTTCAAAGTTCAGTAAGAAAACAAATCAGAACAGATGGAGGAAACTAGGCCACTATGCCAGGAATGTGTTTTTGATGAAAAAATTAGTCCTGTTTTATACAACAACTATATTCAAACACCTCTCATAGAGGGACAGATATTGGTTGAAGCAAATAAACAACATGCTGTATGTACTTTTAGTCTACTCTGCCTCTTGTTGTGTCAGCCATTTGTCCCAACAGCCTCCACGCTGCATCAATCAGCTCCTGACTGGAAGAGGTTCCTCACACAACCAAGACTAACCTTTTTAAGCAGCTGCTGGTGCTACAAAAGCTCCTTAGCCCTTCTCATCACTAACAGCACTTTGGTTCGGCAGCAGAACAACTTTAATTTAAGGGCAGGACCCACATTCTCTTCCTGGAAACCTGTGGAGCCATCTGAATGTACTCAGCTCATCCATGCTTTCCCAAGAACAGCCTGCTCCTTTTAATCATCACGGTGTATCATTCACGTTAACTGCTTGGACGTTGAAGGCAAAGGAAAGCATAAGCTCTAATGAGAGCAGCTTGCCAGCTCAACTCAGACAGTGCCCATCAGATGCACTGAGCCAAGGCTGAGACAATAAGGAGTGGTACCGAGGACAGAGCCTACATGGCAAACAGCGCCTGGGGAAAGCTCATAGCATCCTATTTCCAAAGTAAACCTTCAGGAACTCATGTTAAAACCACTCTAAAAAGAAATAACGTGGCAGAAAACCCATTTGGTGCTGATTATATTTTTTCTTTTCTGTCAACTTATACATCTTACATGGGCTTCAAATTCCTTTCTGAATATATTGTAGTTTAAATCAAATTTTAAAAATGCTGACAAGAGTAAAAGCTTAGTATTTTGCCTCCCAAATTAAAAAAAGGGACAGTCCAAAGCATCTCAGCTTGTTAAGGAGAAGGAAAATAGTTAATGAAACTAAATCCTCTTCTAACATCTGAAATTTAGACCAAAACCAATTACCTCTGTCTTCCAGTAGCCTGCCCAACCTTTGCAATTCTGCCAGAAAGCCCTTTCCTTTTGGCACCTGTTGTGTTCCCCAAATTGCTCTTAGAGCCAGTGCAGCACCATTAACGAGGAGAAACATCTAGTGGGTTTCAATTGCACTGCCCCTTAAATACATTTCAAAAACAATAGCAACTGTATGATTTAAACTATAACACTCCTCCATCCCAGAGACTCGAAGATGTTCTAGAAGCAGCTAAACAAAGTACCATGTACAATACTAATTAAAGTTCTACAGCATCCAGAATTCCTACTACACTCCAGGGTCTTCAATGAAGCTATATAAATAAGGAATAAAAAGTATTTCTTGCTTTAGATAGCATAAGATCCAGCTACAAGAGAGGACATTGCAGGTTGATAGAAGAAGACATATTTAGGAGAACACCAGACAAGTGTAAGTAAGTGCAGGTACACTCGAACTATATTTCCCCGGAAACACTCTGGAGGGGTACGCATCCTATGGAACGAATCCTAGCCTCCAGCTGCCGTATTTTCATGCTTGTCTAGTGTCCAATTACTAATCCACATGGCAAAGTGCAACATGATCTAGGAGTACTGAGTCAGATGACTGGAATGGGACCTCGGCAAGGGCAGCACCATTTGGACATGGATGGGGCACTAATATAGGTTGCTGTAGTAGAAAACATTCACTGCATGTCACCAGCACAGGAACATCAGCTTTACTTGAGGCATTATATTCAACACGTTTTAACGCTCAAGTCATACAGGCTTAATCAAGACTCTATAGCTTACTTGGCCTGATTAGGAGGCTGTTTTTAGTACTAGTACGATAAATATAAGAAAACTCCAAATTATTTACATCTTATTTTCTACACGGTCCAAAAAGCCTTCCTCTTGGGCCGTGTTGAGATTGAAGGAGGCTAGTTCATACCTATTTTGTTGGAACTTAAATGCATAATATATTTCTAACTAAGAGATTTTTACTTACATTTTTTTTTTCTATTGACCACAGGATATGTATTCTTTAGCACATTGATCTTCTCAACTGATGTGCCCAATTTAATTCTTGTTTCATCTCACTTTTTTTGGATTAAAATCCAACTGTATTTAAATGCTATTTTGCCAGCTTGAGAAAAACTGTCCAGTTTTTCTAACCACACTCATCATCTTTTGAAATTTCATTCTTCAAACCCTCATGTCATGAGTGACTTGGCACTGAAAGTACCTTAATTGCTATTTGAAAATATTGGCAATTGAAGCCAGAAAGGGAATTGATTAACATCAGTATGTCATCTAATTAAAAATATACCTTATTTTACAGGCTGTCACCAAAAAGTAACATACTGGAATTCTGCTGAATGCTTCATTGAGCCAATGCCACAAAGGCAAGGGGGAAAAGGCACAAGAGTAACAACAACTGCACTCCTTCTTAAACAGTAAGCTTACCCATTGTAAATGCACAATTAATAAAAGAAAACCTCACACAGTGAATGAGGTTAACTGAAAGGCAAATTATTCATGACTCAATCACAAACTTAAATGTAATAGTCAAAATATTCTGGTGTGTAAAATCAACATCATCGTTTCTTAGAGGAAAATAAAACCCCTCTACAAGACAACAAGGTAGTAAAGAAAGTGGGCTCTGCTCTCCATATCCGGCATTAGAGGTCAGTCTCTACAGCTAAATGTACTGGTCATTCACAGGTGAAGGCAATTACTATGCAAAGGGGAAGCATTTTATGATGCTTTGAGCTCTATGGATGTGTGGCCAAACTTAATGAAGCACTGGATTATTTAGTGTGTTAGCAGAGAAATAGCTGGGTGAACCAGATTCATATTGAGTTAGGAAATAGTGTCAAGACTGTGCCTGAAGCCACTGAAAACCTTTTCTGTACAATTTATTTTTTTTTTAAATTGTATTGTTTGCCAGGCTTTTCTCTCACAAATTTTAAAAGCAACAAGACTAAGAAGAATGCTACAAAGCCTACCAAGGACTTCAATCTGATGTTCAGAAAAATCTAGTTGTCCTTTTTGTTTGATTGCAGAATGTTCTAATCACCTTAGTGGAGAAAATCTATTATCTGTATAAAGAAGGGTCCTGTAATGCACAAGTGAGGAGGAGCAACCCCTAGGAGCAGGGACAAGGGCATTTCCCAGAGCAGCGGTGCTGGTTTAGCAAACTGGAAGGCTTCCAAGTCCTATGCTGCTCAGGTGACTGTGGTCAGGCACCAAGGAGAGCCATAGGTAATGCCACCCACGTCTTTTGTGCCTCAGACAGCCTTCTTGTTTCCTTTTCCGCTTCTGGTATGGCCCAACTGTAAGGGGCTAAAATCAACATTATAACCTAGTTCTCACCTGTGGCGATTTTTCTGACTTCTCATCCAAGTTTCAAGACCCTACCTACTTCTTTTCTCACCCATTTCTTTAGACCCAGGTTTCCCCCAAACTGTTTCCCTTCTCAGCACAGCTCCATAATACACACCCTTCATTATTTCATTGATGTGGTTCCCCCCAGACACCACCCAGGCCTGAGGAAGATAAATCCTCTTGCTCAGGGCAGAGCCCTAATTTTCTCAGTGCCCATGTCCAATGTCACAGGGACTTCTGACTGTCAGGAAAAGCAAGCCCAAGGACTGGAGTGTGTTCAGTACAGGTATTATTACAGGTGGTTTATTACCTAATCTCCAGGTTTATAAAGCTTGTGTGAGCTGAGACTTTTCAGTGGTCACATCCTGTTCAAATTTCAGAAGATTTTTCACAGGGAAGGAACGAAAAGCATTTTGCTGACCCTCTTGCCAAATTTGAAGATTCTGCTCCAAAATAGAGGTGTCATAGCTTCATAGTGAAATGTCATAAGACTCTCCTTATTTTATCCAGCATCATGGTGCCTGTCTCCATTCCATCTTCATTCTTGAAAATAAACGAAATATAATTTGATTGCTATTCTTCTAAAACTTCTGCTTAAAGCCAACACTTTCCTTAAAAGTATTAGCCCATATATTTAAAGTTGTCAAACCTATAAACAGCTGAAAGGAAGGCCTTGTGATAAACAGAGATGATTCGCCATTGTATCTCGGCAGTTGACACTGACTTTCACTGAGTCTTAGATTCTAGGTCCCTAAATCACTTTGAAAATTTGCTCGCAAGCTTTACTTCAGCTTTATTTCCCTTTGGAGGTTTCAGGGCATGTAAGGGGAATGTCAACTATCTCCTCACTGCAAAGAAAGATGCCACCTCCAGGGCCTGACTTCTAACTGCAGTGTATGCATCATCTGCTGTTATAAAACCTCTGCCAGAAAAAGACATGGAATCAGAATTAAAATCCACAGCATATGAATAGTTCAGTGTACTAATTAGCTGGCTGCAAGGAGGAGCAATAATAAATAAGCCCTTGAGTTAGAAGCCAGATGTGGCAAAAGGGCCCTGCAGCTGCTGAGCAGGCTCAGGGGAAGCCCCAGCCCAGGCCCCTGAGCTGGAGGTAACTGCACCCCTCTTTTCTATGGGGTCTATGACATGGACGTTGTGGCACTAAGAAATGGAGTGACACAGTCCCCAAGAATAATCCATAGTTCAGCAAGATTATTTTATTAGTAATGTTTTAAGCATATAACATGTAGGGTGTGTTGTTTTTTTCCATCCAAAATGCAAGTTATAATTTTCTCTTCATCCCAGTAGACCAAAAACCGTATTATAAAAATAGTATTTCTTCAAGTTTCTCAAACAACTATAGAATAGGCATGTAAATATAAGCCATAAAAATACTTGCCTGAGAAAAGAAGCCTTCACAGAAAGGCTCTTTTCTCACAAGTATTCATTGTTTATCTATTCATACAGAAAACACCTGCACAAAAGTTGTTCTCTGGTCATATGAAAGGCACCACAATTTATGATTTTTCTCTTCATGTAGATACCTGCAGCATGAAACACTACCTGGAGTCAATAAAAAAAAAAATTATAGGCAAAAAAACTGTTGTAAAGGGCTGTGTGGGAACTTCAGATGAACAAAATTGCATGAGGGGGAAAAGGTCACCCTGATGGAACAGGGATGAAGACTGGAAATGGAAGCAGAATGGGGCAAGCGTACACTTTGAATTCTTGAAAGCACAGGAGGGCAAAAATGCCAGTTTGCAAAATCCCAATAAACATGTTAGAATACTGGAGAAGTCACTGAAGCCATTTGTCAGCTGACATGAAGCCTGCTAGGATCCTAATGCACTATTCGCGACTCTCTGCCATTAACTGACTGACAAGAGGTTTGGAGATCCTAACAACACCGGGGAGCAATCTTTTCCAGAGAAAAATGTGCTGTTGTTTCATTGGTATCATTTGTTTTACGGTACTCACAGTAACCTCGGAGTTTAAACAATGTTCAAGCAAAAGCAGTAATGAAACTGTGGCCACAGGAAGGTTTGGGGTTTGTTTTTATTCAAATAGAGCCAGCAGCACTCAGGCTCAGAGTATTCGGATCTGTTTTCCTGTTACGCTTTTCCTTCGTAATAACTGCTTTTTATTTTTTCAAAATACAGCAAAACCGGAAATTCCATAAAAGCTGTCTTCTTTTATATGAAAGTATGGGGGAAGGGGAACCACAAAAACACATGGAAGTCAATTAAATGCTTTATTTATTCAGCAAAAAAAGGGGATTGTGTATTTCCTGAATTAAATTTGTTTTCATTGTCCGTCTGTGGCCAACTGGTTTAGGGAGTTCATATACAATGTCAGCCCTCATTTGTGATTTTTCAAAATAAGAGATTGTATTCTGCAGGTACTTGGTTTTACAGTCGAAGCTAACTCCTTAATAATTTGCCTTCATGATTACAGTGATGTAATTTTAAGGTGATTTAAGAGAAATGAGTCACCAAAATCTCTTGTTACTGTTTTACCATTCTCCTTTCTAAATCATTACACTTTCTGCTGCTCATTAAGATTGTTAGAAGTGCATTGTTAGAAGCTATTAGTCTTTCGGTGCTCAAACAATAAAATTTTACATGCAGTCACCTATCACATTGTTAATTGTTATAAGAATAATATGAAATTAACTAATACCTACTGACATTTAGATGTTCATTAGAAAGTTCTCTCACAAATTAAGGTACCTTAGAAAGTGGAATATATACAAGGAAAACACAAAAGAGAAGGAGAAAAGGTAGCCTGGAAGTTCTGGCATGCAGTTTTAATTTACCTGTATGGGATTAAACTGGTATTTTGGTGACAGCAGCTGTAGATAGTATGTGAAACGAGAGAAGGACATACAACACAGGACTGTAATTGAGGGAAAGTTTGAGGAAGTGATTATGTAAGAAATACTGTTTTGGATTAGAAAGACTCACAGTCAATTTTATATACAGCATCTGAAGAGCTCAAAGGACATTGCATTTTATTCTGCACAAAAAGTAAAAGAAATCTGTGCTTGATTATCCTCTCTGAACAATACTCTGGCATGGTTTTAAAAGACAGAAATGGCCACTTATTAGTAATTTCCAGAGTTGGATTCCTCAGTCATTAAATTATCACCACATCCGAGTGAGCTCAGAGATAAGACTTGTGCATTGATCTAGTTTTCATATACAATGTAGAAAGAAATGTGAAAGTAAGAAATCATCAGCATATTCTGTTAAACACAGTATCTCAGGAATATCCCAAGCCAAACAAATTAATTACAAATACTCAAAACAGATTAAAAAACTGAAATCAAATGATAGGAAAAACTTAATTTTTAGATATTAAATTCACTTTAAAAATATACAAATACAAATATCTAAAATGATAACTTCTTCCCTCACTTTGTTTATCTTTGGATCCAATCATGTAAAAACATATTACATAATATATACAATCATGTAAAAACATAAATGTATAATAATTTTATACAATAAAATAAAATTTTCCTAAGGAAAAGTTGCAAAAGTAGAATAAAAAGCTGGGAACTTTAGACAAGGAACATATTTTACTTTATAAAATGGAAGAATTTAAAAATTGGAATGTTTTAAACTCTTCTGAAACATGGGGTAATTAGGGAGTTTTAAGAGAAAGAGAAATCCAAACTGAACTATTTGCCAACATAAAGGGCTTATGTTAAGGCATCACAAGGAGGTGGATTCTTCTGGGTGCCATACATTTGCATTATCTGGATACAGTGATCACACAATATGAACTCAAGTATCAGCAATAGGACAGACACTTATACTAACTCTGAGTCACACAATTGTTTGAAAAATGCTCTGTTGCATGGGAAAATCAGCTGAGCAAGGAGGAGGAGATATTGCTGGAAAAAGAAACACATTTAAAAGAATTTATGATCATAGTGAAATTTGTCAATTAAGACCTGATTTAGGAGCACTTCTGGGCTCCTTACTGACATTAAGCTTTCAGCAATATCTATAGTTCCAGCTACCAGTTCCCTTTGTATCACCTCCAAGTGCTTACCAAATCTACCCCAGCAGAAAATGCCTCACTCACAGGTATTCTTACCTCACTTTTTTTTCAGCTGAGTCCTAGAGACACCATTTTACTATGTATAAATTTTTCAACAGTCATCAAACTCTACCTGGGAAAAAATACTACAGCACACTCAGTACTCTAAGCTACTTATACAACCTCATGCTGGGTAACTCCTAGATCCTGATTTTTTTTAATAACTTTGACAAAAGCCATCGTTAAGACCTCATTTTCAAGATATTCCTGATCTTATTTTTGTGAAAAGAATTTTTGTAAGAAGACTTTTAATATCAGTTAGGACACAGCTAAGATCCCTTTAGGAAGAGAAAAAATCATCTGTACAGAAACTAAAGTCTTCTTGGGAGCCAAGCCACCTGTGTGCCACTGCAGTGTGCATCAGATGGGAATCCCAGCTCTAAAGAGTATGTTCAGACAGGAGTCAAGTGCTGCAGCAAGATCAAGAAGTTTAAAGAAGGTTAAAACATCTCATTTAAGCTCATAATATAGTCTCTGATTCCCCGATAAGTGAAATTTACTCCCAGCAGACTATTCTTTTCACTTTTTTCAATCAAGCTGAAAGTTCACTTTAAGTTACTAAATACCTGTATTTTTCAGTTTCTCTTTCTTTGTTTTCTCTTAGAGACATAATTAGATTCAATACTGCTATGATAAATTAATGCCGAATTGCTATACTTACACACATAAAAGCAGAAAATTAAAATAAGAATTATTAAAGAGATGGATAGCTAAATAACATATCATACATTGATGTGTGATGATGTATGGATGGAATTCTCCATGTTTCTTTAGCTTATATAACAAATAATGAACATTACATATAGGAAATTAAACTGTGGCTATTAAAGCACATAGATGTGCGAGGAGATATCAAGACTTAAGCCACATGATATGGCATAGAATAATGTCTTGTTCTATTAATCTCTGTCACCTACTCCTATAAATATGTTTGCCATTGCTAGTCTTCCCCAAAATTGGATAGCCATCACCCACCTTGCTGAACAAATGCAATTCAATACAACAGAAACCAGACTGAAAAACGGAAATAATTACAGAAAAGATGGGCAAGCTGAATCAATCCAGCAGAGTCTGGCAATCACCAGTGCTGGCCATGGGCAGGAGAAGAGAGCATGTTGTCTTGAGCAGGAATGGAGGCAGCAGGTGAGGAGGGAGCAGGAAAATGTCCTCTCCATGTACAGGCATTATTGTTGCTTAGCTTTATCATTAAACACTACTTTGGGACAATATTATCTATTTACTGTTTTTCTTCTTAACTTCAGAATACCTCTGAAGCAAGGTCAAGGGTCACAACAATAGCTGGTGAGTAAAAGCTTATGTCTTCAAATAATTTTCAGAAAAGCATCAGCAAAGAATGTGTAACAAAGAAAACAAGAACACAGTAAACAGCATACAACATTGTAAAAAGCAAAGCGTCCTGGGAATAAGATTTGAATTGTTTGGTTTATATATATGCCCTATCTTCGTTGCCACACATTTAAATACAGGCTTTCCCAATACAGTGACTATTACTCATATATAAGCTTTAAGCCCTCACCTTCTTTCCAGCTAAACTGGGTGAGAGAGAAATCTAATTAAAACCAGTTAACAATAGCAGTTACTGCAACTTCTGTGGACAGATTAGCACCTGGAAGTGAAAAAAAATTTACCTTTCCCGTCCTGATCTTTGCTCTGTATCATGTAGTCAACACACTTGAGTAAATGTGAAGCACGGCATGAGTGCACGCAAGCAAGAGAGAACAGCATCTATGTGCATCCAAAATGCACACACCAATTAAATGGGGAAGCCTCAGGGCCATCTCTAACTCTTTTGTTTATATCTTTTCCACCCAATTGTTCTTTCTCTGGCTCGTCTGTTGGAAAGGATGGGATGTAACCCAACAGATGACTAACTGTGTACAGTCAAACCCATTTTGTTGTTTAACCCCAGCAACTGCCACATGTTATTTCTGAATCTTAAGGACCCTTATCTTTAGCTATCTTGCTGTGGTGACCCAGAGATTTTAAAAAAAAAAATAAAAAATTCTACTCTTTTTTTTTAAGCCAAACAACAATTTGCAGTGAATGATAAAACCACCTTGCATATATAACTGCTTGCAACAATCTAAATATCTCAGAAACATAATAGTAGAATTTTGCTCAATGTTTAGTTAAAAGTCAGTAATTCCAGACATGCTGAAGTCAATAAGAATTTTTTCAAGGATTTTAAAGAGCTTTGGGTAAGACATAACTGGTTTAGGCAACTGACTTCTGTTGCTCCCTGGGTCACATTTGATACTCAGAAAGAAATACCAAAAGTTAGTTAATAATCATATACCATGTAAACAGTGATGTACCCTAAAACGCAATGCTCAGCTGGTTTCCATCTCAAAGCTCTGATTATAATAATGCAAAAGCCAGGTGTATGGCACTGACCCAGACTTACAGTGTCAGATCTAACTTCAGTAAAACAGCCCAGCACATATTTTATAACAAGGTTATAAAATCTGACCTAAGAAATAATAATGGCAATCTGAAAATCTAAAATGTATTTTGCAGGGGATTGAAATTAATATTTTTTCTATTAGATGGCTTTACAGATGGACCTACCATAAAACGAGCATTCTTGTACCATTATTTCCATTGTTATCAGTTTTTGGTAAAACATACCATTGCCATGTGAAATCAACTATTATTTTTGCACTGTTATAGATGATGATACAATATTCTGACTATATGTTTATTATAGCACTGATTTCACCAAAGGTTTATAATTTGAGAAGCCTTCACGGTCACAGATCTACCAAACTTTACTTCATCTTTATACATGCACTCATAAAAAAGGAGTTTTAGGCATCTGAATGCTTTAGGGTCTGATGTCCTGATAGTTTTCAACAGAAATAACAACTGAAAGCACTCACCTGCATTGGATAGCTAAATGCATACATTTTAAATTTTGGTTGAACCTTTAAACACACACAGAAAAGGTAATGCTTTTGTGCCTATTAAATCTTAAAATGCTTTCACTGTCATGATTTACATTAAAGAACAGCTTGAGGATTCCTGTGGTTATGGTTCCCTGCTCTGTCTGAAAACTCAAATAGGCAAAGAAAATGGTGCTAGGAAAGCAGTGTTTAAAGATAAGATTGACCATTAGTGGCTGTCCCAGTTTCTCCTGAAAAATAGAAAAGTATTTTCAGCAGTACTTTAAAAAGGGACCTGCACGATTAATGTGGTTCAGGTCTTAACCAAGAAATTAACCACTTGAGAACTTTCTGTTTTCCCACTTACAGAGAATTAAAAAGGTCACATGGATAACTGCTTTGCTATTTTTCGAAGTACTTTGCCACAGAACCCAGAAGTCACTGCTGATCACTAGCCAGAACCACACAAATCATCACAAGGACCTCTGGGTGCTTCATCAATGGAAGTGCTCTACTCACACCACAGTATTAGAACTATAAACCTTCTGCATTTCACTGTTACATGCTTCTTCAGTCACTATCTACGTGAAACATGTGCACATTCGCACACAGGTAAGTGAACTTTCCCCAAAATTTTCCATAAAAAACCAAAAATGTATATACCAAGAAACAGTCTTCTATGCTCAAAAAGAGGGACTTGAGGACGTACTGCATCTCTTGACTGTCATGACTGAAGAAACATTTCAGAATAGAAGCAATAAGGTTTTGCAGGTATATATATGAAATCAAATAATGTCAGATATAGTAAATTTATAGTTTTTAGCATCATTTGCATGTAATGACCAGTATTTTCCAAACTATTTTGAGAATCCTGTCCTCAAAACTGAGATTGTTCAAGAAGATTTCAGAAAATCACTTCATCATATTCCTAACCACTTCAAAAAATCTTCCACAGTTACTTTATACATATATCTTCTGTCTCACAGTGTTTATAATTTCATACCTTATTCTGACAGTCAGAGGAGGTGTACTCAGTTGACACTCCTTGTCTCCAGAATATTGCAGCCCTGAGACAGGCAATTAGTAATTACCTCTTCTTAAAACAGTCAATGGTCTAAGTGGGGAGAAGCCTGTAACTTCTAATCTAACACAGAAATTCAGCCCTCTTCTATCACACATCTGCTTTCCACTGGCAGACTGCATCTCACCACACAACTATAAATTTGGAGTAGACCTCCTCACCATCCTGAAAATGCTACAAATTACCTCAGATTCCAATGAACAAGCTGAAATTCAACATGCTGGCAAGAACAATAAGCTGCTATCTGTATGGTACCCCATATATCTATTGCTTTTTGAAATAGGTCCGAAATTTGGAAGTGACTGTATGGAGCTGTACACAAATGATTCAGTCAAGTGCCTTAATTTTTTCACATTGAAAGCTTTCACAAGACTGTAAGCTTTTCCCTAAAAGAGCAGATATTCCAGCCATATAATTTCAGCATTTCATGTCTCTGGGTAGAAAGGGATCGCTATTAATATGCTGCAGTTTTCACCTCTCTGGACATATATGAGGTTTGAAAAAGTAACATAAAGTCAGGTAAAGTATCCAAGGAACTTTCATTACTGTCATTACAAATGAACATTTATAACTAATTGGCTTGGCAAGATCTGGCAACACTACTTTAACAATGCAAATCATTAACATCAATACTGTTGCATGAAAACAAGGCAAGGACACAGGAGTTTGACATTTTTACATATCCTATTTTTAAACAAGTATAATAACCATCAAAGGCCTCTGGAATCTGAGAATGTGGAGTTTCTCTGTTTACACATCTGTTTGCATATGATATGCACGGTAGAAAGTTTCTTAATGATGACTATGTCAGCTGCCACAGGCAAAGTCATCTCTTGGGTCAGAGGACAGTTTAGTCTCTGAGTTTATCTCAGTCACAGACCTCCTTGCTGTGATCTCCAGCATGGTATTAATTAGTTCCAGTTGTAGTGTGGACTTCCGAAATATCAACATCTGTTCACATGCAAGACCACACACTTGTAGGCCATCACATAGCTAGTTATGACTGATATGGAATTAAACGGAATCACAGACTCCTAGAAGTCAGTTTCTATGCAGTTCTCATTAGTTTGACTTTCCATTAGTTACTGTTTCCCATTAATTCCATTTAAATTCATATTTGCAGATTCTAACTTAAAAAAAAAAACTTTTTTTTTTTCTTCTTGAGATGGAGGGATTTT
Organism: Cephalopterus ornatus; assembly: GCA_013396775.1. Classification (NCBI taxonomy): domain Eukaryota; kingdom Metazoa; phylum Chordata; class Aves; order Passeriformes; family Cotingidae; genus Cephalopterus; species Cephalopterus ornatus. The sequence goes on along the minus strand of VZRE01002784.1, from coordinate 207,431 downwards.
TCTTAGCATGTTCTCTGAAAATCTCTTCAAACTCATTCAGAAAGATAATCAAAGCATCAGAGAAATAAGAAAGCATGAAACTGAGGTAAGCCAGGAATATCCAAATCACTGATAAAATGGTGTGTGACTTTAAACCTTATTTGGATACTAATATTAAGTTTAAGACAGTTTTGCTTAAGCTTTTTTGACTAGGAAATAAGGAGCTGTAAAAACCCAACTTTATGCCTTTTTGTGCTGTTTAAATGCTTTGATCAGCAGGCAGAAATGAATGGATGTATGTACAAATGAATGGTGCCCTCAGAAATATGATTAGAAGGACCTAAAAGCAAAGATGTTCCTGAAGGTGTTGTTTGAAAGCTTCTGTAGGGGCACAGCCCTCCTGAGTTAAGAATAAGTGGACTCTTCCCACAAATTCTCTTGTGAATCTTGTTCCACTGAAGGCTTTTAGTAGGCTAGGGTCTAATGACTGTATTTAGGGAGAGCTGAATTTCATTCCAAATAGACAAAATAAAGTTTCACTGGTACAGAAAATTTAACTTGAAAGAATGGGTTAAATTATGTGATGAATTAGAAACTAAGTATGATCTGCATTTTCTTTGTTTGAGGCTTTCAGAACTCAAGAAGCTTGTCTGATGGGTTGACCGTGGCTGGACACAAGGTGCCCACCAAGCCACTCTATCAACTCTCTCTTCCCAGTCGGACAAGAGAGAGAGAATAAGATGGAAAATGACTCATAAGGCAGTTGACTAAAGTAAAAGTGAGTTTGTGTGCATGTAAGTGAAGAGGAAAATAACAAGGTTTCTTCTCTACTTCCCATTAGCAAGTGGTGTTTGGCCACTTCCTGGGAAGCAGGGCTTCAGCATGTGCAGTGGTTGCTCAGCAGGCAAACACTGATATAATGAATGTCCCCCCTTCCTCCTCCTTCCCTTGGCTTTTATATCTGAGCCGACAACATATGGTATGGAATATCCCTTTGGTTAGTTTGGGTCAGCTGGCCTGGTTGTGTCCCCTCCCAGGATTTTGCCCTCGACTGGGAGCAGAGGGAGGTGGGGAGGATGCTGTGCCAGCGCTGCTCAGCAGTAGCCAAAACACTGCTGTGTTATCAACCCCTTTCTAGCTACCAATGCAAAGCACAGCACTGTGAGGGCTGCTATGGGGAAATGAACTCCAGCTCAGCCAGACCCAATATATCTTGCCATTCTCTTTATACCGTGCAAGAGTCCTTATTAGTATTTATAATAAGAATGTTTGATTAGGGTGTTTTTTTGCAACCTCATTTTATAAAAAATATGTTCTTCCTCATTCTTCACCACAATTCACCAAAATCAATAGGCTCCAAATGGAGTTACTACATTATGTGAAAAACTCCACTTTTACAAAATTATTAGAGCTCTGTTTTAGTTGGGTTTTGCCATATTTAGCTGGGTCTGAGGTCACTATTAGCTTGCCTACAGAAGCATGGAGTCATTAATATGCATTAGCTGATATAATCTAGAACGGCATGCATCAAATTATCCTTTTTTTTCCCTCAGTGATCACAGCAATTAAATTCAACCCTGATAAATTGAAACGAGGAGAAAAGAGAATGTGATAGCAAAGACTCATTAGAAAATAAAATGCTCTATTAGAAGGGCCTGGGCTTTTTAGATCACAAGATTTTTGACTCATTAGGGCAGTTGGGTGGCCCCTAGCTGAAACTGATGCAGCATTTCCAGGAATCACCATAACAGTTACAAAGGGGAAATCTGCCGCACCTCTCTTTCCACATCATGTCCCACTATAGACATCTGCTGTACTTCTCTTTCCATATTTCTTTCACACCATATCCCTTCCACACCATACCCAACTGTAATAATTTATGTTTCTCAATGACCTAGTTTTCCGGATTAAGCTGAAGTATTGTGTCTCCTGGTCTACTAAGCAATTTTCATAGAGTTGGAGACATCTACCAATTTGTACAGAGAAGTTTAATTATTTGCCATCTGTGAAGCACATGAAGGAAATCTGACATCTACCGAAAAAATCTGAACAGGGAATACAAAACCCAAAAATTACTATTAAGCTAGTTGCTGAATTTTCCATTGTCAGTTTTGCTGAACAGTACCTATGACCCTGTTCCCAGAATTCTCATAAATCGGCATATTTGAAATGATCAAGCTGAGATATAGAGCACCCCAAAAAAAGCATGGTAACAGAGCAGTTCTGTTAAATGACAAAGGTCTATGAAATTGGGTATTAAATTGACTAAACCTCTTATTAAAAAATAGAATCCATAAATCTTTCTGAGACATCTAGGCTACTTATATAGTGCTTGTGAAAAAATAGGCATCATCAGAAAGCAGTCTAAGTCACCCACATATCAGAATTACACATGCCTAGGACTTGCCTAAAGAAGTATTTCAGAGACCTGCATGTGCAAAGACTGAGACTCAGGTAAAAGGGTCATAGAAGGTTCTATTTTCTTGAGGATTTTTCCCATAGGATTTGTGAACTAAGCAAGGCTTACACTTCTATGTCACAACTGAGGTGGCAAAGGAAAGATGGTGCCTACCTCTGTACTTGGTATATTGAAAGAACTTCTATATTCCTTTTCCCAGTATTTCTTTAACTTTGTACATTAAACAGACACTAAGTAAACAGGCCTTAAAACAAGATTGGAAGTTGGGCCCATCTTCTCCAATGAAGAACGGACTTGGTGAGATGAATTAAGTAATGTTCTGCCCCAAGTCTTCCATTTTTGGCAATGAACTAATTAAAAAAAAAACAGATAAGTAATCTCATGCTGCATTTGCCCTTGGTTTGGTGATTTCAGTTTTCCTGCATGAAAGTAACAGAGGTGGGTTTGACTCCCTAAGTAGAATTCAGACTCTTCTCTCAGGTGTCTGTAATCATCAGACTCTTAAAAGGATGCATGTCAGATTTCACACATTTTTATTTAAAACAACTCCCCACCAAAGGCGGTCAACACACTTGCATTAAAAATGCAAAATGCATTTTTAAGAGGTTTGGATTGGTGGGAATACCTTTGGGTAAGAGCTCGTAGGCTCTTCTGTCCAGGTTTAATCTCTGACTCATCTCAGGCAGAAGAATAGGACAGTCTGGGCATGTCCCAGAGCCAAAGTCATGCTCATAGTTGGCTCTAAAGTCACACTGAGAGATATGTGGTAAATTTAAGATACTGAAGGTTGAGGTGTCAGGAGATGCTGAGCTGACAGACTTCAGTCACTCTGCTGTAGACACTTACATTCTTTATTTCATCTAGCCTGACAAGCCTTTCCATTTTTGGTGGAAAAAAAATTCCTTGCCTGACAAAATCTACCCATCATGATCTTTTACTAAGAGCAAACTGAAGGCTTTTTCCTCATGTTCACTAAGTATCTGACTTTACTGCTCATTTTTGTCACACTTTCAATTTTCTCTCAGTTGATTTTTTAAGCCAGATCAGCCTGGGGAGATACTTAGGAGTTTGGACTCTGTGTTCAATGTCAGCAAGGAATTAATGTGCTACTTATGGGAGAGATTAAGATAATATTTCAATGTAGAACTCTGATAACCCACTTTATTCATACATGATGTATAAAAAAAAATTATGGGGAACTTTTTCATCTTGTTCAGAGCAGAACTCACCTGTAATCCACAATGCCCTAAAGATGGCATGGAATTAATGAACACAATTTCTTTAGTTTACTCCAATTCACCTAGCCTTTTAATTAAAACAAAACTTTTGTTTGAATGCAATAAAAAATTTAAAACCTAAAATCTTGCCCTATTAGTCTTTCTAATTTCTTTTGTAGAATGCTGTGAACTTATTTCATCACTTACAGAGATGAATCTGTAAAGCAGTCTTCATAAAGTTCATCTTTATTTAAGTCACTGACTGCAAAGCAAATAAGTCCCTTTCTTTTTGGTTAATACAGGAACTTTGTTAAGTCTTCCCTAGTGTCTGGGAAAGTGACTGAAAAGCATACCCAAAATTTAACTTCATTAAGCTAAAACTATTATTTATTTTAATCAGGTTCACTAACTAACACAAAAGATGCCTTGACAGAATGTTAGACAGAAAATCCAACCAAAAAAAAAAGGGAGTGAAATAAAATATCTTTGCACTTGAAATGCCTTTTTAACCCCAAAATAAGAAGTCTAAAATTGAGTATGAATATCAGAATGGCCATATTTGGTAAGAGCTAAAGATCTAATCCACTAACCTGTCCTTAACAAAAGCTACAAAAAGGATGTTCAAGAAAGTATGCAAAAAAAAGTGCAAATACATACTACTCTTTCCTTTTATCTTCAATGGCTAGACATTCTCAGCTGAAGAACTTTGATGGATTTTCTTAGGCAGCTATTAAACTCCAGTGAATTTATCTTTTATGAGCTTATTCTGTCCCCTCTTGACCTCATGTAAACTTTCAGCATCCAAAACATTCTGTGTCTCATGGTACAACAACTCAATTATTGGTTGCATGAAGAATTACCTTGTTTGTTTGTTCTGAGTTTGGCCTCTTTTGCTTCAGATGTGGCCTTCCAGTTATTCTACCAGAAGAGAAAGAGAATGATTGTTCCCTCTCCATAAGTTATTGCCGTTCCATTCACGATCCTCTTGATTTCACAGCCTATTTTCAGTCATTTATTTTGCAGACTGAAATTAGCTTAGTCATTCCTTCTACACCAGTCATTCCATATCTTCGATTATTCTTGCTCTCTTCTTAGCACCGTCCCATTTCTACTTTATCCTTTTTTAGATGGTAAGTCCAGGCATGTAAAAAGTATTCAAGATGTGTATTTAAGACGGCATAAATTGCCACAATGGCATGGATAGTGAAATTACATTTGCTACTTCCTCCTCTATTGCTTTTTCACTAATTCCTAATATTTAGCTTGTCTTTCTTACTATATTAAATGCTGAGCTGACATTGGTATAGAATTACTGATCATAACGCAGGAGTCTTAGGAGCAGTAATGAGAGACACTGTAATTTAGCGTGTGACGTGAGGGTGATTCTTCACACGTGCCTTTTTAAAACAATTACTGTGAATAATTTCATCTGCTTATATTTTTGCTCAACTGCTCAGTTACATAATGTTCCACAATTGTTTTATTCATCTCTAGTCTGAATAACTTCATAACACACATAACTTTGTCAGGTAAGTTCTCATCCCTTCTTTGGGTCTTTCATGCGTATGATTGTAGAAGCAATCCCTCCACAACTTACCTGATAATGCCTATGCCTATTGGACACAGGAGGTGGTCATACATTCTTAACCCTTGTTATAACCAACTGCATGTCAAAAAATGTAAGTCATGCTATAGCTACTTAGATTCTACTTTTTTTTTTAATTAGGAAGCATGTTGGAAGCATTTTGTAAATGAGGGTAGACTGTATCAGTTAGATCTACCTTCTCCTCAAGGAATTCCAGAAGGTTTGGGAGGCTGGTCTTACCACTGACTCAGTCCAAACACATCATGTTTCTGCAAATCTTCCCAGTACTGATGTGGGAGCCTCAGTTCTTCCTCCTGCCAACTTGTTTATAACCTGGTGTCATACTTGGTGTCATGCAGTCCCTTGGTTCCCAAGCATGGTTAAGCAGCAGAGTACATACCATTGCAGGTGATTTCTCTGCAACTAGGCAAAAAAAATCTGAACTTTTAAAGTTTTTATTGTTCATTTTGTGAATTTCATTCATAATAGCGTTTTTTAGAGTCACACTAGGTTCATACAGAAGTTCTTATGAGTTCCTCGTATAGTAGAGCTCTGGCAAAAGTATCTCCTGGCATTTTCCACAGTAAGTAGAAGATGAAACATATCAGTGTAGCTTTTCTGCTACATTATCTTCTATGAACACTTCTTTTATAAACTGACCACCTGTTGGTTTTACAGACCAATGGAACTACTATGAGTAGCATTCTTAGAACTCTAATGTGACTTGTAATTATTTGAATTTTACTTAAAATAGTGTACACATGTGTGACTCAGTGCAAATAAGGTATTCACCTGCCTTCTCAGAAAGGCAAATGCAAACCCACTTAATAAACTGAAGGGAACTTCACCCTTACTTCCTGATTATGGCACCACAGTCATAACTGCTATTTGAACCGCAGATTTATTTTTCTCAGCTGGTAGCACTTCTGAATATTGTCTCATTTGAATAATTATCTAGCAGAATTCTACAAATAATAAAGCAATTTTCAGTGTGAATAAGACCTATAACTTTTGCCTAGGATCAATGTCACCTCTGTGCAGTGGCCCAGACAAAGTTTTATGAGCTGTTGTTACAATGCCTTGATAGGGCCTACGTTTATTTTCATGTGCATATCCTCTGCATAGGACTGACGTACAGCTCAAACTGGAAATAGCTGGCAAGTGGCGAATAGGTTTCAAAATTCCTTTCATGTCAATAATTTAAATTGACACAATAAATTGACTTATTTGGTGGGGGGGAAATATGGTTCTGTTATCTACATAAGGATAACAACAGATATTTTGGCTTGGACTCAACATTTCTATTTCCTTAAAGAAAGAGGTTTTGCAAAGTTTTTAGCAGTAGAATCATTTTTACTCTTAATTATATTGGATGAATTATTTTTACCTACTTTATTTGCAACACTATGCTGTTGTACTGAATGACACAAAAAAAATACGCTTGACCCTAGGCAAGGCCAAACCAATGCATTTTTGCTATACAAACCAACCAAAAAGTAAAACTATGTCCTCAACTACAGTTGGCATTTCAACCAGTCATGATACATTTACACAAAAGAGCAAATCTTGGCCTTGGTGAATAGTATGTAAAATAGCACATCATCTCAGACTCAAAACAGGGAGAAATAGCAGTGATCTACATTGCTGTTTCTGTAGGGGGTCTGTGTTTCCTGTAGTCACGCTAGCAGAGCTAGCCAACGTTTATCCCTGGCACTGATAAGGAAAGAGAGTAGGCATGATGAGCAGGAGACTTATTCTTTGTAAAAACAGTAAACAATATTCTTGAAGAATATATATGTTTTTAGATTGGACATGAATTTCACATCAGTGTTGTCTATTTCAAGCAAAATATTAATAACAGATGTGATCCAAGTAGGGGCATTTCATTAGGCATCCAAAGTTCAAACACATTTTAAAAACAGGGGTTCTTAGCAACTAGAGAGCTCTGAGAAATTAAGACTGGATTTAGAGATGTGTGGCTGTTATTTGCTCTCTGTATTCCAGTATCTTTGAAATGAATATTCAAAGCCTTTTCTGTTCCAAGTCTCTGATCTTCCTTTCAAGTGTAGCAAGCACTTCTGAAATCCTGAAAGAACAGAATGAATCACTGACCTATTCATTTTTTTTGAATTCTCAATCACCAGCAGAAACCCGCTCCCTTCTCCTTTCCACAAGTCAGTATCAACTTTGATTAAAATGCGAAGGGAGATGCATGACTCGAGTCTCAGAAAATAAATAAAGGTTAATCTGATGAATGGGATTATAGTACCATAACTGTATGAGAGGAAACGAAAGAAAGAAATGCTAGGTTTTGCCAGCTCTATATGCCTGACTTCTAAAATAAAAATATCCAGGATTTTAATAAACGCAGCTGAGATGATGATTGATCAGGAGATTTACTGGCCTCTGGAGGCTGATTTTCTAAGAATTTAGTTCAATATATAGGTATAATCATCAGAATCAATTACTGTACTTTCACTTAAGGACTACAGAATATTTATAATTCAGATTTTATCACTGTTTTATGAAGTGCATATTCTAAGTAGAATAAAGCACAGAAGAATGCTGGAAAATATGATATGTATTTATGGCCAGTGAATCACATCTTTTAAATGTTGATTTCTCTTTCTGGTGTTTTCAGGATAAGGTAATTTTAATATTGCTTCATAAGTCTGAAAATCTACATATGTGTATGCAGAAAATTTTAACATATATTTACATTTAAAAGGAATCCAAGATTTATTGTAGAGCAAGACTAACTGCTGTATTACAATGGGAAAACAAAAGGGTTACAAAGCTTCACCACAGACTCAAGGAAAAGTCCAGCTTTGAATTTCTATTGGAAGCTCATTCAAACAGACGCATCTATGTTTTTTAAGCAGAATAGTACTGACTTTCACAAGAACTATAGAATATAATTATGTATAATCTATCTGATCCTTCTTTGTTATCTGAAAGTTAATAACAGCCACACAGTGCATTTAGTTACCAAACATTATTCTAAAGTATCCAAGCTTATCTGAGGAAGATGACCTACCAAAATCTCCCCTTAGGGCCACAAAAACAGATGTCAAGATTTTATTCATCAACAGCCCTTCTGTTCACATGACCCTTTCTATGAACTATTTCAAGTTAACAAAGCTCATGATGCCTTCCTATTTTCCTGTCTCCAATACTTTGAACTCTCATGGAGATTTCTGGTATAGGACCAATTTATCGAGCAGGGAAAAGAACAGCTGTTATTTATTTAATTTCAGCTCTCTCTTGTGTTCTGCATTTGCAGGTGGTGGAAGGAAGTACAGTTCTGCCAACAGCTCTTAGACCAATTCATTAGAGCTTGGTAATTATCAACATGGACATTAGGTTATTTACAGTGTTGAAAGTAAAACCAGAAACAGATACCACAGCTTTTTCTTGATCTGAAATTACACAGGTGCAATATGAATTACAAAGATGTGGCATTTAAAAGATTTCACTGTTCTTTTGATTCTACAATGACAGTTATTCATGGACAAATTCACACTTTTAAGCAGTTTTAAATTTTGAAACTTTTAATAGGAGTTTATTGTAAAACTTATGAGTTAAACATATTTATAATACATAATTTATATACCCCCCCAAACAACAAAACCACATCCATACTTCAAAGGAAAATTAATAACTTGGAAGAATTACATATAAAATATATGCCTCGTGTAAAGTGCAGATGACCCTGCAACGTGCCTGCTATTGAACAGCAATAACATTCAGTTTTATTTTCTGTAATTTATTTTAATTTATTTATCTTTCGTTATCAGATTTGCAAACACATTCTAAAAATTCAAACGTGTTATTATAATAATGATGATGGTTATACAGAGTATGTATTTCTCAAGTCTCTTCTTTTCCATATGTCCATGAGCCAAATTCTATCCTTTGGATGTGCTTGTGCTACGCCCTTTTGAATCATTGAAAGTCACGTATAACAAAAGCAGATGTTGGTTCTTTTTTTTTTTTTTCCCTTGAAATGCTCTAAATTATAGTGTTAAACATTCAAAGACTATTTTATTTATCTCTCTGGGTATTTCTTGCTTTTCCCCTAATCAGGTGGGAAAATATTTCCCAGAAAGAAAGGGGTTTGTTTTGTTTTTCCAAAAGTCAGTAACGAAGTTCACAGATTTTCAGCAACGTTCATACTAACCAGTTGAAAAATAGTAGTTATTCCTTTCATAATGTGACTTGCATTAAAAAATCTCCAATAACTGATTATAACTGAATTTCCTCCTCCCCTCACAGACATTCCATTCTTATATTTCCTAACTAAAACAGAACACATAGGTAGGTAATACAGACATGGTCTGCACAAAATCCTGCACTCACTTAGCTAAAATATGTGTGTTTCAAGCCAATTTAGTTAAACCTATACAGTCTGTTCTCACACACATATTTTCATTTACAGATGTATTAGAGGGAACTTTGCAAATATCGTCAGTTGGATTGTAGATTCTTATTTAGAGAGTGTGGCTGAGATTAAAATTGGATCCAGAGAGAACATATTTCTAATATTAAATCAATATCACCCTATTGGGAAACAAAAGAGAAAACCAAGGAATTTGTTGTGGAAATTTCTGTTCTCACAAAGAAAGCTGTTCCTTTCTATTTTTTCAAACAAAGTTCATAGTACTATAAAAACTGTCATGTCATCTAATCCTGCAGAAGTAATGATCATTGGTGGTCTACCTCTTCACTTTTACTGTACAAAGTCAGCTTTCAGAAGCAGCAGCGTTTAAGGGCCCTTATCCTGTTACTTAGTGTATCTGGCTCTCAGGCACCTATTTCTTCCTAGACACATATGTTTTACTGGGGACTTTTTTTAATACATTCCATCAATAGGAACATGCTTCATTCTCCGCAGAAGTAAAGTACATAGGAGCTTGGGGATCACACACTGAAATTCAAATAAACTGATTTCCCATCTCCATATTGTAGGGAGCATACATGAAGGGAATGGGTTTTCTTTACCTTTTAATTAGTCACCTGCTATGCTTTGAGTGAGTGAGAAGGAGTTATGTGCTGCACAGTCTATGCTCTGCAAGTTGCAGCCGTCACCTCAGTCTCTTTGTGCAGGCCAGTAAATGCAGCCTGGTGGGAGACTTGTCTCTTCCCTTTAATTAATCTTCTCATCCAGTAACCTAATGAAATTGAATTTACCGTATACTTGACCTACAGGTTGATCCTATCAAAAAGAATTATTCTTATTCACTTACAGAGTAGAAAAAAAGACTTTTCTGAATGCTGTCAGAAGGAGGTTCCCAGTACTGTTTGCTCCCGGTTCCAACTACCCCTCAACAGAGAGATCAGTGGGTTTTCCTAGCCAAACCAACATGAATAGGGCGCTCTTCTAGGAAATGGGAGTTTGTAAATTCAGACTGAGAAAAGCCTAAAACTCATGTCTACTGTTTCTTGCTGTGAGTACAAAATTTAAGCACAATATTCAACTGTTAAGCATAAAATAGACACATCCTCCTTCTATCATAGCTTGAAAGAAAACAGGAGATATGTTTGGAGCTTAGTCAAGGAACTAAACAACTTAAAATATGTTCTTCTAAGATGTTAAGAAAGTTTTCCTTTGGTCATCCCACTTGCCAATCTATGTTCTACTTCACCAACAGATTTGTTTTTCCAGTACCTCTCTTTGTCTTACCACGGAATGAGATTAATTCTCCTTCTATAGTGTGTCTTTCACCTACTGGAAAAAACATTCTGCATTTGATTGACTCTCTAATTTATTCACGTTCTCTTCAACCTTTTTTTTTGCTCCCTTCCATGACTTCTAATCACTGCTCTAACAAAACAAAGTAACTACATTCTGTGCCCAAACCTCATGCAGGGCTTTTGCACTATTATTACCACAGTCTAAACACACATATGAATCAAAAAATTATGTTGATACACAGTTTAATTATATTTCCTCTTCACAGTGCATATTCTTTATATTTGTATGAACATTACAGACCATAAGTATTATTTGGTGGTTTAAAACTTTTATGCTCACAAGAGTTGCATATTTAAGTGAAAATTGTTTTGTTATAGAAGGTATTTGCCACGCAGTTCCTGTCTGTGATGAAGAGTGGAACAGAATATTTCAATGAGTTGGACAATAAGGTAGAACATGCCAACTGACAAGGCTAGAACCCTCCAAATGAAGTCAAAGAGGAAAAAATCTGAACAAGCCAAAGGCCATAATACTCTCTCTTTCTCTCATATTTCTAAAATTACTTCCAATATGGTATAATTCTCCTCTTATGAGTGACTTGCTAGGGAAATAAAAAAGTTCTTACAAAATCGGAAATACTCCTTACCCCTCAAAAGCACATGTCTATCAACACCCTTCCATTTTTCTTCCTCAATCAGGCACACCATGAAGGTGAAGGAGAAGGAGAGAAGTGTGAGAAGAGAAAACAAAAGGAATGTAAATGATGGAGGAGACATGATAAAGAATGTATCAGAGAATGTTTCAGAAGCAACAGAGGATCTTAAGAGGGAAAAGAGGTAGTGGGTGAAAGAAAAATTGAAAGTGAGAGTTTCTTGAGCAAATCATCTTATAAAAAGAGAAACCTGGGGTAGAGCAGAAGAAACAAGCTGATCTCTGGTCAGATGAGACTAAAATATGCTATTAACAATAACAATAATAATTATATTGTCTTTTGAGTATCTCATCTTGTTTTAACAACAAAATTTCAAAAGAATTATTTGTTTCATAAATCTCCTTAGTAACTCTCATAAAATGAATCATAATAAAAGAGAGATAAATTTGATTAGCCAAGGAAATTTCTGACTTGCTCTTAATGATCAGAACTAATTCACTTCATGTTTCCCAAACACATATATATGATACCTGTTTTTCATTTTTAGAGACTAATTTAAAAGACAAATTTTCAGTTACCTAAAATATTTCCTTCCTTCCAAGTATGTGTGGTTTTGCTTTTAAGCATCACTATATTTCTTATTTAAAGCAGGATTTAACATTCCCCCTTTCTTTCTTTATATATCTTCCTACAAAACTTTATGAATGTACCAAACCTCATGAATGCCATATAGGTAGTTTAAATATGTTGGTCCACACAGGAAAATTTATGAATAACTTCAGAGATCTAGCACAGGTTCAATTCCAGTTTGTTGTGTTTGGGGAAAAAAAGAAAAAAAAAAGAAGAAAAAGAAATTGTTATCAGGCAGCTTTCATTATTAAACACCTAAACATAAATTTTAAGTCATCTGTATTTTAAGTCATCTGTAGCTTCCTAATCTTTGCACCCACAGTTTGAGATATTATGAATCTCATGTTCATCAGCTCAGCTTATTGTAGCTCTCATGGTTACCTTTTGAAGTCCTGATGTTAAATAAGTTGCTTCTCACGGATGGACTCTGCAGGCACTTGAACAACTTGCTTGGTGCAGGAAGAAAATCTTTAGGAATCTCCCTTTCCCCCTGCTTTTTCCTTGTCTGTTTTGTGAAAAATTTCTTCTAAAGTTACGCAGTGTCAGTCTGTAATGCTATTGGACCTTAGACAAAAAGGGGTTTGAACCAGACTAGAGGGACATAAGACATTTAGGGTAAATTTAGAGGCTGCTGCTGCAAAAGGAATTAATTAGTTAGCAGAGAGGATGCCTCTTAGATGAAACGAAGAAAAGGAATGACAATTCTGTGGGTAACTGGCCAAAGGTGGAAATTCAGTAAATGAAGTTTATAATACTACTATAACTACTTTTGCAGGATGACCTGAGGGAATGGCCTGAAGCTGTGTCAGGGGAGGTTTAGGTTGGATATTAGAAAGAGGTTCCTCACCCCGAGGGTGGTTGGGTACTGGAACAGGCTCCCCAGGAAAGTGGTCACAGCACCAAGCCTGACAGAGTTCAAGAAGTGTTTGGACAATACTCTCAGGCACATGGTGTGACTCTTGCGGATGTTATGTGCAGGGTTAGGGTTGGACTCGATGATCCTTATGGGTCTCTTCCAGCTCAGCATATTCTTTGATTCTGTGACTTTACGTTCATATTTGTCAGATATGCCTGTACAGCACTTCTAAGTGCCATTAAAAAACCTACAAACACATTCCAAGGAGAAAAACTGCCTGCATTGCTTCAAATGAGAATGTAAATGCTGCTCCTCAAATACAATGTATATAGATGATCTAAGCCATTTAGTTATTAATCAATCCAAAGTGCTTCCATGACCCTGAATTTTTGCGCAAATGAACAGAGAATGATAGGTCTGCTACAGAGGCAATTCCACCTGGTGCGATTGTCATTTGCATGATTTTCTTCTTTCAAATTTTTGTGTATACATCACATCCATTTATAACCTGAGACTTAAGTTTTGGCATTTATTGGTGGTGACAGCTACATCTTTTCAATAGAGTTGACAGCATAGGCTCTGCAAGTGGGAGGAAGCCATAGAATCACCATAGAATGACAGATTAGTTTGGGTTGGAAGGGACCGTTAAAGGCCATCTAGTCCAACCTACTGCAATGAGAAGGCACATGTTCAACTACTTCAGATTGCTCAGAGCCCCATTCAATCTGACCTTAAATTTTTACAGGGATGGGACATCTTTTGCCCCTCTGGACAATTTATTTAGTGTTTTATCACCATCATTGAGAAAAATTTCTTTCTTATATCTAGTCTGAATCTACCCTCTTTTAGTTTAAAAACACTACCTTTTGTCCTAATTGCTACAGGCCCTACTAAAAATTGTCAGTTTATTTCCTGCTTCCTTCATCAGTCCAGTCAATCATATGTATGTAAGAAATGTGTGGTGCATATACATTGGCATATGAAAATATATATGTCATCCCAGGAAAAGCCATACAAAGGTGGCTTTGGTCATTTAGGGTTTTTTATATGCAAATTAGCACAGGTAAAATTAACTCCTGACACTTTAGAGCTGTAATTTCATCTCACAGTCATTTTATGAAAAGCTTGCAACATTCAGTACCCCGCATCATCAGTAGAATTCTTATTTATTTCTTACATATGACTTTGCTGTTCCATGACTTTGTTTTGTATAAATATAATGTTTAATTTTCAAATCAAAGATATTCAGATTCAGATTGTCTGATTTGCAGACAATCTTCCAATAATTCTAGACAAATTTAGGAAATAACACTAGAGTGATTTAAAGTCTACCCACAGTACTTTCAAAAACTAGTTTGCTATCAGAAACATAAATACAGTCTTAAAAAAAGCCTTCCCTATTTCTCTTAAGTGTTTTCATTTTAATCAGATGCTACTGAGTCTTAGCCTAAGGAATGTTTTAAGTTGATACAAACTGACAACTGGTTCAAAAGTCCCATCCATTTCCTACACCCACCTCTTACTCCTCCCTTCATCTCCAGTTACAAGAGTCTGTGAACAGTACTAGAAAACAGATCCAGATCGTCATATTTTTTATTTAGCTTCTGATAAAAGTCTATGAATTCTGACCTATTTATCTGTATGACTACTCAAATATTTGTGCTAGATCAAGATTGAGGGTAAAAAGAGTCAAAGAGAGAATGACAGCAGGCCTGAGTGTTTGCAAAAGCAGTAATGGAAGCTAATCATTATCCGGAAAATGAAGGTGGAATAGCACTAGTGCCTTACACATTGCACATGACTTCAGGAAATATTCAAAGTAATGTGTGGATAATAGGTAGTCTTTCAGAGATGTACATTTCAAATGCTGATCATGAAACAATTTGACCAACATGCACATTTGAAATAAATGTTACTGAAAACAGCACTATTTAAATTTTAAAAATAAAAACATTTTGCTCCTTCTTGATAGCTTTGATTACACACCATACATCCAGTGGGATCTGGTAGTTAAAAGCAAAAATTAGCCATGTTATTTCAGTACTTTCCAGAGAATTTCCTGGAAATTTATAAAAATTTATACATTTATAAAACCATTTTGCTTAATGTTAGGTAACTTTCCTAAAGAGGCACTGACACTTTGATCTGAAAAAATATGAATGTATTTTCAAGGGTAGCTCTTCAGCCAAAGTCGTAACCTTCAGTCCTCGCCTTCCTGATTTGCATGTGTGTCGATGGGAACCTGACATTGATTTCAGTTAGACTTGTACGGTATAAAACACACGTGGGGATAAAAAAGGTTTTGGGAGGTTGCTCGATAAAATCTCTTGGGTATTAGCACAGCCCTGTTAAAATCCAACAGGCCGGTCAGTTTTAAAAATAAGATCATGCATGAGTGGATTTCTACATAAACCCTTTTAACTAGAACTAGCAGCAATGTTTTCAAATGAACAGATGATGCCAATCTATAAGCATCCTGTGCTGATGTATTTACATCAGCATGACAGAAGTGGTACATATTCCCCAGAAAATCCCAGTTGACCAAAATGGTCAAATCCATACATTCCTCAGCTGTTACATCTGAACAAATTCTATAACGATAGACATTAATTGAAGATTTAACATAACCGGTTGGTGTCTATTACACCATTTTTTTCACTCACCCACTTATGAGGAGAATGAAGACCACAATTATTTAAGAAGAGTAGGACTGTTCAAAATTCAGTATCATATGTGGCAAAAAAGAAAACTGAAATAACTGAACTTAGATTTAGGAATTAATAATGTTCTTCATGCTTTTCTTTGTACCATTTAATATCTAATCTGTGTTTCATCTCTGCCTCACTTCTTATGGATTATACTTTGGTTAAATGACATCTAAAATATCAACACTGAGTATTTTCAGTGGGTTTTGCAAGGGTCAGTGTAATATCCTCTCCCATGTAAAGGAAAAGAAAGTAAAATAAAACTGCATGAAAATGAAACTCTACTGAGCTAAGAGGAAATACTTAACATTAAGAGAGACACCTAGACTCAACCCAAAACACACCAGCTTTCTTGTTTTGGATTGCATCACTGCACTGTTAATAGTATGCAATGATGCCTCATGCTGCCTTTAGGAAAGTCTACTTTAGAAAGTCTAAATTAGGATTAGTGACTCAAACAACTAGCTTCAACACCAAGATCAATACAAGCTTCCTCAGAGGGCCTCAGGAGGGGACAGGCAAAAAACAGAAAAGCATCCAACAACTTTATTGAGGCCTCTTTTATTTCCTGTTGAGTGGGGAGCAGGTGTAGGAGGTGCAACTCCTTCTAGCTCACCATGAAGGGAAGCTCTGAATTGTCTCTGGAGTTGCATTGATGTACGAAACCATACCAACTCTTTAAACAGATGTGAGTGGGTGGTAGAGAAGAAGGAATCATGTCATAAGCACACAGGAACTCTGAATGGGCTAATGCCTGCTAAGGTCATCCATTTTCCCATCTCCAGCAAGGTGAGGTGCACAATCTTTTAACTTGGCCCAAAGTAATGAGAATCTAAATTACTGCTCCATCCCAAGGCTACTATAGGCATCAAACACCAACAATCCTTCTAATTTGCTGCAAAGACAATCACTGTGAAATTTGTAGTTTTCCTTCTGTTCAAAAGGAAGGCATGCAGAAATTCTTAGGAATAAACTTTTTTCTTTGGCTGAGGAATAAGAGAAGACTTGGGTCCAAAGTCTTTTGGGCAGAATTGTGAATTATTAAGCTTAGGGGAGTTGCAGTACCTTGATCATATACACCAAGGCCTTATAGAGCTGCTGAGTTTTACAGAGACCTGAATTTCCTGGCATCCTGATGTAAGGCAATACACACAGAGACGTGCTCCAGCACTCTCTCCATAAAATTGAAAGTAGAAAGCCATGGAGATGTACAGGTATCTGTGGCTCAGCAGTAAGTTGAATCATATCCTACCCTTGATGCAGATGCCATGTGTTGACAGGAAAGGAAATGAAAATACCTTTTTGATAAATTGAAGTCAATCTGAGAGGCAAAATCACAGAAGGAAACTTTTAAGAAGACACGACATAATTCAATAGCATTTGCTGAAGAATAATAGATACTATAAAGAATACATGTTTGGCTAATGAAAGCTGTAGGCTGATTCAAAGATCTTGCCCTCGCTGTTCACAAAGAACACCTGAGGAACAAAAATTTCAGTATTAATCCCTGCTGAAGCGCAGAAAAGCACAGGTTTCATCAAAAGACAGTGCAAGAAGTATAGAGGAACAACATGATTTTATCTTAATATTTTTCAGAAAATAATTCCTGGCCCAAAGCAGGGAAGAAAAGTTTTCCAAGAAAATTAGGCTGCAAGAAAATTACATCCTATGAGTAGATCTATAAAATGTCTCCTCATGCTCAAGTCTATTATGTTAAGATGTTACAAATTTTCAAGTGCAAGCAGTAAACTTCTTTTAAAAGTAATG
The DNA here is from genome assembly GCA_013396775.1 of Cephalopterus ornatus. Classification (NCBI taxonomy): domain Eukaryota; kingdom Metazoa; phylum Chordata; class Aves; order Passeriformes; family Cotingidae; genus Cephalopterus; species Cephalopterus ornatus. The sequence goes on along the minus strand of VZRE01002784.1, from coordinate 189,926 downwards.
ATTTGAAACACAGAACTACACACAACAAGTGGTACAGTCAAAAAAGTAGTACAAAAGCTTTCCTTATGCAGTTGATACAGATTTTCCCTGCCATTTGAAAACAAAAGAACATGGCCAACCAGATGGTGGCCATGAGTATAATCTTTCCCTGTGCAGGAATTTCAGGAAAAAATCCCAACAGTTTGATGCTTGAGTGAGACAAGGATACCTGCCAACCATCACAAGACCTCTGTTGTGCACATGTGTAGTCTTCTGAAGGAAAAAGACAATTCCTAATATATGTTATAAATAAATTCTCTAAGTGCTAGGATCGTTTCATTAGAATGAATAACAACCACGAGACCACTGGGACTTTCAAATCCTTACCTTCTGGCAAAGAGTTAAAGGGCTATATTCTGTCCTCTGACTTGCATGGATCCCAGATGTACTCATAGATAAAATACTCAGCCCAAAGTGATGTCAGGTTTGGTGTGAATTTTGCCTCATCTCACATCTGCTTTAATCCAGGCCCCTCCTGAAGTCACTGCAAAAATGCCTTTGATATTACTAACAGTTACATACAGTAACAGTGGTTCCTGTTGGCTCTGTGTGCCCTGGTAAAGCCAAAGTAATATTTGTAATTAAGGCTGGGAAAAAGAACCAGTTGCTGTGAAGTAAGCTGGTGGTTAATATTCCTTGCATTTAGGTTACAATGAAAGAGATGCACATGGCGTGACAACAGGATAGCAACCAAGTCCTTGGATTAGTGGTAATTAGCATTGTGGTAATTTATTCATGTAGATAAATGTTTAGAAGTTTTCAGGGCTACTGAATTCTGGTTTTATTTGTAGGGATGCCTTAAGAATCTGCCATAGATGTCACACAGTAATGAAATACCTTTCCCATGAAAATGTAGTAATCTATAGCTGGTAAACCATGAAAATGGAGTAATCTATAGCTATTTTCAAACCACATTTTCAACCTGAAAGCTAAATGTCTTAATCTTAGGTACTTTTGATGTACTGTCTTTGTATATCATTTTAAGTATAAATGTTTTCAGCTCAATAATTTCTTTTCCTTCTGTACACATTCCAACTATCTTTATGCCAAATATGCCTTTAAAAGTGTCCTCAAATGCTGCTTGCATTCAACCACCCACCCAGAAGCATCTTGTATATTTTACATCAAGGGAATTTGTATTCCTTCCCAATAAGAAAATACAAAGGTTCTCATTTCAGTGAAAGCAGGCCAAAAGTAAAGAATATCTAATGCAGCAAGATTTAGCATACTAAAAGAATTAACAAGTCAGATATGCTGATTATTACAATACCCAGTTTCCAATGGTTACAGTAATGGATGCATTAGTAAAGGGAGTAAAGACACATGAGCAGTCCTGGTTAAATTAAGTTATTAGGAAAAAAAGGAAACCTTCTTTCACTACCATTTCCATTTGATGGAAATAGCTTTACCACGAACCGGGTTTTTCTTTTGACAGTCTTGAAATAACAAGATTAAAACAAATTTCAAATGAAAATCAACAATCTGTAATTTTTTTCAGGGGAAATACTTAAAACTGGTATTAAAAATATCTGAGTATTAATTATAAATCTCTCATGTTAATCTCTACACTCTAGAAGCTTGTTTAACATGCAGTGTTTTAAAAGGGATGATTCCTTTTGCATTACCACAGTCTCACCAAGATAATAGGGATCACTTTGTTTCCAAAGATGAAAAAAGCATTTAGGTTAAAAATAAAGCAGTTTACTGAACTGAGCAATCTACCAACCCAAAAAAATAACACACCTGATCAACTCCGCACGTGTTAGGTAAAAAATAAGGTTGTACTTAGCAGTCAAATCTGAAAAATAATTGTCATCCCTAGGAAAAAAGACATCTCCCCTATTGACTTCTTCAGTACAGTCTATTAAGTTACTATCTGCTGGTATAAAAAGCAAAGGAAGTAGGATATAACCTCTGTGTTCTTGAATTTACATCCTTCCATTGTAACATGTTCTTACTTTATGTGGGATTACCCTGTTCTTAAAATCAATTTTAAAGTTGACTCTTGTTCTTTTTTCTTCTTCTCCCAAATATAAAACTAAGCCAATTTAAACATGCTAAAGTTACTCAGCAGACTCAGAATAGTCTGGTCATGTTGTTTTGAACCTCTTTCACCTATGTCAGAAAACTCAATTTTGTCAGTGTGGATTTAAAAGCATTTAATCATCCGTGCGTCAGATTCACACAACAATGATCAAAGGAAGCGAAGAGCATCCTTTACCACAAAAAACTCTCTAAGTAATTGCAGTAGTACATAAAAGTCTTCTATGGCCAAAAGCACTGTTGAGGAATGAACTAACAGCTGCACATTTTTACTTGCTGAACTTGGGCCTGTGAAATGAACCCAGCACTGAGTGTAATATGAGTGAGCCAATGGACTATTGCCTTACTCAGTGCTTCTCCAAAGACTTTTGAACTAGAACAGAATTCATTTTAATGAGCATCCAACATCTGGAAAAGCCCCTTAAGAGTTACAGAAAGCCAAGTTTAAAAAACCTGCAAGAATACCAAATCTCTACTGAGAAAACATCTGAAAGATTAGAAAAGAAGAAAAGAAAAAAAATAAAATCTTAAATTCATATAAATATATTTTGGATTTAGGAGTGAATTATTTTATGATTTGGCGATTTATTTTAAAATAATTCCAGACACAGTTTCTCCTTTGAATATTTGATAAAAACTGGTCTACCTGTAATTTGCAATAGATTTTTGGACCAAGTCCAAGCAGCAATTTTTCTAATGGCTTTGAGGAATGTAGTTTTACTCCATTCTGTAAGAGCACAGTTATACCTTTTGACAGTACTGTAAACAACCATGAGGAAAAACACTTCATATCTCTAGAGGGCTTTTCTTATTGCCTCCTTTCTGTTTCCCGCTCAGTTTTTAAAAATTTGCTCCAATGCTTTGCTGTCTGGAAAGCAAAAAACCAGGATACTTCTGCAACTCTATTTTACTAGTTCTATAGCTTATGGAACAGGTGGCTAATGTCAGAAGAGTTCGTCAAACAGTCTCTGTGTACTTGCAGACATCCAAAGTCCTTTCTAATTCAAAAATCCATTTATGTATCTATATATATATTTGACTTTTGGCCTCTGTTCACCAGTAATTTGAATTAGACCCTAAAAAGCTAGAAAAGCTGGACCTACTAGGTAACAGAGTATCTCCAGATTTTGCATATGCAGCAAATGCTGTCTGAGGAATGTAATTCTGAGGAAGGACAACTGATAGCATTTCAAAATCTATTAATTTTAATCTTCCATAACTTGCCTTCACCACTATGCCAAAAATGAAAACTGTTTGCTCAAGCGAACTTCTGTTTTTCTGATGGCTGAAGAGCCTGATAAAGATGAAATATTTAAAGATCTCCTATCTTTTTTTTCCTCTTTAGATTTAATTTTTTTTTTTTTAAGTAGATAGTGGTACATTGATATATGTAGAAGGAAGGTTGGAAGGAGGAGAAATAACACGAAACTTCTAAAGAGTTTTCCTTTTCTGCTTACTATGATTTAATAAACTGTGACTCTATTAAAACCACCACTCCATACACTTTTGTAATCAGTTCCTTTTTTGTAATTGTGCCAGTGTTGTTTCCAGTGTATATGAATTAATGCCAGATAAATATGGCTATGCTTCAGGAAGCACTATTTTTCATAGTGTTACCCTGAACTCTCTGGCTCAAGTACACAAATATGAGGGACAAATGTCTCCAAAAAGAACAGTGTACAGTGCTTCCAACTCCTCTCTCCTACATGACTCTTACGCAGTTGTACAAAGGCCAACAAACATCAAATGAGACATGTAGACTGAAGCCAAATAATTCAGACTAAACTCATCAAGTTTACCCATTCAGTGCAAGATGTTTTCAGTTCATAAGATCTTTTTTCTTTTGTGGGCTAATTAAAACAGCTTGACTAAGACTTACTGAAATATTATGTTCCTTGCCATTCAAAAATTGTATGAGCCAATGCCAGCACTACACCCTGTTCACTTTTAAAGCCATATGCACTTAAAATTTTAAACCTGCTTAAGGCATCCACAGCTGCTTCTAATTTTTTGACATTAAACTCTTCCTCTCCAACTGAATTGCTATAAAGTATGCCAAACAGTTAATTTTGTTTTGTTTTTTTGGCTTCTTGCATAATGCTGCTGTATTCAAACACAGGAACTGTGTGACTGAACAACTAAAGCTTGTATTTCTAGATTCAAAATTGAATAGCTGCTCTTAAAATCTGTTCTTTGCCTATTTAGCTAAGCATTGTTCATGATGGTATTACATACAGTTTTAACACATATAGACAATATAATGAATACTCAAAAATATATATATGTGAGTTTGAAAAGCCAAACATAAAATGCCTCCCTGGTATTTAAGGTTTATCCTCATAACAGCAAAGAGAAATCAAATAGTTTTGCCTTTCTTCTGGTTTTTTGTTTTTTTTTTGTCTCAGTTGATCTGTTGGGTTTCAGACTGCTGAAGAAATTTCTGTTGATTCAGACAAATTTAACAAACAATGAGGCTTGTAGGTTCATGATATAAACTTTGGAAATAACAGTTTTCTCTTGTTACTACTCTGGAAAATATGTGAGTTTCCACATGACAGAAACTTTCTTAATTTTAGTGAATTCTAGCTAAATTTAAAGTGTGAGTTTTCCATCAAAAAAATTTATGATCTTCAAGATTCACACCAAAATTAAAAATCACTCTATGACAAGCATATAAGTAAGAAAAAGCACAAAGACTTGGAAAGACATTTCCAGAAATTCAATAAATAGCAAAGTAGCTGAGAGGAAGATAGAAAGTCTTAACTTTAAAAGCTGTAGAGACTATATATACATATAATATTATACAGATATATTCACATCTCCATATATAGTGTGGATACTGGATACAGAAAAGATAGCCTATGATAGGGGAGAGGGAAAATAGAATGTATTTTTCTTGTCCTTACACATCCAGTTCTCTGATACTAGATTATAAATTTATAATTAATAATCCTATTTATGCAAATAGGATTATGGTATTGCATTCCATTCATGTTTATACCTAAAAACTTTTGAACATACTGGTTAATTTGAACAAAAGCTGAAGAAAATTGAGAGTTCTCAAAGATTTTTACCTTCTTGCTTTATAGATGGAAAGAAGAAGCAAGGGGAAAAAAAAAGGCTCTCAATGAAGACTGCAGTGTGAGCTCATCCGTGGTTAGAAATTTAGATCTGAGCAACTGATCACCAAATTGGCCAAAATACTAAGAAAGCAGTTTTCATGGGCAATATGCTGTATATAAAAATGTATCACTATAGGAGGAACACTAAAACTTGAAATAATAGGAATGAGTAATGGGGAAAAGGTGCTAAGCAGTTTTAGAAACATCATACATTGTGAGCTTTGTAGAACCTCAGACTCCTATTTGTTTAGCTATCATCAGGTAAGTCCATACCTGCAAACTGTATTTTAAAAATATACATGAAACCATATCCTGTTTTGGAAGCAGCATACCACTGATGCTGCTACTACTATCTAGCAGAGCACCAATGAGTGCTTACATACCAGTCAGGTATGACTCAAACCAAACAGTGGCGTCAGCCACCTCCCCATAAGTTAAGGACCCCACAGATACAGATTATACTGCTAGACAATCTTTCACCAGCCTCAGGAAAGGAAATCTCCTCTAAATGACAACATCCATAGCCCTCCAGAACCAGAACTTCCCATGGAGAAGCCCATGCCAGTAACACTTGCCACAGCTCTACTCATCAGGAGCAGCCCAACAAGATCTGAAAGTGCTGAGTAAGGGAAATGTTCAGTCCCTGCAGGCAGCGATGGAGGATGACTCATCTGGTGCTGTTCCCAAGTTGTCCTCTTCAGTCAAACCAACAGATCATTAAGGTGCTTCAGGAACCACTCCATCTAGGTTTTCCAGGACAGTGGAGATGGGACCACAAGTTGGGTCCTTTGGGCAAGGGTAAATAAAGAGTCAGAAAGGACATCCCTCTACAATGACTATAGTGCCTGGTTCTGGCACTAGGATGTAGATCATGAGCTAAGTTTTCACTCTGCATTTTACAGCACCTTTCCTTTACTTGGCAAAACTTTACCAAGTTTTCACTATTTCACATAAACACCAGCCAATGAATAAGTCAAAAGAAAAAGTTGGGTTTTCCTTCTTCTACTGTTAAATTTTGAAAGATGGTTCATAGTATGTTTCTGAGAAAACCTTTGATAGGAGGTTCTTTAAGAAACAGGGGAGGAACAGAATCAGCAAAAGATATTTACCTCATTGTCTAGGTAGATTGTGATTCTGTCAGCTATACAAGTGCAAAACACTCCAGTAAATGAGTGTATTTACTCTTCACAGAATCACAAAATGGGTAAGGTTAGAAGGAACCACGGTGGGTCATCTGGTCCAACTTCTCTGCTCAAGCAGGGTCATCCTAGAGCAGACTGCACAGGATTGTGTCCAGATGTTCTTGAATATTTCCAGTGAGGAAGATTTCACAACCTCTCTGGGCAATCTGTTCCAGTGTGCAGTCACCTGCACACTAAAGAAGTTCTTGCTCATATTCAGGTGGAACTTTCTGTGGATCAGTTTCTGCCTGTTGCCTCTTGCCCCATTGCTTGGCACTACTGAGCAGAGCCTGGATCTGTCCGTCCTCTTGACAACCTCCCTTCCGATAGTTATAGACATTGATGTCTCACTTGTCTCTTCTAGACGCTCAACAGGCCCAGCTCTCCCAGATTTTCCATGTAAGAGAGATACTCCAGTCCCTTAATTATCTTTCTCACCCTGTGCTTGACCTGCTCCAGGGGCTCCGTGTCTCTGCTGTACTGAGGAGCCCAGAACTGGACACAGCACTTCAGATGTGGCCTGTCCAGGGCTGAATAGAGGGGCAGGATCACCCACTTGGACATGCTGGCAATGCTCTTTTTAAGGCGCCCCAGAATACCAGCAGGATTCTTGGCCACAAGGACACTCTGCTGGCTCATGGACATCTTGTTGTCCACCAGGACCCCCAGGCCCTTCTCCGTAGAGCTGTTTTCCAGCAGGTGGGCCCCTAGCCTATGCTGGTGCCTGGGGTTATTCTTCTCCAGGTGCAGGACCCTGCACTTGCCTTTGTTGATCTCATAAACAATCAGATAAGAGTCAAGCTGTAATTTCCTTCTTAAGTATCTATGCTGTATTTTTCAGGATTAACATCATAAGGTCTCTAAGTAGTAACATAGAAAGTGAGGGATATTATAAACACATGGATTCAGTGCTCGCTGACTAGAAAACCTTCTGGACTGCGTCTCTGAACCTTGTTATGGCAGATGCTGTGAGTCAACCTTTTGTGTTGAGCACTGGGATGTACAACCCTATCCTCTGTAGCTGCAATCCCATCCTGTCTCCTCAGGGTCCCCATCCTCCCTCGCAGCACACCCGTCCTTAGCATCCCTTTTATTAGTTTGAGCCTTACAAGCTTGTCAGCTAAATGTCTAGTAAGGACATGCTAGTTGTAAGCACAGTGACCCGCAGACACAGCACAAAATAAGATAGGAGAAACTGTATTAATTTTCTGCTTTCTTTGCTTCTTCCCTCCTGTGGAGTTAGGAAGAAAAGCTCTCTTTCAATGAGAAAGAAAAATTGCTGGCTGCCTGGTCACGCAAGTGAATACAGTGACTGTGGCATTTGTGTTGCAGCCATTTTCATACAAACAGTTCCACATAACTTTGCAGTATCAGCCTCAATGTGTACTTTGTTTTGAAAAGATTTCCCTAATCATCAAAGCACTGCATAAAAAACAATCATAGCAATTAGGGCATGCCAAATAGAAGAGACAGCTGTGAATTTTTTTTTGTCCATTTCTCTGAACATCCTTCCTTTGATTCTTTTGAATTGAGTTCAGTTTTCTAGTCTTTAACTTCAGGCTCTTTCAGACAGACAGAGCCCTTACATATCTATCCAACTGCTCACACTGCTTCACTGTCTTCAGAGCAAAAGCAGGGCCTCGCTCCTCACTCATCCAGTCCTCACCCAAACATACACACTGTTTTCACTCCATCCTCAGGGCACTGAAAGTCTGTAAGACTCTCATTGCCCATTCCAAAGAGCAATTTCTTCTGCAGTATTTGACAAGAAATAAGTTAGTATACTGTTTTTACATCAAAAGTGTTTTAGAATGGAATCTAGATCACTTTTACAGCATCTAGCATCACTGATCCTCTTTTGACTGCTTGGATTTAATCATCATCATCATCATCATGGCTAGGCTTCGCGAACGAAGATTTGTGAAGGACTCTACCCACGCTTGCTACAAGCGCGCTGATGGCTAAAAAGGCCAATGCGAGATAGACACGTCTGGTTGCAAAAGGCACAGCAGAATGACTCCCCAGGTGGTACCGACAGGACACGGTTCTTTCTGCGTTGCCTTTTCTCCTCGAGAGGGATCCTGCGTGTATTCTCAAAAGAAGCAGCAGCGTTGTGGATAGTATAGTTGTAAGTCATAAGATAGTAGAAGACAAAAGATTTTTTTTAATTGAAGTTATCTACAGTATGCTACTTCTTTTTTCTGAGTCACTGTCAAATTTGTTATCATGAAGCTAAAAAATGTAAGTTCTTTTTCCTTAAAAAGATATTTTGAAATATTAAGAAATACCCTGAAAGCAGGTACAATACAAGAACACTCAATGCAAGATGTGAGGTCCTTTAAGAATAAGCTGTGCAGTACAATATCTGTACCACAGCTCCAACAGCGGAGAAGAGTGAAAAACATCACCAGTTTCACAGAAGTAACCAAAAATTTTCAGAGAAATTGTAAAAAGGACTAAGTTCAGCCTGATGCAAATTAAAATAAGTTTGTGGTTTAAAACTGATTCTGAAGAACATGAAAATATTAGCAACATGGTGATTTACTTTTCTGTGAGTTAAACTGTTTTATTCTCACTCTAATATAATGGAAGAGACAAGAGAAAATTAACACAGTATTAGGCACTTTACATAGATGACCAGTAGTGTTATCTGTGAATAAGAAGCTATAAGAGGAACAATTTTTTTAGATGTATCTAGTGAACTTGATAGCCTCATATATTAGATTGTCCAACTTGAAAGTTTTCAAAGGAAATTTATTTCTGTGAAATAGGTGGTACTTGTAAAGACCTTAAACCCTCAGATGCAAAAACCAGTCATCCCTTTAATATGCCTATTTCCCATATGCTTGTAACACTGATACATGAAAATGTTTATATTTTTGAATGGCCGGCATTTAGCTACCTTGTGCCTTCTATTTTGCAGGATATCGTAATTGACTGATGCCTTCTCTTTCTTACTCTGGTATAAGGCTCTACATCTGTGTTCTTTGGGCAGCCTGGTTTGAAATACAAATGGCAGCAACCAAATTGTCAGGACCAACACACCACCTGTGGGGCACACTCAGACCAGTCTGCAAATCCCTGCTAGCTAAGGCAGCAAGCACAATGTCCAAAATGAAAATAAGCAGACTGGTTAGACAGGTGACAGTTCCAATGCTTTCCAAACACTTCTGCTTCATGACAGTTTGCCAAGCAAAGTAGCTTACAGCTCATGTGGGATTTACCAGAGAGATTACAGTGACTAGAGCCAACAAGCAGCACCCTTTGCAGAGCACACATCCAACTTGATTAAGGCTGCATGTAGCCCTGTCACTTGCTATAAGCCTTCCTACTTATTTTAAGTTGTTAAGCAGAAATCACAATTCCTTAATGATATCCTTCCCCATAAGCAATGGCTGTAGCTATTACAGCAATGTCATTCAGTTCCTGACAAGAAGAAAAATAATTCACATGAGGGAGGTGGTAATTCTCAAGAAAAACTTTCCTAAAATGATGTATACTCTGCAAGTCTGACAACACTTTAATGAACATCCCATGTTTGTACTGGCTGAATTACTTGTTTTCAGATTCTGTTTCTTTAAGTATACGAGTAGTTTTTAGATTAATGCCACCCTTCTCCTCAAAAATGCTGTGACAGCAAGTGAAGAAGGAAGGAGTCTTGGCATCTGAATGCAAGTGCTGTATACATCTGTAGTGAGATGCTGCTGAGATAGTAGAGAACTTTTAATATATGTGGGAGTACATCCATGTGTACACCCACATTTGCAAGTTGATTGCCTGTCAACTCATAAAATATTTCTCCTTGTGTGCACATATAAGGCCTATGTGTGTATATACACAGTTGCATTGCCATACATTCAGTAAATTAATTTATTATGCTATTTCTGGGTCAGGATCCATTTCACTATCTCTACAATCTCTGCAGCACTAAGCAGAAAGCTGTGAGAATATATTAAAGTGAAACATATCTTCTTCACAGAGATATCTCCATTTCCTATGCAATTGGCTCATTTTAAGTATCATCTTTGCTTACCCATCACTCCTCCTCACCACTTCTCAGGGACTTTCCGTATCTTCATATCACTAATCTGTTTTAAGAAGCAAAAAGAGGACGTCTCTCTGATAAAAGCATGCCCAGATCCATCACTCTTATGAGGGCTATGTCTCCACTAGCTTTCAAGGTAGCCTCAAAAGATTTAAATAACACACTTTGGAACAGAGTTGCACAATCTGTAATAATAATGATAACATTAGCAATAAGTACCTGAAAAGAGAGTATCTTCACAAGTAGACATTCTGTACTAAGGTAAGATTCACCTCAGACTCTGAAAATTAGGTGTTTAACTTAGATGGTTCATCTCCCTTTAATTAAGCAATAGATGCATATACTGCCAGAGGGAGAGTCATTCTACCTTTACATAAACATTTAAGAAAATTGAAAAGAATTGCCCTCAAGAAGTATTTATCTCTGCCAGCTGGATAGAGTAGGAGCCCAAGCAACTAGCTCAGACTAGACATCAACCTTTTAACTAATAAGGTAAGATGAATTCCACTGTGATCAGACCCTCACAGAATCATAGAATCATTAAGGTTGGAAAAGACCCCCAAGATCACTGAGTCCAACCTTTGACCTAACACTACCATATCAACTGAACCATAGCACTAAGTGTCACATCAACTTGTTTCTTGAACACTTCCAGGGATGGTGACTCCACCATCTCCCTGGGCAGCCTTTTCCAATGTTTAATCACCCTGTCAGTGAAGAAATCTTTCCTGATGTTCAACCTGAACCTCCACTGGTACAGCTTGAGGCCATGTTCTCTTGTCCTGTTGCTAGTTGCCTGGGAAAAGAGGCTGACCCCCAGCTGGCTAGAACCTCCTTTCAGGTATTTGTAGAGAGCAATAAGGTCTCCCCTGAGCCGCCTCTTCTCCAGGCTAAACAACCTCATGCTCCTCAGCCACTCCTCATATGACTTACTCTCTAGACCCCTCACCACCTTCGCTGCCCTTTGTATGGTCTCTGAAAATATCACAGAATCACAGAATGGGTGAGGTTGGAAGGGACCAACAGTGGGTGATTTGGTCCAACCTCCCTGCTCAAGCAGGGTCATCCTAGAGCACATGGCACAGGATTGTGTCCAGATGGTTCCTGAACATCTCTAGTGAGGGAGACTCCACAATCTCTCTGGGCAATCTGTAACAGTGTGTGGTCACCTGCACAGTAAAGAAGTTCTTGCTCATATTCAGGTGAAACTTCCTGTGCTTCAGTTTCTGCCCTGGACATTAACTTCTCACCTGTGTGTTGTCTGATCTCAAATTCCAGCACAGACCTCCACCCTTTCCTAAACTGAAAAACATAGTTAATAGTGCTCCAGTGTTCAATAAATGCAAAAATTACAAGACAGAATTAAAAACTTTTCCTCAAACAATTTTTTTATGTGCTCCCCACTCTATGTTGATGCTGGACTTCACTGATCTGTGATGCAGAAAAAAAGAGCTAGGACTCTCTTGAACTTTCCTGATGCTTTCCATCGGTTTCAAGCTATTTGCAGACAGAAAAAAAGCAGTCTCAAACAGCCTCTCCCCTGTGCCATCTCCCCCCTCCACATCTTCTATTCATGCTGAACATATATCACATGCACTTAGTCCTGACTTAGCAGCATTCAGCTATCAGGACCTAATGTTACTAAACACAAAAAGTAAGATTTCAGTACAGTAATACAACATATCAGAACACTGATCCTATATAGACTGGACTCTTAGTATGTGGGATAAGACAGAGAAGGCAGATTTGGATTGGCAATAAAGACTGTGAGTGGATTTTTACTGAGCACTTTTCTACTGCCAAAAGTCATTTATGGGTGGGACAAAAGGAGCCTCAGTTTTAATCTTTGGAGCCATGAATGCTAACAATTCTCTATGCAGAATTTATGAGCTGTTTTACTTATCAGTATTTCCTCAGAGTTTTCACACAGTCAGATTGAGTACCCTTTCCTCATACTGTTTGTGCATACTCAAGTTTGGCTATACAGTGCATAAAATGGACATGAACTGCACAACGTACCATACAAGGAAATAAAAGGCAGTGACATGCCAATCATAGTTCTTGAATTTTTATTCAAAAACACAACATAGTATTACTTATAATAAATATCTATATGTCCAAATATTTCAGCAGCAAGCATAACCTAAATATTTGGGGATTTTTTAATTAATTGAATACCATAGGTCATCTAAACAGACAGAATACAAAAAAAATAGTAGATGGAAAGCATTTTATTTTTTTCTGTAACAAGCTCAGCTTTCATAAAACAATTCATTCTGAATGTTTTCAGTTCACTAAGAAGTAGAATTTCTTTTTTTTCTTTAAATCTGTAATTCCCTTGAATAAAAGTCTCAGATTACTGATTATCAGCAAATACCAATCATCTGGCATAAAACATCAGGACACGACATAGCCTGATCTGCCCCAAAATGAGGCCTTTGTCCTGGAACTACGGCACATTACATTTTATTTTGAGAACCTCCTTGCCCATATAGTGCTAGCAACTCTGACACAGACTGTAGCTCTGCACATGGCCAGCAAGACACCCACCAAATAATGGATATACAATCTGTGTGGCTTAAGCAAATAGGGAACAGAACATCAATACATCTATAGACCAATAAACTGATTTCCCAAATAGCAGCAGCACTAGCTGCTAAGACGTTGCTACAGAAAATCTGGCAGATATGTTAACCAAATTTCTCAAAAACAGCTTCAACCTGTGACATTTAGTAACCTGATGGTTACTAATGAACTACTGGATGGATTTCTCAAGTAATGAAGAAATCTGAGCATAGGGATTTTTAAGCATCTATATTTTATTGGAGTTTAGGCTTTGACTGATGTTGGAATACTTTAAGAACAAATATGCACTTATGTAGCATTTAAAAATGAAATTTTAAATTAAAATTTAAACCAAGATATTTCACATTATTCATCATAACAGAATATGTTTTTTTCACTATTTTACTTACTTACCAAATCACAACGTCAGATACACTCTAATACAGCAGAGTAATGAGAATGAATTAGAGACATAATACCTCATGACAGGATGCAAATTTTTTTAAAAATACCATGCCAATTTGTGGAAGAAGTAATGGCCTGTATGGCTTGAAAATCTTATCTTGTGATAATGTAAGAGGTTACAAATTGTCTAACCACAATGAAATGGGATGATACTCTTACTCCAGTGAGCAAATAGAAAAACTCCCACTGAATTAAAGAACACAGCAAGCTCAGATTTCAGAAGGCTGATTTTATCATGTTTCTAGAATTAAGTATTTGAAGTGATGGACTGAACCATGGACATCTCCCTTAAAGGACATCAGGGATATGATGAAAGGAGAGAGTTGCAGAAACGTACAAATACAAGGTAACAGAACTAAGTCTGTTTGGAAACTCCCCAATAATTTAAACAATTTATTTACCATCTCTGCATCAGTCTCCTCAGTGTTGCTGAGAGAAATTCACATCACAGAGGAACGGAGGAGGCAATGCAGCCTGAGAAGGGGACAGTGGAGGGACAGACTACAACGCTGCCTGCCAGTCCCCAGTCTGACACTGGGAATGTGGGCTGCTGAGCTGCTTCTAAGAGTGCTGTGGATACACTGACAAACACATGGTCTAAACAGCACAGGACTCGGTGTTTCTGCTGGGTTTGCCTGTTTCAATATTGAACATACCAGTTAATTCTACAATTAATGAAAAATAAAAAGATATGTTCTACATCTCACTTTTCTGCACATTACTACAAGCAATAATTCTATCCTTTCTTAACAAAAAAACCCCATATATGACATGTGACATTTACATGTAGATATGTGTACACATGTATAATATGCATATATTAATCTCTAAAACACCTCCCACATTATTCAAAAAGTGTTTTATTGACTATACTTCAAACTTCTGTAAATATCTAGATAAATGTTAAGAGGTACCTTATAGGAGCACACATACCCATCTCTGTCTTTAATAGGCAAGATAAACTAAATATTTATAGTGGTTTCACTACACATAGGATGCACTACTGATGCCAAAATGATAAGGCTACATTTATTATCTCTGTGCTAAAAAAAATAAAATCTCATGGTAGCTTTAGAGTAGCTGTACCGAGCTATTCAATGAATTGCTGTTTTATATTTTCAGTATTTTCCAAGCTGTGTCCTCCTGTTCCAAAAATCTTAGGGCATAGCAATGCTTGTTACAATGTCACAATACATTTGAAAGTATCCTAAAAGCAGCTGCAGAATGAAATTAGGCATACAAGCACAAAAATTACTAGTTAAATAGCCGTTCTGAAGAGCTTCACTAACTGTTCAGGGCAAAACCCCCAAACTGCACTCAAAATAAGACAGTAGGTCAATCTGACAAAAGAAAAAACATTGTGTAGTAATGTTGTCTTACACAGACCTTAAATATCCACTTGGAATTGTATCAAAAGTCTACATAAGTCAAAGTAAGAAAACAAAAGGTAGTAGAGAAGAGAGCTGTTACACTGAAAATTTCTTTTGTTAAAATGTTTCAGCCAAAAAAAAAAAAAAAAAAAAGCATGTATAATCACACAGCTAGTCATAAATCCACACAAGTGCTACCAAGACAAGGACAGCAGCTCAGGAATTACCAGTTCATTATACTTTGTCTCATAGTGGATCTACATGAAGTGATACCCCAAACTTTTCCAAATTGATCCAAAATGGTTTTTCGCTCTCCTATGGTGCTAGTATTCATACATTGCAAAAAGCCTCCGCTCTGCCTTCAGTTCAGATTAGCTATTGCATTGATGCAGAATTTTGTGAGAAATGGACTAAATTACAGATACAGGCTTGTGAATACAGCAGGAACCAATGTCTACCTTCACCTTCCAAAAGTCCAATTTTTGGATATGCCAATGATTTATGGCTTGATAAAGATACATAATACTTCTATCTAATCAATTAGGACAAAATAACTAGTTTATGTTGAAACAGTATTGTGAATCCTGCGTTACTCTGTGCAAAGGCTGCTGAGACCTTTAAAGACACATACACATCTGAGTGAAAATTATTGTTGAAAATACTGACTCTATTGTCATCCAATTTTTAATGGGAGGGGAAGGAAACTTTTGTCCCTTTAGACTGAAATATGACCACTATCACTCTGCCTTTGTTGGCATTTATGTAAGTATTTCACAATGAGATCTTACAACTTTGCCTGAATTGAAACCATGAAATGTCCAGGAGAAAACGGATAAAATTTTCCATAGATGCAAATATGTCTATAATCGCCTCGCTTTTAGGGAGTCTGAGTTATCCAGTATCTATTTTGCTGATCTGAATTTCCTGTATTTTTCTTTTACCAAATCTCCTCTAAGTAATTTTTTTGAATGACACTATTTAGTTTGACACAACAGTTCTCGATATCCTCAGTTTTGCATGCTCCCTTTTCTGAAACTTAATTTGATTCGCTTATTCATCTTCCCTCATGACTCTACATCTGTATCTACATCTATATCTGCATCATATCCACAAATAAGGCAGAATATCTCGGAAAAAATCCTTCACTGACGTGGTGGAGCCCTTGGAAGAAACCCTTGTTTTCATTTCCATGCCTTTTTCTTTTATTCTCCCCTCCCTTATCTTATAAACCAAAACTCTTTAAGGCTGTGACTGACATAGCTGTCATAGATGGAGAGAGCTGCTTTGCTCTTGTTTCTCAGTGATACAACCACCAACCCATTCCTGACACTCAGCTGAAGAAACCTTGTTCTTGCTTAAGAGCATCCATATCTGAAAGTCCGTATCTGAAAGTTTTGCAAGTTAGACTGTATTAACAAAAAAAAAAAACAAAACCACAACTGGAGATGGTATCCCCTATGAACAGAGTATTTGACTGTCAATCACTACAATAGTTTCTTTGTGAAGCAACCTACTTCATATGTTTCAGCTAATAATACAGAGCCGTACCAGTCTTCAGAGTAATATTGTAGTGAGGTGAAGAAAACAGCAAAGATACTGTTATTCCCTCTTTACCTTTGTCAGGATCACAAATTTCTACAGGAAAAATTGCATGTTTTTTATAAGGAGATTTCTACTTGTGTCTTCTTTTTACAAGAAAGAAAAAAAACATGGATGTGTTATTAATTTGACAAAGACGAAGCTGATAACATCAGTAACTGATTTGATTTTAAAAAAATCAGTTTTTCTATGGTAATTCAAAGTAACTTCAACAACACTTTAAAAAGTAGCTGATTATTTCTTCAGTATTAAAAAAAATAATAATACAATAATAGACAAGAAACAACTTCACTCTACAAAAATGGCATTGTTACCATTTCACATATGAGCTGAGTTCAAGT
The DNA here is from genome assembly GCA_013396775.1 of Cephalopterus ornatus. Classification (NCBI taxonomy): domain Eukaryota; kingdom Metazoa; phylum Chordata; class Aves; order Passeriformes; family Cotingidae; genus Cephalopterus; species Cephalopterus ornatus. Next base: position 173,156 of record VZRE01002784.1, on the reverse strand, counting down.
AGGTACTTGACAGCAACCAGAAGTGAAACCAGGTTGAGAATTCCCATGTGAGTTGCTAGGCCTTACTCTCAGAAGCCTTTCAAAATCAAATTTGAATCTGAAACTCTCAAGCTTTCACGTTTTTTCTGCTCCTTCATGAGAAACAGATTTCTTCAGCTCTTCCTTCCAGCACTCTGTCTATGGCTGGTGAGCTGGCCAGCAATGACTAAAGCAGGCAGACTGCTCAGCTGAGGAAATTTCTAAACTCCTTTTGAACTTTTATTTGTTATTTCACATTCTTACTTAATGCCTATTTATTTCCACTACAGAGACCCGCTTACTAAAAAAACCCAAACAAACAAAAAACAACACACCAAAAAAACAAAAACCAAGCCAAAACAAAAATATTCCCAAAGGAAAGAAACTACCTTGTTTACTGAGTAGATGTGTTGCCAGGAAATCTCATTGTTGTAGTGTTGAGTAAAAATCCTGAACCCTGACTTACGTCTTACTCACCCTAAATCATGGATGAGTTGTGCAGACTTTCCTGATTAATGAAAGTGGTCAAATGTTTTACAACACTTGCTAGGGAGTCATCTTTCTGTGCATGACCATTTTGATTACTAAGATGTGATGGTTTTACACATGCCCTGTAATTCAAATCCTGACGCACAACAGGAAGTTTCCACTGCCAAATCTTTTGGAGCTTAACACAGCATCAACAAGGTACAAAGCCAGGTGTTAAAACTGTCAAAGGGAGATATTTTTGAAATGGAAAACTCAAGAGAGAGCTCAACATCTGTTTTTGTTCCAATTTGTTTTCAAATTTGCTGCAATTGGAGAGCTTTACCTGAACAAAATATTTTGATCAACTTTTGAGAGATATATTGAAGGATGAAACGCTGTCTGCTGAATTAAGATCAGAAGGACAAAGCAGTAAAGAAGGGACCAAATGACATGCTGAAAGTAGATTAGGACAATGCTAATATTATACTTGGTCAACTTCTCTTACGTTTTATGCAGTTAGTATAGACATTTAGTGGCTGGCACCTTCTCAGAAGGTGCTATACAGAAATACTATGATCCAGACCTAACCACTTCAAAATTATGTGACCTTTTGATTTGCTTATTTTCCACATTCTCTCAGCTTGGTTTACAGAGAACATACAAAAGAGCAACCAGAAATCTGCACGTCTTACACAAGGGAATTATTCCTTCACATTTACCAGACAAAACACTCTGCATTCCTTTATTGAATTTTAAAGAAGTTATGCTATCTTTCAGCCAACATCCTCTTGCCAGTAAAAACAAAAAAGAAAGGTTTTTGACCTTAAAAACACCATGGGCAAGTGAGGATTCACACAAAATAGTCCACTAGTAGGTTTGAGAATAGATATATGTCTCCTCCTCCTCAAGCTTAATATTAACACATCCTCACTGGTCCAAAGGCTATTGCTAAGGCATGGGCTTCCTCCAAGACCACATCCTGTGAATCAGGTCATAGTGAAACACAGTGCTGCTTTACATGAACAACTCTTTGTGTGCCCTCGATGCAAGAGCAAGAAAAACTGTGTAACTCAAAAAATAGTCTAGTATGCTAGAGAAAAAGGGAAAGTGGACCTAGACCAGAATAAATGCATAATTAAAAAAATTAGCAGTTCTCATTTGTAATTGATGCCCTCATTATTTACTAAATATGAGATTTTCTGCTACAAAGAAGGTAGACAGTATATTCAAAGGCAGAAATTCGGACCAAAAAAGCCGTCTCTCCTCAAAAGACTACTGCTTTTATTTCATAACTATTTAGACTTTACACATCATATTTAATAAGTGAAAAGCCTATCAAAAGCATTACACACAGGACCTTTGATGAGTGTTATATTGCTCCACAAGGGGCACAAACTATTATACATCTTTAATAAATTGTGTCAGAGTCTATGTTGATCGGACACATCAAAATCAAAAGAATGTGGCTCCTGGAATAAAATTCTACCTACAGCTCAGAGCTGGGCCCAAACTGGTGCTAGCCATTGACATTAAAATGAAGATAAAGCCCAAACTGTCCTTCTGAAGCAAGCACAAAAAAACCCCTCATTGTTTGGATGTTTCATTCTTAACTGATCCCTTAGTAAAGACAAAGGATAGGCTTGTGGTTATGATGTGGAGATTACGACTTGAGATATATATGACTTGAAATTCCCAGTCCTGCCACAAAGTCCCAGCCTGAGTGTGGGAAAATCATCCATCTTCCCTTTAATCTCTACCCTCCCTCTGCACTATGGGGATAATATTTTTCCCTTTCTCCCACACTCTGTGTAATACAACCATATGTTCTGTAGGGCTGTGACTAACTTCTGTGCACATGCACACTACCTGTCGTGTTAAAGCATCAATCTAGTAAAAATTTCTAGAACCAAGGTCTGGTTGAAACACAGAAAAAAATCCACAGAAAGGGTATTATCATGTATTTTCACTTGAGGGAAGAAATGTTTCTCAGTGGAACCAAACTCCCTAATCTTAGTGGTACCCTTCACTCTGCTGGGTGCATTGGGATGCTCCTATCTTCTAGGGATCCCCTGCAAAATGCAATCAGATGAAACATTCACTGCAGTTCTTCTGAAGGGATTTTTAAGTTCATACGTTTTCTATGTTCCTTGTTAGAGGACAAATAACTGAGTCCCTGAGAGTCACTCCACTGCCAGATCTCACAGAATCTTGAGGCAGGAGGACACTCCAATACTTATATGCCAAGCGAATGAATGTTTCCAAGCCAGCAACTAGTTGTCTGGTCTCCAAGAACATCCTATCTGAGCTTTTGGGAAAGTTACCTGGAACTGCAATATTTCAGCGCAGTGCCTCTGGAAAGACCCATACCACACAACAGCACTTTTTCTAAGGAAGAAACTCTATCTCCAAAGAGAGTCCTTATGTCTCCATAGCACAGTGGACCACAGGACTGTAAGCTCGGGTTCCCAGGGAAGCACAGTTTCATTATCACAGACCTGCACTCAGATGAATCAAGGAATGAGAAAAGAGAATGAGAAGATCATCAAGACTCTCAATCGAGTCCTTTGCATCAGGAAGGACGAGTGCTAGTAATGCTATGAATGGCACATGTGCATGTTTGTTTCTCCAGTAATGGAGATACTACACCTTCTGCAGGCAAAATGTTCCTCTGTTTAACTATTGTTACTTCTGGGAAGTTTTACTAAAGCCTAACTAAAATCTCCTGGGGTATAATATAAGCCCATTATTTTTATCTAAAGATACTCATCACCATTTATGGTTATGAAGAACAGATTACCATTATGAAGGAGTTGCAAGAGTGTCGCACCAAGATAATGTGGCTGGGTTGCTTCAGACTCTGCTGATGCATCCACAGTGCATCAGCATTCAGACACACTCCCATTTTTGAGGAAAGGATTTTATATTGAAAAGTTGTTTGGTCAAGAAATCACCAAGCAGCTTTCCTGGGCACAAATGCAAACCAAAAAAAAGTGTAATTGTTTTCTGTTGATGTGTAATGCCAGCTCACAATGCACATTAAATTAATATGAAATATGTTGAGTTCTACATTCTTATTTTGTGAGAGAAATAAAATGAAAGGAGTAAAAAATTTTGCAGAGGTCTTAAGCTCAGGTTGGTCAATACCCTCCTATCCACAATCCCAATCACAAATTACAAACAGAAAGCATCTTTCAACCTACATTCAATACAATTTGTTCACAAATAAAAAAGCTTTGAGAGTTGATGCTGTGTTACTTTACATTCATCCCAACTACAGGAAAATGCGCTTGATATAGATGATTAGACAATAAACATATAACAGTGAAGTTTACTCCAAGCTCATACAAGATGAAGCTCTTAAATCGGTTATAATATAGCGTAGACAGATGGTGTTGGATACATTAAGCACATTAAAGATACAGTTGTCTATTTGATAAAGAAATAATTCAAAGCACAAGGCAAGAAGCTGAAATTGCTGACAATCTGAAGTCCTGCCAGCTGTCCTGGCTTCACTGGGGCTGTGAGAAATTTAAAAACACATAGTCCCAGGTGTCCACAGTGCCGACTGAAATTTCTGGCAGCTAGTTCAGCGCTTTTGAAACAATGCTGACTTCCCATCACTAGCGGTCACTATGGGGAGAAGATAGGCGGTTTCTGGCTGCTTCTGCTGCCCTTTTTGTTGCCTTGGCTGTGGTGCTGTAAATGAAACAGTCAGCACAATGAGCAGCCTCCTTTCTTGCCAACCCACATGGCAGGCATCTCCAACACGCTGAGAAAAGGAAGGGTATGACAAAATGGGGAAATAAATTCATTTATTTATGTTCCCTAAATTCAATGTGTCAAGAAACGCCATGCAGCTTAGCTCTGAGAGACCAGACAAAAAGGTATCCAGGAAATTGAAAGGTCAAAGAGATGTGGGATTGCAACAGATGCCTTCCTTCAGAGAGATTTGGGGAATGGTGGAAAAGAGTCACGTAGAACCTAAGTAAATGGTGTGGAAGGGTTAGCTGAAGAAAGACAGAGATATGGAAGTCATTTACCAAACACATCTGGTTTTCCAATGTGCACAGTACTCCTGTTGATGTGAGCATGAGCTCCACCTATGTATGAAACGCAAAAATATTTGTCTTGAGATCTGTCTGTATCGAGAAGCCTGGCCATTCTCCAAGTCTGGTGTCTGGCAACGGGCAGGAGTTACCACATCACACGCTGCTAACAACTGATGAGGGAAGAATTGGAGGTTTTCATACTCTTGTTAATGTCCTACTGCAAAAGGGCTGGCTGAATGACAATAGGAGTCCTCACACTAAGACTGAGATGCAATAGTACGATACTAAACAGAATGGATGTCCAGAATCACTTTAACAGCACCAGAATGTGTTTTTGCTTAATCTGATCAAAGTATTTAGCTTTGTTTTGTGACATTAATTTTTGGCTACTTTAATGATGTTCACTTTGTACAACTAAGTGCTTTTGACTTAGTTCTCTGTAGGACATGGTCCCCAGGTAGCACATACCTATCCTCGTCTCTTCTGCTGATTTACAGATCCCTTCCCCACATTAACTGCTCAGATTTCTGTGCTCTACAGAAGAAGCTGGTTGTGCCTTTTTCCTCAGGTGGACACATAGTATTCTTTGTCATTTCCTCCAAAAGGCCTTGCAGCAGATCCATTTCCCAAGCTCCTCTAAGATCTTCCTGTAGCAAAATTACATTGTTTAATCATGAACTTGGTGGAGCCGAACCCCTCTATATTAAAGTTGCCAAAACTGAAGTATCCAGAGAAGTTTTACGTTTAGGTATGTGTACTGGATCAGCTGGGGAGGCTGACTAGCACTTTCTGATAATCAACAGTGATATGAAAAATGCTGCAGGCATGACAGGAAGACTTGATTAGGGGATACTGAGAAAAGTAAGTCATATTCAGAAGCCTGTAAAGATTTCTGCCAACAGGAAGGAAGAAACAGATAAAGCAGACAGCTGCAGACAGATAGTATTAAAGGAAGAGAAACCGGGGAAAAAAACAACAAAAAACGAACAAAGACACTAACAAAAACAAAAAAAAAAGAAAAACAAAAAGCAAATTATATGACAATAAAGAAATTAATTAACTCAGGAAAGAAAGCTAAAATCTTATCATCCAAGTCATATAAACAAAACACTATAATTAATGTATCAGATTTATCTAAGAGAAAATTCAGTTTGGAAGCATAAATGATGGTGCAGTTCTCTTGAAAGAAGTAAGTTTGATGATAGGAGGAAAACCCTGGGAACATAAAGCAGAGCATTGCAAGGAGTAGGCCCAGCAAGCCAGACCAGAAGACCAGTTTGCCTAGCAGGTGTTTTGACTCCCAGTAGCGGCTCAGCTTTGTGATGAAGAGGATTCATGGCAATATACTTGTGACTACACCATCAAATGTGTAAGGGTAGCTGAAGTCAATCACACTTTCAGGTGACCTGGAGTAAAACACTACTGCCATTGTCATTTTTGTATGGGTCAATATCACAGACTCACAGAACGGTTGAAAGTTCTGAGGCACCTCCGAAGATCCTGTAGTCCAATCCCCCTACTAAAGCAGGTTCACCTAGAGCAGGTTGCACAGGACTGTGTCCAGGTGGGTTTGAATATCTCCAGAGACAAAGACTCCATAACTTCTCTGGACAGCCTGTTCCAGTGCTCTGTCACCCTCAAACTAAAGAAGTTTTTCCCCAAATTCAGTGGAAATCCCCGTGCTTCAGTTTGTGCTCATTGACCTCGTCCTGTTGCTGGGCACTAATGAAAATAGTTTGGCCCTAGACTCTCAACACCCACTCTTAAGATAATACATATAGTGTAGAGTTATCATTTAGTGACCAAAATAAGGTGGTTTTGCATTCCTATAGTTCCACTGTTTCATTTACCTTTCTACAATGGTAGAAATGGATTTTTTTTCCTTTTTATTACTGTTTAATAGCACATTCTACAACTAGAACAGTATCCCAAAGCAGCCTAGCATGATCTAATGGCTGTTTAGCAAGCAATATAAAAGTGATGGTACAGAAGTACAAATAAATACTGTACCCACAGTTAGAAAAATATTAGAAAAATATAGTGGTGTTTTCAGATATGGTTTTGCACAAAAACACTCTATGGTCCAACTGAACAGCAAAACTCCATCTGCTTCAAAGAGAGCCAGCATTTCACCTCATGAATCCAGCAGCTGGATTCCGTTCCTGTGTACATATATAGGAATAAACTTTTGTCTATATGATATATTCAGGGAAAAAGAATGTGTGCTGAATACTTGCGTTCAAATATTTTGCATGACTATTCACATCATAAAGTGTTCATGCAGTCATCTTAAACGTTAGTGGGTTTAGCAAGAAAGCAGATGGACCTGTTTTATGTGACCCAGGTACAAAAACACAAATTATGAAAATTTTGAAAAAAGTGCATTTGAATAAACTACACACAGAATAATTTAAACGATTAGCAACTTATTATGTGCTTTCCGAGGCTTAACTAATTTCTATCCAATTCAGAAAGAAGTTAATCACTCAAACTTTTTCTACCATAGCTTTTATTACAATAATAACATAATTCTTATTAAACTTCAAACTTCATCATGTCCACAAAAAAGAAAACAACAAAGACTACATGTGCTAGTGCAACAAAATCATGTGAGATGGTACAGAGAGCTAATGAAAAGAGAACTGATGTTTGCAGCTGTATTCCTAACCAGTCTTGGCACTTGTGTGAAAAAGCCAACACAAGTGTCAAAAGTCTCAAACAATCAAGTGTGGTGAGAGTGAAGGTCGTAGAGGAAACAGCTGGGTGGCAGTGACCTACTGTATTGACATGCATTACCCAAATTTATCTTGGAATCCTTAGCACTTACAGTTAGCAACAGGATATGTCACAGTGACTGGATATGTCAATTTAAGTGCCTTTCTGACAGGATGAGGAAACTTGTGATCCACAGTGCAGCATATGTAAAACACCAAAGCAAGCAATGCTAAAGGCTGCAATTCATCAGTCAAGGGCAAAAGTTTACCAGATGATGAATTCATTGTCTTTTGCAGACAGATAGCCATAGGTTTTTTCCTCAAAAATCAGTGCTGCCTTATATCCAATGATATATATAGCATAAGCATACAAGACATATGCCAGATAATCAGATTTTACTCTCAGTTGGAAACTCAGACTAGGCATTCATTACATTTTGATTGAAAAACATCTTATCTGATCATTGTTATAATGAAACATTCCAAATGTACAGCATTGTATACAACAGAGCCACATAAAAATATCACATTTGATAAATGTATTTGCTAAGCAAAGGTCTATTGGAATCAGCACTCACAAATAGTCAAACTTTCGGACAACACAATTTGTAATGCAGAACTTGCATCTGCTCAGCAAACCTGAAGAGACGTTAACTCTTAACAACTCCATCAAATTTGTGCTTAAGAACTGTTTAGATAACCTGATGCTTCCATACTTCCATACTTCTGAGGCTTCCAGGGTAGCATGGATCTCTTTTGGTGATGAATAAAAACAGCATTTGATACTTTTAGGCTGATCCTTTGAAGTTTACTAGTAAGAAAAGCCTTACAATAATTTCTTCATCATAACCACCCACCTTACAGCCCCCAAACCACTTTTGCAAAAAGATTTCATGAAACTTGACTAAAAGTTTCACACTTTCAAAATATGTGCCTGGAAGAAAACTGAGTAAAGGGCTGCCACTAAGCTTTACTAGGAATGTTGGACTTGTAAGCGGGTAATACAGAAAGGCTTCAGAAATTAGTAACTTCTTGAATGTTCAGCGCTTCTGTAAGTCCAGGTGGACAGGGCAGATTTTCAGACCGTCATGTGTATAACCTTGTCTTGCTCTTTGCTGGTCATCTTTCAGAACTGCTCAGAAGCCTCCATTGAGAACATATAGAGTAGGTTGTGTTGCTTTCTTGAAAAACAGTCTCTAAGATAACAATACTGTCAAACCCATGAAACAGCAAATTGGGATCTCAGTTTGTGTCCATCTAGACTGTTACTTTACTCCCTGGAACTTCAGCAGGGTTCAGGACCAAATACCTTGGAAGGCTATGACTCCCATTTGGTTTCATGCTAGTCATTAATAGTTCACAAGTGGTTTAAATACTGAAGGCAAGATGTTTTATATCTTTCTCCACACTTTTTTAAGTAAACAAAATACATTTCTTAGTAGGTAATGCAACATTTTCCTTTTTTTCCGAAAAAAGTATTTGCAAATCTAATTTACTTTTCATGCAATATGCATTAAAGAACACCATTAAATAAGAAACATAAAAAATATTTTCTACTAAAAAAAACAGGAATCGCATTGTGTTGAAAACTTATATTATTATCTTCATGTCTCATTCATGTCATAGAAAAGGGCTGTTCATCACTTGTAGTAATCAAGAGATAAACAGTTTTCTCCCTTTTTTATATTTCTGTATAGCAAGTCTGACACCACTAATGCATCATCTTTCGAAGACAGGGAGAGGTGACACAGAAAACTCCAAGGGAAAAGTTAAGTGACATGACCAAAATCTCATGTGGAAATATTTGGCAAAGTTTAAAAAGGAAACCAAATGTTCAGAATCCCTATGCTTTAACCACAAAACCAACTTTCTTTGCTAATACTGAATTAACCCAGTAACTAAAAACAAAGAAAAACCCAAGTATACATATTATGTGCATCTTGCCACTTTAACAACTCTAATGACACTCAAGTGTTCTCAAACTAAATAAGATACAATTACAAATATATGTTTAATCCCAGTGTGGTAATCAGTTTCACAAACCAAGAGTACTAGAAAAGCAAGGGGAAGTAACCTCACTTAACACTGCTTGCTGAAGCTGTGTAAACCACACATGCAGCCATAATGTACTGACTGAAAGACCTACAGAAATATATACTGCTGACAAGAAGGGACTCAATACTCACATTCAAAGCCTGACAAAGGCTTTCAACTACAGCAGACAGACTAGTTGAAAATCAAGCAGAATTCTTTTAATAGATAATAACTCAAATAATAACTCAAAAAGAACCCTCTTACAAAAGCAAAAGCCCTAAGCAGTATAAAGAATATTGTGGAATCCTACTTCAGATATCATTTTCAAAAAAAATCACAATGAATTGGGGCTTGATAGGGGCTAGGAAGAAGCTATTTTGCAAAAGAGAAAAGCACAAGTACTTTTTACTCTGAAGCTGTTTTTCTGGTTCAGCAGCTCTGCAGCAAGAGTAGCCAGACCATTTGAAAAGTAAAAAGAAAATAAATTACTTGTTTTTATTTTAAAAAAGCCTCCCTGTGGGAATAAGTGTGGGAGTGAGATCTCCTTTTAAATTTCATAATATAACATAAAGCTGCCAAGATTTTTTTTTTTTTACTGTCATGTCATTTCTCTGTTTACTGGGTGCTGCAATGGTTTTTCGCTAGTTATGATTCTACTGATCTTTATCAAAATTAATCTGTGAAGCGATTAACACTAACACTTAAAAACAGAATATTCATTCAAACAGCAACACTGAGCAAAACAAATTTCCAAGGCTACTGCAAGTTCTGTGATGACAGCAAAAGTCTATTTATTCATTTACCCTTAAGTTCTGCATGCAGTAGGTTGCAATCATTTTTTGTCAGATCAAAACAACATTTTCTGAGAATTAAGATCCACAGGTAAAGTTTACAACTAACCTTGCTATCTTCGATCTCCCGGGTTTTTCCTTGAAGCGCTTTTCTTTCTCCAAAATCACAAGTTGACTTTAATGTAAGCTGACAAGAAAGCATCGAGCTCTCTGCCCCAGTAAGCTCCAAAGACTTTGGTGAGTACTTCTGTGAGCTGGCGGAGCCAAGGTTGGGTATTGGGAGGGCAGTGTGAACAGGCTTTGACCCCACAGCTGGCTGTCTTAGTTTGGAGGCAACCCCAAGTACAGGCATGGCTTCTATAAAATATCTTCCTTCTGCCAAAGAAAACGCTCCTGACCTCAGTCTGGTAGACTCCAGCTTCAGCAATTTCAGAACAAATACTTTAAACAAAAGTAGCAGTCATCCTTTCAAAGAGTCTTAAAACAATAATATTACGAGTTTCACAAGGAAGCAAAACTTTTCCTTCATCTCTCCCCTCCTCCCTTACAGCCACTCACACACACTGCTCGGTGAGTCAGTGACTCTGTAAGACTAAACGCTTCTTTGGGGCGTGAACTTTTCTTGAAGGTAACTGCCACAGTCCTGACTGTCTGGGATTAAAGAACTCATAAATTTGCCTTCTCTTCTTTCTCCAGCATTCCAGGTCCGTGCATTAAGTGAATGAAGGATGGGAGAAAAGGAGGGAGAGAAGAGAGGAAACCTCCCCGTACTCCAACTGTCAAAACAGCTCGAGACCACAACACTGGAAGCAGAGACCTCTTCCTGACTACATAAATAACCAGCCCACATCCTTAAAAAAAAACAAACCTCTTTTTTTTTCCGATTTAAAAAAAAGAAAAAAAAAAGAACCTGAGCAGTGGCCAAAGCAAACAGCTGTTGGACGAGTTTTCATCCCGGAAATAATCTCAGCAATGAAGCTGTTTGTCTGATTCCTGGGTATTTTTCACTGCTGACAACCATGAGCTACAGTGTTTCATTCCCTGTTCCTTCCGTGAAATCAGGTTAAAATCATACAAGAGAGTAGTTAGGAACAGCCGCTGAATCACACTGTGGGTAAGGTCTGTCTGTACTACAAAAAATGCATACAAAAACACAGAGCAGGATATAGCATTGTTAGAAGATTTAGTCAACACAGATTTTCAGAGCCCCCCCCCTTTTTTTTTTCTTTCTTTCTTGGTGGTGATGTTAACGTCATCTATTCAATGTTAACACTTCCCTTCCTAAAAACATTTAAAGCTCCATGAAGTCCATGTCCAATGCATCATTTCTGCTTGTTGCTCATAGAAATACTCTTGCTGGCAACTTCAAATCCTTGTACATAGAAATACAATGGAGGCAAGCTGAGCAGGCTCCACAATGAGTCACGATGGACAGTTCGAACTCTTGAGCAGCATAAACACTTACTTAAAAGGAAAACTGTACATTCCTTTGAGACCCTATCGCAAAGTCTCCTTTTTAAACTGAGGCTTAAGGAAAAAACCTGTGTAGAAACATCCCACATCATTCAAGTCCTAGGGGATTTTATCACCCAGCATTATGGCCAACTTTTTTTTTGGGGGGGGTTGGTTGGTTGATTGATTGGTATTTTTTGTTTTGTTATGTCTTCCAAAATAAAGCATAGAGAGATAGTATGACTTGACTTATTCTGCCCTGATATCCTACATAACCACAACTCCTTGAGCAGTATGTACTATTACCACTATAGATATAAGCACAAGATTAAATAAGAACCTTCTGGACTTTTAAACTTTCAAAACAAGGATAGCAAGAGTTAGAAAAAGCATTGAAAGGAAAACAAGGTAAATGAGAAGCAGACTAAAAAGATCTTCTTAAATCACTCTTTGAAATTCTTTTGTAGAATACACCTGTGATACCTGCAGTATTGTCCTCTATCTTTCATTTACAAAAACTATACTAAGACAGTAATCAAAAATCCGTCTCTCTCTATTGACTTTAAACTATCCCATTCTTGTTTATAGTTTGTAGGAGTGAATTTGACTTGGCTTAGGAATCTCCTGAATTTTGAAGTAAGTATATAGGGAATCAGCAAACACATTTCAGCATCCTCTGCTTCTCTGCTGTTTGGTTTTGCCACCACTAACAGTAGTAGCAATGCACAGACTGCACACAGGTAACTGCTCTGCATTTTAGCAAGGTCAGCCCACAGGACTGGTTTGGTGTGATATTTCAGGTCTTCTTCAGAGCAAAGGGGAAGAAAGCTCCTTGTGCGGTCTGCAGTCTGCATTTGTTCTCCAGCATCATAAAGCACTGTGGCTGTGTCAGGAATTTAGGTTTCTTAGGCACAACTGTTAACAGTTAACGCTTCAGAAAATGCACATATGCAAAGACTGAAGTGGACCACAGGAAAAGAGGGATTTATCTCTTGCAAGGTTTAAGAAGATGAAAAATCCTCAAGAGAACTGCTAACCAATGATCAAAACAAAGAATAAACTACAGACATGAGACAGATACTTTCTTATAAAGAACTTTGCCAAAAAAATGTAATTGAATCTTATTACTTCTCAGGGTTATAATTTTACAAAGTAATGCACTATGGTAATCTTGCTGATCTTCTTTTGAATATGAATGATGAGGTCATGATACCCACAGTCTCTTTTGCAACCCATTTTCCCAGCACAGAAACCGTAAAAGTAATAAGTAAGCAAGCTTACTAGGAGAGAGTCATCTGTAATACATAACCAACAGGTTTTGGAAACAATGATGCGAAGCTGGCGTTAATGCTACTCTTGCAAAATAATTCTTCATTATATTATGACTTTTAAGATAGTACCAGGTCAGAGCCATCAACTTCAGAACACCATTTAGCTAGAATTTGCACAATGCTAAATCACATAAGTGTTTCTGTGCTATTGAAGATGCAAAGAAGAGTATGCAAGATTATTTGCCGGAGTCATGAAAGATAATGGAAGAAAACAATCATATTCCATAAGTAAGAATGTGGTTACAAGACTGGACTTCTTTTTCTTGTTTTCTCTAATTCTAAGCAAAAGATAAATAAACAAACATCTGCTATTCTTAGAAATCACTTAGTTATATTTTTTGCTTGAAAGGTTTTGTGTACCTCATGATGAATGTAGGGTTTATGAAGGCTACCTGGAAAAAAGAATATTTAACAACTAAGCTTCAGTAGTATTTTCTACACAAACAGGAAAGCACAGGATAAAGCATCTGTGGACAACATGCACAAACTGTCACCAGAAGCAGGTGCTTGTGGTGGAGCTGGATGGGCAGGGGATGTACAGATTCCTTCTGGAAAGGAAGGAACTGGGCATAATTGTGGGGAAAGGGCAAAGCTGGAGGCTGTACAGATGGGCACATTGCCAGGCATCAAGCTGGCAATGTGAGTTTGCTGGGATTTTCCTCAGTAGCCCTGTGGGGAGCTAAGTGACACCCAAACAGAGCTGCCAGAGAGAACCCAAAGTTGGAACAAGGATCATTTAGATATGTGTGAAGAGTGTCCATACAAAAGAAGGCATATCTGTGAGAAAACAGGGGTGAAAAAGGCTATAACCTGGAGTTACTTGAAATCAAACACAACACCAGACTGCCTGTCATGAGGGACCAAAATATTATTGTCAGGACAGAGAAAGCCCTGAGTAAAAAGACATGGCTGACAGAAACTAGGAACACGCATCGTCACTTGCTTACATGATACAATATATCTAGAAAAGGACTGCAAAGAAACAGGTGAGGCTAAACATTGTTCAGAGCAGACCTGTAGGTTTCTAATTTACACTTTTAGACATCTATTAGCATAGACATCCTCAAGCCAGGCAGGTTGGGGACAGCACCTGGCTGGCAGGATACAGGAGGATTAACACAGATCATGACTGAAGTTCTGAAGTTGTGCAGAAAAGGTTAGAGTTATGAGAAAGCTAGAAGACAACTGAGATGCGGGGAAAAAAATAGAGGGCAACATTTCAAGCAGGATGTTAGATAAGGAGACAAAAGTGTGAGGAGACACCAAACAATGGAAAAACAGAGAAAAGATAAAAACACAATCCTTGGTAGTTTTGTCAACAGATATGCTGCAGATAGAACCATAGCTTTAGCTAATGAAGTAGTGACAATCTGGCTCTAAAGCATGACTGACCGTGTCATGCGATCAATGTTTTTATAGAAATTATGAGTTAGATTAATGATTTGTACCTCAAAATAATACAGGACATATGCAGTCAGAGTAACAATCCCCACAACCCAGAAAAATCTGTAATATTTATTTCATATATCAGGAATAAATACACCTGAAATCCAAGCCACCTCATGAAAGAAGGTATCTATCAGTTGTAATATTAAGGTGAATTTTTGTTCTCAAGACTGAACAGAAATAACCATTCACAGCACAACACACATGTATTTCCTTTGCTTCATCGCATCTGATACCAGTACAATTCCCATGAAGGTTGCTCCTCTTCGCACTCCCAGTCCTCAGACAAACCGCTCGCATGAACTGAACAGACAGCTGGCAGTGTCTCCCAGACCACAGGAAATATCAAAAGAGGGGACACCTGCTTCAAAAGTGGAGCCAAGAGATTTGTTTGCTTCTTCTGCTCTATGATCTTCAACAAGGAAGCTGTTGCATGTGTCCAGGGTCAAACAGGAAATGTCAGGGGTCCAGAAACTGCAAAACTCAGTTCTGAGCTGTTTCCCCACTTCATCCCACTGGCGTAACAGCTGTGTCTAGAGCTTATATGAGCCAGGACAACTTCTGAATAAGCTTGAATGTGCCAATACAATGACATGATTTTGTGCTCACTGATTTCAAGTTGAGCAGAAAGTTTTTTCCAGCTGGGGATAGAGAACTCTTGAAAAAAAGCAATGATACTAAAATACCGAACCAATATGATTTTTAGTATTTATTTAGTAATTAATTTAATAATGAGTATTTATTTAATAATGCCCAGTAAGACAAGTTTAAATTGTAATAATGTAAGTAAGAAGCACACCACATGTCTTCTTGGTGTAACAACATATGTTCAATCTGTCAGATACCAATGAGACAAATTCTTCAGCTGTGACTCGTGATCACAGCACAATTTTACTGACATTATTTTTGTTATTCCAAAAGTCAGGTGAATCCATTAGTCTCAAGGCAAGACACGGAACAGGTATTTAATCCTATCTACAAGTAAGTAATGCTACTGAGTAAACTGCTGTTTTTCTTGACAGTTTGGAATTCCAAAAGATATATAATCCCAACTCCAGCCACAGTCACAGAAAAAGGTGCATCCGGCTTCCTAAAGGAAATCCTTCTGCTTTGGCTGTATGTTTGGGGAAGTTTTTCAAAGAGGACAACTTTTAAATACAGATATTGTTTTATCATCTGAACAATATGGCCTTTCAAAGCTCAGAGAGGAGTTTATGGTTTTGAATGCATTAACTGATAGAAGTGCCCAGTTCTATAATTTTCATTCATGCTGTACATTTGCAGCCTCTTCCATCAGATGGTTTCAAGCCTTTATATGTAATTTAGTACCATACCTTTCTGTGAGGTATGTAAAATATATTAAAATATAGTCAAGCTGAACTAACTAAAGACTAAATGACCTTCCCCAGTATATATGGGTCCTCACTACTTTCTTTCTCAAGTAGGGATTTTTTTTGAATTATACATCTGTGTGGGTTAAAAATTGTAATTATTTCTCTTTGTTACGCACTGTATTTAATCATGAAGTATTAGGCTTAAAGGAATCAAGCTTAAATACTATAAGATTGGGAAACGTAAACTAAAATTTTGTAAGGATAAGAAGGGGCTAATGGCAACCAAACACACTATGTAAGTATTTACATACTGACTTACTCACTTAGACGAGGCAGCCACCTGGTAAAGCTTAATGAAAGGATCAGCTTTCCTTTTTGGGAGGTGCAAGAGGAAAAGAAAAAAAAAAAGGATAATCCATTTGTTCATTTCTAAGTAAATGAACCAAACAACAAATGTTGAAGACTCTCAAAGCTATGTTAACTGCAGCTAAAAAGGAAACACTCCCCCAGTTATTTCAATCTGCATAAACAGGTCAGAAAGACAACAATCACTCTAAGAATCAAAGTACCAGTTTTTCTTTCCTTTTTTTTCCCTTGTTTCCTCAGTTTCTCATTTACAAACCCTCTCCAGCACACAGTCATAGCAGGTCCACTAGCTTCTCCCATACCCTTCCAGCCACTGGTATTTTCTCCCTCTTCCATTTCTGCTCTCTTCCCAATTTGTCTTTCTGTCTCTGAAAGAATTTCTTGCTTTGTATCAGCTTTGGTGGGCCATGGTGACTTACTAATTTCAACTACTGTTTGCCCTATATCTTTCTGTCTTAGAACACATTACAAATATATGACTTCAGTGTTGCACTGCCAAAGGAGCATTTCTCTCACTTATCAGGGTAATTAAGAGCTTCTGCTCTCTGTAGAGTTACTGGAGGAACGTCTAAGGTAGACATGACAAAACCAGACATTTATAGAATGCATGACTAAGTTCTTAAGTAATAACATTACTTCCAGTGGAAGTTGTAAGGAACAGAATTCCTGGCCTTTTTTTATTCATTTTATTGATGAAAGAAGCTTTGCTCCATTTTAATTTTGACCAAAGTTTAAATTATCTTGGGTTCTCCTGCAGAAATGGTCCTCATAAATGCTCTCCAATCACTACTGCTCTCAATACATAACCCCCTAGAAAAAAATTCTCCCAGTGCACATACTCCCTAAAATCCTGATCCTATTTTATGATGCTATGGAGACATTTCTAAGTCCTAATTAGATGAGAAGAAAACTGGCAATATTTGTGATTAATCAAAGCTGTTCTGACTCTTGATACTAAGTGTGAACTGTTCAGAACTTTTATCCAAAATTCCTTCAGAGAATAAACTTACTATGAATTTTACTAACAAACTGTAAAAAATAACACATAAAAAGAAAGAAACTGAGACTAAACAGGAATCTGCTGATTATCTGCCATCAGGTGGCTGGCAGAGTGGCAAAACTATGCTTTCATCTGCTGGAAAGGGAAACTACTCCTACAAGCACTGTGAAACTGATAGAGGGTTTCAAAATCATGGTTATGCTGGCATTCACTTCAGGATTGAAGTGAAATGCTGCTCCATAAGGTTCCCATTGGTCTACTAAAATAAAAAAAGTTACTGCTTGGAAACATCTGCTACTGTCATGAGCAAACTCTTGGCCAAGTGCAGCAACAGAGTAAGAGACTTTGAAGTCAACCAGCTTTGCTATCAGCAGCAGATACCCCTGCAGTCAGTGGAAATTACTGCACAGAGAGTTTGAGAGATATGAAGAAAACTTGCTCTGCCAAATGTGTATATAGACAGTGGTGAAAAAACAATTTTTTTTTTAACAAGCAATAAAATGGTTAGCAGAGAAAGGTTAGCAAAAGGTGTTAAAAAATATGACATTAATTCTTAAAGAATACTTCATGAAAACAAAGATGATTATAGATTTTCAGGAACTAGCTTTGATATTTGACCTTAAACAAGTGCAAGCTTCACTGCAGCTGGAGAAGCACTTCTGACTCTGTAGTCACTCAATGGTGGCTTGCATCACCCACAATTTATAATACCTACTGTGCTCTACCACCTCTACCCATCTGCTTACCTGTACCTTGATCTAAGTTCCAATTATTGTATAATATTGCCTTTTATTCTTCACTGCTTATCACTACAGGTGAATGATCCCAGCTATGTTTTTAGTTTCCTGTTGGTCTCTGGAGATAGTCATCATAACTAATCTTGTTATCAAGTAACCCTTCCTACAGTATCCATATTATTTTCATCTTCTATAACCACATAAATATTTCATATTTATCTTACATTTCCTGTGATTTGCACTAATTCAGGAGATACTGATATGCCTTTTAAAGGCAAACTTACCACCTCAACATAAAGTATGGACAAACATTGTACATCTTGGTGAAGAATTACAGGATCACCATTATATCACCTTCTCTGCCCAATTCCTATTGGAAAATCTGTCATTTACAGTAGTCTGATGATAGATGGGTGTACTGGTGAAATATCATGATGCCCCATAGCAGTGTTAGGTGTACAGCTTGACTGGATGATCTTAAGTGTCTTTTCTCATCTAAATAATTGTATGATTCTACAGGCCCCACTGTGGTACCTTTTTCTTGCACATCATCTCTTGCCAGTGGTCAGAAGCAGTGTACTGAGTCACAGACCCTTGCTCTGGCAAGTGCAGTCATTTTGGATCTTAAGTTCTTAGGTGAAGAACTGATATTGTACCTTGAAATCACTCAAGGATTTCTGTTTCGTTTTGATAAGCAGACATGCTCTTTCTAATCATGTTTTTGTGCCATTTGCCTGCTCTCAATTGAGAAGATATGACAACACTACATAGAATCCACATTTTTAAGCAGTGTTTTTTCACCAGGGCATATTACCACACTCACTGTGTTTTTCCTGCCCTTGTCTTGTGCTTGGCCAGCCTGAAGCTCTTGCAGAGATGTTCACTCATCTCTACCTGTGAAATACTAAGCAGATAGGCCTTGTGTGTCAGTGAATGATAAACCTTGACCATGTACAGTTTAGTTGTAAGTGGGTGCTCTTTTCTTTCAAATAAAAATTGGCTTAATGCACATACTTGAAATCTCAACCATCTGCCTCTATCTCCTGTTGGCCATATGTGAACACTTCCTACAGTCAGCCTTGAAACCTTCTGCCTTCCTCCATTCTGCTGTGATCAGAGCGTGCTCCAGGCCAACTGCTGAAATGGATTCTGTATGTCACTAGACTAAACCTTCCAGTTTTTGGATCAATAAGTGTCTGAGATGAACTGCTGTTTCTCATTACCAAACATCTCCCACCTATGCTAGATCATATACCTTGTGTCATCCTTAAAGAAATCTAACAGTACATTACAAAAGCAGCTTTTCAGGTCAGCAAACTATATTCCTCACCACTACTCTGCATGATTTTATCTTTAGTGTGTATCTTTAGATACAAATGAGTACATACGTTCAACTTGTCTGACAGTCATTAATGCCCTTTGAGCAATTCACCTGGGTTGTTTCACATAAAAAAAAAAAAGAAAGAAAAAAAGAAAGAAACACTCAATAGCACACAGCTGTCAAAAATAACTTCAAATCCTACAGATGGTAGATGCTTCCTTCCTGCTTCTCAGCATACTGGGGAGAAATATTACCTTACAGATGTGGCATGTTATTAAAAAAAAAAAAAATAGGCCATGGTTATTTATTGTATTGGACTTACCTTCAAGTGCAGGAAAAGTGCTAGATGGAAGACAAATGATAAAACTCCTCTCCCAGCTTTCATCTGTCAGTTGGGCTTTTAGAACTGACATATGTAACAAGCATATGGCAGCCATAAAGGCAACATCAGCATTCACAAATTAAAAAATAAAACAGAAAGCCAAAATTATTTTGTTCCACCTACAATAAACCTAGGATGTGCTATGAACAAAGCACAGTTTTTTATCAAAACCAGAAGAGAGACTAAACTGGATACTTAGCTGGAGCATCCAGCTATACTGATACTGTTAGCTATAAACCAACAAGTACTAAGTTAACAGGCACTAGTGAAAATGTGCAGTGGTGATGAAGGCAGAGACCATTATCTACAGAAAATGCCTTCATTACACATTCATGTAGCATCATAGCCAGAAGTTCAATAACTTCCCTCAAAGACCTAGGAAGATTTTCAGTTGGTACAAAACTGTATAATTCCAGCTACTTCTGTAGGCCAAGTGTAAGACATGCTATCACAGTATCTCCCCATTTAGAAAAGGTATAATTAGATTCCATACATTATTCTTTTCTATTTCTTTATTTTTTTTCTTATACTCTCTTTGAAAGTCTTATTTTTCATTCCATTCCCTTCTCCGCACCCAGTGAGAGAATATTCTTCAGAATAAGAACAAGATGTGCAGGCAGTATTTTTATTTTCTTTTCAGAAACCGTTATAGCACAGCATAACAATTTCTGCAGTACAAACCATTTGAGCAACACTGGGATCTGTAACTAGCAGAGTATTAAAAAATCCACTTCAACAACCTGTCAAACAATTCTGGTCTTCTCTGAAACCTATTCAGGAAATTTCCCAATATCCCACAATTTTGTTTTTAACTCTACACTTTACTCCCTCAAACTATAATCCCACCACTTTTTCTTAGATTGCCCTCCTTCCTTTTAGCCTTCTATGGAACTTTTTGACTCATCCCTATCTGAGCACTTTTATTCTGCCTTACATGATAAAGCTGAAGCAGTCCAGTGCCTAATGCCATGGGATGTTAATGCAAGGAGGAGGCCTTTATACTTGCTTGAATATATTAGCTAAAGATGGGGGCAGAGGGAGAGAGGGAAGAGAGAGATAACACAATGTGCAATCTGCTCTCTGACCTGGAAAAGATTTCTTTCTGTGATTAGAGTTTGAGTTCCGGGCTAGTTACATTGTGGCCAAATTGATTTTCCCACCCTTACATAGCTGAACTCTGTTCTTCATTATATGGGTGTAAATCTGCAGCAAAAACTTTGAACTTCCAATGAGTAATTCTAGATTTATGCCAGAGAATCTGAAAGAAGAATGTAGGCTCTTAGTTGCTCATAAATATTACACTATTTTAGATTTCTATCCTCCATACACTTGGAAACATTCCAGTTCTTTACCCTAACCCTCTTTTTTTCCCTTCAGGCTATTCTACAAATTGACACAACAAATATTTGGAATTTCAAACACAAATAATATTTGAAAACATTTTACTTCCAAATCAAGGCAAATTGTAACTACTGAGAATGTAGATATCAAGAAAAGTGCTTTTTTCTCAGACAAAACCTTTAGGAACAATACAGAAACATTTGTCTGTGCTGACACAGGCAGCATGCACAACAGTCCATCTCTTTTTCACCTCTGCAGAACTGTTACTATTTTATTAACTTCTAGACCACTAATATTATTCGATTAGGCAGTTCCAAAAGTTCATGAACTCATTAAAAATAAAATTATTTCAATAAAGTGTACATTCTATGTGTTGGGTAAACTTCAGTCCTGGTATCAGTTTAAATGATTCCAATGTGTCTTCCTGAAGCAGGAAAGAATTTGTTGTTTATATTATATGCAAACAATTTGCTAGGTTTAACAAAATCTGAATCTTTCTTATGTTAAAACTTCTGTTTAAAAATTTATCCCAGTAGGTTTTTTTGAAATGGTTTTGCTGATAAAGTCCCCCTTTGTTTGCTCTCTGGAGAAGCCAGCAGGGCTACAGAGTTATTCTTGTGTGCGCGAGTGGCTTCAACCCACCCTGTTAGTTCACATAACACCAAAGTACCTGGAGCTCAGAAATTTTGACATTGTCCAACTGTGACTAGAGAATTGCTTTTCTTTGATCTGTGATTTCAAGAATCCCACACTCTTCCCCTCTTTGATGAAAGACAGTTGGTTTTAATTTAAAAAAAATAAAAACATTCAACAGGAGAATTTCCCAACAGGAAACAGAGTTAAAGTGAGTCAAACTTTAGCACCATACCTTTTGGATCATGCCCACAGCTGGGTGTTAATATCCAGTCATTTTAAACTTCAGCTTAGGCCACCTAAAGTTCTCACTAACTGTATCTAGATTTATGTAGTACAAATGAAAGCAAAATCTTACAGAACAACTATTCCTCAAACAAGGCTTCAAGCTAGGCTGTTGAAAGGCTAGAATTTTAAAGTTCTTTATTTTAAAGGTCTCTGAGTAAACAATTCTTTCTGATTTCAATAAAATGGAGAGGAAAAATCCATCCCTAATTGCAGTAGTCTCAGGGAACCCAAGAACCAAGCCCAATTTCCACAAAAATCTTTCCACAGTCAGAAATCTTTCCATAGACTTCAGTTGCCACATGTTCTAAATAGTTCTCACTCAAGGACTCTGAGGTTGGGATTATATTATTCGTTTATGTAAATGAGTTCAAAGAAAATGTAGAAATTAGTGAGGATGGTAGAAACTTTAGGACCATTATGAGATTTGCTTAAATTGGCAGGCTAAACTATTCGGCATCACTTCCATGAACTCTGAAACAAATTTGGCTTAAGCAGAAGCTCTTCTGAACTGATTAAAAAACTTCTCAAGGCTGATTTTAAAAATTTATTTATTCAAATTCTCTTATTCTACTGGCAGCCAAGTCGAAGTCAAAACTCAACTGTGACTGGGAAAAAAAATCTTTTGAATGTCAGTGGGTTATGTAAAAGCTGAGACTTTTTGCCCAGAACTAAATCTGTGAATGTTATATTGATAGTGCTAGTATGAGAAGTCGGAAAAGGATTTAGAATCTGAAAGCTTCAGATGCTTTTTAAATTATTTTGAACCCATATAAACATATTGGTTTCTTCTTTCCTGAACATCACTGAGAGAAGCCATTGTTTTTTTGCCATGATATGAGAGCAAAATGTCATTCCCAAATGCCTTCCAAAATCCAAGTCCCATGCCCCAGAGTTTTGACCTTAGATGCAGGGCTCCCAGAGTCTTTTTGAAGTCTATTAGAAAACCTTCTTATAGCTATTAATTTTATACAGACGAGATGTGCTACAATAGCAATGGAAAACAGTAGCAAACCTCAGCCCTCTTTTTTTTATGTGCTTCTAGATAAGAACTATAGCCACAGACCAAGACCTCAAGAGCTTTACAGAGAACAAAAAGGAGCCTGTCCTCCCTTAGGGAATATTGTGGGTGAGAGATATCATCCGGATTTTGTTGGCGATACCTCAACATTGCCTAATGTGCCCATCTTAGGAGAAGTGTGAAGTAGGAAACTGGCAAGTCATCACAACTATGATGCTAAGAAAAACATTGGGAGTGATTAGGATCTTACAGCCAGTAGTATTCACATGGAACAGAATAGATACTCAGAAAAAGTACCTACTTGTAGGAAAAGCAAGATGGCATTACCCATCTATCCATCCATCCATGTCAAAAATGTTGTGAGAGCCTGGCCATTCATTACTCTCATGGTCATTTTATTCATATACCTATGTATTGAACATGGAAATTGATACAGCACTGCTGTATCCTTATGCTTACAGTAAGGGGCATTTATGAGTCATGACCTGGATTCTACAATAATTCCATCATTACACATTCTACTGTCCTTCAGCTGATCAATGTAGGAAAAAATCTAGATTACTATGCATAGTCCATGGCTGCATTTCGGTTAAAAATCCTATGACTTAAGCTGCCTTCTAATCCTTCTAGAGCCCTTAATTATATAGATTTGAAAACATATCCTATAACTATTATGGGTCCAGATTGAAATTAATACTTGGTTTTCTTTTCCTTTCTAAAAAATTCCTTACTTGCTGTCATTTTTTTACTTTAAATATTCTATACTAAATCCAAGGTTTTTTAACAAGCAGTTCTTAAAGAGGAGAACTGAGAGTCACCAGACAGACACTTTTTCTGCTTGCAGCTCAACCTGTTTTGAAACAATCTGTGTCTACAGAGTTTGTTAGATGTACACCTAAACTGCTGTAAGTGTATGAGTTATTTTTAATTTTCTTTCTCACATTAAGTCAAAGATGATGAGGTATAGATTAAAATACATGAGTTCAATTGTAGTGAAATAAGCTAAGGCATACAAGCAGCCTTCAGTTTTACACTATGGTAATGTACTTCCTAAGGGTTTGATCCTCTCATTGCCATCAGGAGTCCAATATCAGATGCAGACTATAAAGTCATATTCATTTCAAGCCATTAAGCAGAGCTTGCAGGTTGAAGCTGGTGGAAGTTGTGCAGATATAAGACAGTAGCTGGCTCTGAGGTTTTTGCTAATTTGTTCACCATCCTTTGAAGCACAAAAGCAGCAAAGAGAACCACATGAAATATTAAATCATGCCACATTTCCTGGAAGCTTCTGAAACAATTAAAAGCTACTACTCTGATGTATACAGTTGGTTCTCTAAGAAAGTGGGAAAGTTGTCATAGAAGGAATAAACTTTCCACTTATAAGTACAACAGCAGAATATATGTTTGGCTGTTATCCACTGGGCAATACAGTATACACTGAGTACTTAGTAAATAACTGTGAAAGCACAGGCTGTTAAACTTCACACAATGGTGATTTCATTAAGAAATTGATTTATCTAATTACTCCAACTTTGAAGCCATATAACCATCATAGATTTAAATCTGGAGTGGGACTCGACAAAGAGAATTTGTAAAAATACAAGGAGCCAGATGCAACAAAAGAAATGTTTCAACAAAACTAGATAAAATATATTAAGAAAATCTACATTTCAACCTGAAAACTGTTAAGAGCAAATTATTCCTTCTTTACTTCAAAAATAGTCCCACTACTTGTCTGTAAACTTGTCTGTGTTCTCTTTCAAAATTCTTCTTTCAAACTGACCTGTTTAAATTACATTTTGAACCCACATAATACCAATCAGGTAATGATAAATTTCAGTGATTAATTACATCCAAAAAGGTACTGAAAAATGTATCTTTGCCACATTTCTTCCAAATATTTAACTCTTACTTTTGAAAGTGTTTCATTTCAAAACATTCCAGATGTTTTGTTTCTGGATTTAAAAAAAGCACTTAAAACATACTAGATCAAACAAAATATTTTTGTCTCTCTAAAATAATTTAATTTTTTTTAAATAGATTTGCACAGCTGTAGGGCAAAAGAAGAATAGTTGTTGTTGGCAAGCAGCTGTTGTGCAACACGCCTGTTTCACAAACGATTCATAATTGTCTCTCTTGAAACTTGTGCTCCCCCATCTGTTTGTTGTATCCGTTACAGAGAGGAACATGTCTCTATGAAATTATGAGCTACATTGTGTATTATGTTAGAACACATGTCTAAACTTGCCCAAACCTATCAAATTACTTCCCAGACAGCTGCCCTTCCTGCAAAAGATGCTTGACATCTTAGTGGAAAAATAACATTGAAAAACCATTAAGGCTGCAATTTAAAGCTTACTTCTTAGACTGTTTTACCAAAGTTAACCCATGGAACAGTGATTTATTTTAGTTGGTAGACAGTAGGACAGGGGAGACAACTGAATGTGGAAAGGGAGCCTTTGAGAAGAGCAGCAGAAGTCTTCGTTGAGACCTGGTCTATACTGACAGAAAGGAATCACACCAGGGAGTACGAGAATTAAAGGGACAGAAGAGGTTTTGCCTGTTCTGGGATACACACAAGCAGAGATTCAACTCATGCATCTTCATAGATCTAAGTCTGAGCAAGCCAGCCCCATCGGTAACTATGTTCAGGCAGAAACTAGAGGCTGGTTTGAGGATGAGACTAATCAACCTCCTGCCTATTTTCTTCCACTGATCATACTGTAAGTCTCCCGTAGGTATGACAGGATTGGTATGACAAGGTTACAGTCCCAAGTTACAAAAGATGAGGCAAACTCACTGAATTGCTGAATTAGATTACTCACATCATTGTCCTCCTGCTCCCAGCATCACTGTCAGTTCCATGTCACAGCCCTCCGCTCCTTGGCAGTGCCAGTCATGTTTATTAATTAAACAGATCCATTTTTAAACAAATCTGAGCATTTTCCCCAAAGACTTTTTTTTTCTTTGCTAAGGGTAAGATAATTTGCCTAATCTAACTTCAGAATAGCAAAAAAATTTTTGTGAAGAACGGAAAATACAGCTTCAGATCATGCCTTATAGGAGACAGAATTAAGTTTGCATGAGTTAGAAAAAGGACAAACACCCCAAGCCCTGCATTCTCTCTGAAAAAAGTCCCACTGTCAGAGTTTTGAGACCCCAACAGTATTATATTTTGTACTCCTGGGACTGTGGATTTATAAAAGATGAAACCATCTTTTTTTTTTTTTTTTTTAATTTGTGGTTTTTCCTCCATCATTTGAATTCGCTTGCATTGACAAAAATAGAGATAAAAATAAAATAAAAATCATCAGTATATTCTGAGTCAATCTAAAGTCAACCTCAAACTCAATAACACAAGCTTTGTGTTACAGTTTCCTATACCACCAGTCATTAAGATGTATTCTAAGACTGTGACTGTGCGCTGGTCCCATATGTATGGACTGCGATTGTGTTCGATCCAAAGCCAGCTGAGATGGGACTAAACGGTCCCATTTGATACATATAGGAGATCACTCGCATCCATTTGGACTGCAAGCTCTTCAGGTCAATAGCTCATATTGTACATCTCTAAATCGATGACCCCCAAGCTTTCTGGACACTTCTTAGCATACAATACCTCTGCAGACTTCCATGTAGCCTCATTAGGAAACTAAGAATCAGAACACAATACACAGATTAAAGACTGGCACCGAACACAGCCCTGGTTTTGCTGCAACCTCTGTGATAATCTGAGAACTACAGTTGTGCATCGGGTAGCACAACAAGACCTGTTTCACTTAAGCACAAACAGCAACAAAAAGACAATGTTATTATTTTATTCTTCACCATACATACAGGATCATTCAAGTGGTGAATACCATTAGCTAAAACTGTAGTAGGATAAGAGAATTGCAACATTGCAAATTTCCTGTGGAGGAAAAATAATCTCAGAGAGTGGAAAATCACTCTCAAGTTCAACAACTTTTGTACATACTCACAAATTCGAACATAGTTTTTGGCAAGTAAATAACTGATCCCAATACAGTTCAAAGTCATGGCCTTGCAAACAACCTCCCAATGTTCATTGATGACTAACAATTTTATATGAAACACAAGATACCCATATGTGGATTGAATATCAGGCAATTATCTCCAGTTCTTTTCTTCACTCATAAGGAAAATTGTCCCAAAGTGCTTCCAATCCAGCACTTAATGTCTTTTGACCATTTACTGCTAGCCACATTGCAACAATGTATGAACACTCAAGATTCTTTCTCAGAATTTCAAGAATTAGTAAGGTAGCAAATGGAATATCTGTACTTGGGCAAATTTAGCAACAATAGCTTTTTGCATTTAAACAATCTGTCAAACCTTTAGGATTTCTTAGGGTACTTCAGCTCCAGAATATTACAGCAGAATGATATCAATGAATTTTACAATTTACATGTCTGAAGGACTTCAGATTATAAGCAAACTTCATTAAAGCACTTCAAAAGGTATTTATATATATAAGAACCAGAAACTTTTTGGGGAATAGCTTTCATGTATTTAGCTGGAAAAAATAATAAAAAAAATAGTCAACAAATAACTGTTTATCTGCTTGTGGTGTGCTTTGTCCATTTAATTCTTTCTATCCACATCCCACTCCTTAAAAATTATTGCCTATTCAGGCACATAGAATGATACTACGAAGTCTCTTACCGCATATTTATCCTTCAGTGTTATTGCTTACAGTATATAAGTGTTGTTCCTTACAGTATATTTTGGCTCAAAGGCACAAACTCACTCTTCATTTCCTCTCTTTGACAAATTTTCTGCCTTCAGGAGACAAGAGCTGCAAGGATATCAGCTCAGAAGTAGCAGAGAGCTATTTGGAATATTTGTTATGCTATGACTGGAAATCATATATCCTCAGCTGGCTTGACATGACTGGTGGCAAAACCTGCTGATAGGTTATATGCATTTTTGTCTAGAAAAAAAAAGGATTGAAATTACCTTCTCTAACTAGAAGGGCAGTTCCACTTCCTGTGACTCCATGTATTTAAGGACCACAGGGCTATGTATAGCCTTAACTGAAATGTTTATTGATTTACATGTCAAACTGGGTTTATTCTTAGGGCCTTAGGGAAATGTCCCGCTTAACCCAAGTATTGGTTCAGCCCTTCTGAAAGTAATAATATAAGGAATATATATTCCAATTATATACTACTCTGTTTACCTTCACAAAATCCTAGAAATGTGGCTAGGAAGTGCTCTCCAGAGGGTATCCAGCTGTGATTAGCTCAGTTGGCTAGAACCAAGGTTGCAGGTTCAATCCCCATATGGGCCATTTGCTTAACAGTTGGACTTGATGATCCTTGTGGGTCCCTTCCAACCCAGAATAATCTGTGATCCCATGCACGGAAGGGGATTAACCATATGGGCCACACACACCTGCTCACTGCCTGAGCATTTCTTCAATCATTGCCCATGTAGGGGATTATACAGTTTTGTTAAGCAACCTGTTCCAGTCCCTCTAGCTTCAAAGCATTTAGAAAGCTTTTCCTGGATCATGGTGTTTTGGTAACAGCATGTATTTCGGCTCAGGAGAGGTTTGGATGACAAGGGAGGATGTGTATGGGAGTGGCCTTTGGCATCAGGAAGCATTAAGGTGGTTGCTCCTGCAACTTGGGAAGCTGCCCTAAAATCTTTCATATGGGCAACACCTCAATAAATTTAGTCAAATTTTATTCTGTCACTGAGCATGTTTTTGAAAAGTCTAAATCCTTGGGTACTGATTTTATCACACCTCACACTGCAATTTTTCCACAAGATTTCAGACCAGAATGAGGAAAAAAAAGCATTATTATTAACTACTTTTCTTTTCATACAATGTTACCATGGTCTTTCCTTCAACAGATAATTAACCAATACAGAGGGAAAGCAAACAATGTTTTTAATAAAATAACGCAAAAGATGGTCCGAAACCAAAAACACTTTTAAAAATGCATACATTAAGAAAAAAAAAAAAGTCCTTGATTCTGTAAAAATTTGTTTGTACATTTAACTCTTTTACAATTTAATTGGAAATTTTAGCAAAGTAATTAGTAGAAATCATGCAACTAAATCTTTTTTGAGGGAACTTAAAAATCCTTCTGAATTTCTCCTACCAGATCATGTCAAAGAAAAAAAAATTGATGAGACTACTATTTTGAGATTCAATTGCATTAGCTTTATATAATGAGGTAGGGTCTCTTCAATAAATAAGTAAAGTTCCATGGTTACCAAATAACAGTGCATGTAAATTGCTGATTATTTAAAAATCCTCCAGAGCTCAGAACTTTGGTTAATATTTTTAGAATTAACTAAAGAAATAGAATTACTTTATCTGTAGCCCAGGCAGCTTAATACTGTCAAGCATTTGCATGCCTTTGTAGCTCAAATAGATCCATCACTGTTTTCACAAGGCAGGGGTGGTCCTCGTACGGTGCAGCTCTTGGTAAACCTGAGGACAGATGGAACCATTAGTTTATGGCAGTCAGGTCTACTGGTCTTTTGGTTATGTCTGGGTTCCCATCAATACCAAATTAAGTGAACTTGGCTTACAGGCAAGAATCTGCTTGTATTTCTTTAATCTATACTTCAGCAAGGGATTGGAAATATATATGTAGATGTATGTTAATTGGTTTCAATTCTAACTTTCAAAAAATTTTCTCTAACATTTACTCAGTTTTGGTTTTCCTCTTATTTAATTCCTGGGCAATTTAATCTTGATTTTGCCCATGAAAAAAATACAGCAAATACATGTACCAAAGCCCCGTGGCAGGAAGGAAGGAAAAATCACTGCTAACACTTCTGCTATTATACAAGGCTATTCCATTTAATCATAACCCTCATCACAAATTACTCCTCAGGAGACAATTGCAAATCAAAATTCACATCTATTATACAAAGCCTCAGTTTTAATAAACGGTATGAGTCTCTAATGTTCTGGCAAATTAATAACATTAAGGACAAGTCCACTACAACTTCAGGAAGTATCCAGGCCCATATGCCACCCAAAATACAAAGATACCACGTAATTTTGCTTTTCCTTGTCCTTTTATTTCAGTTCAAATGGGTCAGATTTTGTTACTCCCAAAAATCTTTTTTCCATTCTGAAATTCTAAGCTAGTGTCTCCTGGAACCTTTCTGTCAGACATTGCATATTGCATTCCCTTCCATGTGAACTGCTGATCATCCTGCTGCAAGGGCAGTTCTTCCTACCATGTCTTCCCCTGACTTTTCAGAGAGAAAATTTAGCTGGAACTTTTCACAGATTTCAGATTAATTATCCGTTCCCTCATGAAACTGCGAAAGACAGCATTCGTGGTGCCTAAGGAACTCTTAAATTAGGCAGGCTGATCTTGAAAATTACAAAAACTTAATGAAAAATCAGACGTTCCCTAAAACGACTCCATAACATTGCTGCAAGACATCCTAAGATTTTCAGGCATTTTAAAATCTGGTTTTAATAGATTCTCAAATTAATGTTTTTATAAAAGTAAAGGTGACAAGCCAATAAAAATATTAGGCAAGTCATTTTTTTTCTACAGTGGAATATAACAAACCCAAGTTAAGACAGATACAACAACCTAACCAAGTCCATGTCTGTCATCCTTGAAAGCAAAACTGATCTGTAATTCACCATGGAAAAAGCTACAAAACTGTGGTTTGCTATAAATTGGGACTGAATATGTCAACCCAATTTGGGCCGCAAAGTCCAAAAAGGGGGGAAAAAAAGAAAAGAAAAAAAAAGAAAGAAAATAAAAGAAAATAACTTAGAGCGAAGAAACTGTGTTTGATTTGGATTTAGTTTATTTCATAAGCAAAAGAATGTAACACAGTCTCTGGAAAACAAAAATTCAGGCATGAAAAAGGAGGGAAAAGGAATTTCATCCTTTCTTTACACTGTCCCACACAGTCATTGTATCTGCATAGCACTGAGCTACCTGAGCAAAGGAATAACTTGGTTCCTTAAAGCTTTGATAAAGTGTCTGTACAGAAGTCACTCACAGGAGACATGCTTTTGGGTTACCGTAGCACATTTTTCCAAAGGAATGTTTTATCTCTATAAACATGGCAGCATTGGGGTCAAAACTGCTGCATTTCATTTAGAGTTTCTAACAGAATACAAAATTACCTCCTTGATTATCTCATCCAGGATGTTTGTGTTTTTCCAAAAGCATATGCATGTCCAAATCTCTGTCTCTTTTTTTTCCCCCTTCTTTTTTTTTTTTTTTTAGTATATGTCAAGTGTGTTGCTAACAGTGGTATACGTTCAGAATGATGATTAACACTAGAGTAATGTGGGGTCATCTGCTTCTGGATTATTGAGATTTTTCTCTTCTGTATTTGTGTTATTTATAAAGGAAGGGAAAAGAAGACACAAGAATCTCTTTTCTTCTTATCTGGACATGGAGCAAATACTAGAAGCTGTTGAAATATACAGAGGAAGAAATAATACAAAATTCATGCCAAAACAACATAATCATCATATGCCATCATAAAAGATAAAAAGGGCGTACACATTATCTTTGGCATGATTCAGAGAAGCAAAGCAATTAGCTGTCTGAAATAGCACAGTCTGAGATGTATTATTCAAAATTTGAGGACTTAGTCCAACACAAATGCCATGGATTTGGTTCTTGCATATGTTCCAGTTAGGTTTAAAAAGGCCAGAAGTTCACCTAATATCACCTTCTTGCAAAAACCTTAGTGTACTGGCAGTGCAGAGAGCTCAGATTGCCATTCTAGTGAAGAAGAA
Organism: Cephalopterus ornatus; assembly: GCA_013396775.1. Classification (NCBI taxonomy): domain Eukaryota; kingdom Metazoa; phylum Chordata; class Aves; order Passeriformes; family Cotingidae; genus Cephalopterus; species Cephalopterus ornatus. Next base: position 141,666 of record VZRE01002784.1, on the reverse strand, counting down.
TGAAGACAAGGCAGCTCTTATTCCTTTGAAGAAGATAGAATGGATACCTGGAAAATTTTTGTTTAGGAATAAAAGTAGTAAAGGATTACATAACAGAAAGTGTAGGAAAAAAAGAGAAACTTCAGGCTATACAAACACAAGGAAACAGCCTGCTATATGACTTCTACTAAGGTCAAACAGGCAAAGCAGCTTTTATGACATAGGAGCTGTGGAAAATCCCCAGGAAATAAGAGATCAAAGCAAACCAGATCTCAAAAACAGGCCAGTTTTCCCCAGTGTTAAACTCTAGATCACTATAAGTGCTATTTCCAACATATAATTAACTTAAGCAAACTACTTTTTTTTCCCTTGATAAAAGTCATGACTTTTATCACTCCTAAAGTAATAAATACTTTGAGTAGACTGATTTATTTTGGGTTTTCAACATGAAAAGAGGAAGAGGGGGGTCTCAACCTATTGTATAAATGCTGTAATCAAATAAATCCACACAGAGGAGAAAAATCCTTTTCCTGAGGCCAGACTTAAAACAGCATAACTCAGATAAGTGGGTTACTGCAAATACCACACAAGCTCTTCTGTAGACAGCTGACTACAAAATAGAAAGAAGGTGTAGGAGGGCTGAAAGCTGGGGCCCCCAAATTAAAACTACATAAATATTAATTGTCAGAACAATTGTCCAATACATGTGTAACAGTCAACAGTTGTGGTGATCTATCACCAAAAATGTTAAGGTAACATTGAATTTTTCCCAAAAAGAAAGACCATAGTTCAGCTACAATTACTGGAGACTCAGAAATCCAGATATTAGAAAGTATGCCCATCATCTAATGTGACAGGTAACCTCAGTTTTAAAAAGAAACTAATTATAAAGCCAATCAGCAAATACAAACATAAAGGAGAAAGATTGAGAGCTAGGTGTGTATGCAGCACATTTCTCAGGCAGAAACGGTCATGACAGTCCAGGCCTCAAATACAGCCTCTGTTTTCTAATAGTCAAAGGCAGTTGATGTAACACAGGTAGCCCCGAGCTCTTGAATTATTTTCCAAAGTACCAGAGAACGAAAATAAAGACAGGAGTTTCTCCCCTCTGCATTTTCTGTTCTCAGCCCTCTGAATAGCAGAGGGAAATACCTGGAGTTGGTTACTCATTGTCTTGGAGGTAGAAAGGCAATGAATAATATCCAGCTCCAGCTTTGAACACAGAGAAATAAATTGATTTCTGCTTTAAAGAGCTGTCACAGGGCTGACTTCCATCCCAGGACTCAGCTGTAGTTTTATTAATTGATGATGAGACCAATCTGCTTATGCATGGCAAATATTTGCCTGAGGAGGCTAGTTTCTCTAAATCTCAAAGATGACCACCATCATAAACATGGAGTTTGCACATCTTTATATACATACTTCTCTCCAATAATCTAAATCAAACCACATATCACTAAAACATTTTAATGTTTTTAACTAGAGGTTTAGCGGGACACTTTAGTGTAGAAGAAAGTGGAAGGGAACTGCTTTCCAAGTGAACACAGAAAGATTACCACTTCTCATATCATGTTAAAAGTGGGGAGTTTGGGCTGAAATAACATTTCTGTATTGAACACAAAACACTGAGCAGCTGTTGTTGCTAAGGGATTTTCCCAGCTTGTACTCACCCACATTTTATTTAATATAGATCAAGCAGCAAGTAAAAGTTTTTTATCACAAGCTTGTCCTTGGCTAGGGCTGTGTGCTCAAAAGCTTGCCTTTTCCTTCAGCTGTATCATCTGCTATAATAAAAGATAGCACATCTCCTTGTAAACTGTAAACGATAAATCCTCCTTTCATCAATGGAAGCTGAAATATCTGTGATTGAAAGCACCATTTTCCCTCTGACAAAGGCAAATGTTGAATTCAAAAGGCTAAAAAGAAGCAAGTGTTGAGCATTCAACAACTTGATGAGATCTCATGGGAAAAAAAATCTAAAAAGCTGATGCCAGTTATAATGGAAGCAAAATTAAAAAAAAATGAAAGCTGCAACAAATGAAAATGTGTTAAAAAGGAACCCAGGCTGATACTCGACTGCTTTGATTTGCCTGGCCCCAGTTTCTGTATGCTTTGAGCTGGTTGCAATCTGTCCACAGGTGACTCGAGGGTAGGTGCATACTGCTGGAGGAATGAAGGTTTCTCAGTGATATCTTCTCTCCCTCCCAACATTTGAAGAGCCAAGTACTCTTAGTGCAGATTGAGACACCAGTCCACAAAGGCCTGTTAATCCAGCAACATCAGGAAATACCATGTATTAACAGTAGTGTTTCAAATGCTTTACTTGGACCCAAGCCACATACATATTTAAAGGTGTGAAAAATATGCTGTGTAATCAGTGTGATTCTGTGGCTGTACAGGGAGGGACTCAGTTCCCATCTGATAACAAGTTTGCCTTGCTCCCCCTCATTAATGGTATAAGGTTGATTCCCATTAGCAAAGTACTAAGCTATTGCCTCCAAAGGAGTCTGAGTCATAGCAGGTTACCCTGTGCAATTGAAGGAAGACGTGACAGACACCAGGAGTACCACTATGGATTCACACCTGTAATCATGGGTTTTCCTTAGAGAGGGAGAAGAAAACTTTCCCTTAATCCTATGAAGTTTACTAGAAAAACTGATTTAAGCTATTGGCAGATCTTTGGGGTTTTCCTGTGAAATACTGGGGGCTGAGAAACATTATCTTTATGGCACAAAGTGGGTTACTAGCTGAGTAAATGTTGACGACTCTGATGCCTTGTTTCCTGGTAATCCCATCAAATCTGGCAGGTTTGACTGTATGTTTTCTGACAGGAGGAAACAGTTGTGCATTTGAGTTTGATGAGAGATAATTTACAGGTTTTTTTAAGAGACAGGAGACGGGGGTGGTGGGAGGAAGAAAGAGAGACAATTACACTCTGTGAATGCTCATTAGTTTGTGTAATTATACAATTGGAGGTAGACAGGAAAGGAGTAATACCCAGCTCCAACTCTGACCTAGTATGAAACCTAGAATTTTAGCAACAAAATTTTATTCTACTCTGAGGGGTAACACACATATCACTCCCCTTTACTTTAGCTTGCACTTATATGAGAAGTTTGATGTAAGATTACTAAAGGAAAATAGTGCCGTGTGTGAAAACAAGGAAGAACAGATTATCAAAGGGGCACTGATGAGTAATTACCCTGATTTGTAAAACAGGTCTCTAAGCACCAACCATGACCCAGCTGCCTAATGACACAGAGACCATTACAGTTAAGGACTTACCAGTGCTTTTGTTCTAAATTCCTACACTGAAAGCTTTGTAACTTGTTCATAGACCTTGGCAAACAGACTACTCTCCTTGAGCAAAATAATGCCTGCTTAAATACTGATATGGCTGGATCACTAAATTGGCCATTACTTAAACCTGAAAAATATACTGACAACAGAAAGAGCTTTCAAGCAACATGGTTGAAGAGACTCAGATTTAAAGTGTAAGGAGTTGCATCTCTTTCGTCACAGATATTGTATCAGCTGCAAAGTTACCCTAAGAGGCAATGCACGCTCTCCTTCAAAAGCAAAAAGAATTGCAGAAAGCATCCACTAAAAGATTGTAGCTGCATCTTCTTATTTATAACCTACACATGATAATTTAATGCCCAAAGTTCATGGCTTTTTCAGCGCCATTTCAATCTCCATGAAGGTACTTGAGGACAAGTGTGTATTTCATACTCACATATAGATATCTTATGCATTGTTTGTAAAGTACAGTAGGAAAGCAAAATATTTACACTACTTCTTGCACTGAGGTGAATTGAAAGTAGCCCCAAAGCTAAGTTTCCTAGTGCCACAAAATGTCTTCCTGAATACAGTCCCCCAAACAGCCATATAAGCTTTCTTTTTTTAACATATGGCATCCTTGTAGGATGAAAATAACTTACTTTGAAACATCTTGAGTCAAAGGTTACCATTTCTTAGATAAATGTTTACATTAAGATTTCTAACATTCATAAAGTCAAAATGCTTTTTGATATTTGAAAAAAAAAAAAAGCAGATGTGTACATCCATCTCACGTATGACAGTTCCCTTGTAAAATTAGGCCTCACCTTCAGAGTTCAATAGTAAGATTGCTTGCACATGTACAGAATAAGATTATTTCAATGTAGACATAATTTTTTCCCCCTGAAATCTGTATGAATTGCATACATTGAAACAAAGTCTGAATCTGGTTTTAGGAATCTACCAAAGAATTAATGTGAGTGAATATGGAAAAATGTCTGACACAAAATGAAAGCAAGACCTACATTCCGAAGTTCTGCAGTCTTTGCATCTACTTGTATATTGGAGATAATTCCCATGCTAAGTACCTTTGGAGAAAATAGAATTTTATGTAAAATCTATCTTTACAAAAGTGCATCTACCAGCAAGTTATATTTTAAAAGAAATAGAAATTACGAATGCACACATTCATGCATATATTTACAAACACACACAAAGAGAAATAATTAAAACCAATAATTGTTCAGCTGAACACAAAAAACATCCAAAAAGAAAAATATGCGAAAAGAAGTATATTGTGATACGTTCGTATTACTGAAGGCCATTATATTTCTTTGATAATAATAATGAATAAATTATTTCAACCACAAAAGTCCAAACTTGCCTCCTAGGTCCTTTGTGAAAGCTACTTCATGAAACATTACACCTAAAAAAAGTATTGATGAAAGGTAAATTACCTCCAAACAACCCACATATTTCACACAGGCTCTAAATTAGTAAGAAGGCATTAAGAAAATCAATATTAAAGGAAAATTTAGCCATATTAACACCATTTACAGCAGTTGTTGTATTAAAAAGAAATCAGATTACTCCCATTAACATTTAGAAATCTATACTTAAAATGTTTAAATGGTTGAATTGACAGTTCAGCATACTGAAACCACAGTTCACAAAAAAGGTGAAACTGGCAAAATCTGCAGCCACAGGTTGCACTGAATAGGATATCACACAAAATGCTCTCATAGAACAAACAATGTCAGTAATTATAATGTTCTGTACCACAAGCTACACAATTGATGGGAAAAAAAATACAGTTCTGTTCCAATTATCAAATATTTCTTTTTTCATTTTGTTTTGTTCATAAATGTTAAGCATTTGTCCTAAACTATAGCATTTAAAAATTAATGGGGTATTTCTTAACATTTGAGTAAGCCATAAAAGCAAGATGTTGATTTAAATTAAAGCAATATATTAACATTCCTATAAAAACTGCCCTTGGTATTTGACTTAAAGGTGGTACATTGCTGTCCAAAAACACCGTCTGAAAAACACACTGTTAGGAAGTGGGCAGAGGGACTGCAAAAAATAAACAAAACAAGTAAAATACCCTTATTCATTCTAGATTAAATTCACCCCTGTGCAGAGAGCTGGCACAAGCCTTCTTATGTCTCACTTAAGTCCCATTTTAGGAATAAGAGCACATGAATTCATGCTGTCACAAATACTTCTTAGACTCTATAAAATATATTTGTCCTGTCTCCAAGCATGTGAGTATCTGTCTTGCCCACAGTACACCAACTCTGATTAACTAACAGTAAATAATGAATTCTCTTCAATCTGAAGTACCATAGTTATGTCCCTGATTTTCCATGAGTATGTGCACAATTTTCATCCACTCTTGGAATAATCTATATTTCCTGTAATGTTTTCTAATTTTCTCCTAATCAGGGACTATTAATGGAATACTGAACAACTTCCAATTTTTTTTTTCGTTTTAACCTTCCGTTCTTCTAGGACAACAAATTGAAACATGATAAAATTAAAATATAATGAAAGTTTCTATTTTAGAATTCATGCAGAAGTTTAGCCATGTTACAAATATAATTCTTTTTCCACTATTTTCCTACTGAGATGCAGAATTTAGGGATATACCAAAAAATTTCCAGTTGGAAGCACTCTATACAAATGCCTTCCAGAAGGTATGTTCCCCAAAATTTCAACTTGGAACTGTGCAGCTTTGGTGATTTAGAAAAGTATGCCACAATGAAATGAAAAGAAAATATCGCTGTTTTTCTCTTGTTCAGCTGTAGTGCACTGAAATGAGACCTCAACATCTTGCTTCAAATCACTCCAAAATCCCATTAGGCTTCACTTCCCAAGATTGTTAGGCAGCGAGTGAATTAGTTTGAATTGCTGCTTTTGGACAAGGCATGTCTGGCTATTTTGGATGAGGCATGGCACCTCCTGCGATGTGGCACACAGAGCCACATGCACCAGTGACATGACATGACTGTGACATGACCCATACGCATGGTCAGAAGAGGCAGTTGGTGAGATTAAGTAATTTGGTATCTGGAGGGAAGCAGCAAAAAAACCGCTACAAAGGTCGGCCATGGCAATGCTGCCAATGAGCTGTAGCAGTGCCATGTGTATGCTCCTTTTCAAAACCCACCAGGTCACGTGCCTGTGTAACCTACTTTAGGTGACCTTGCCTTTGGAATAGGTGATCTCCAGAGGTCCCTTCCAACCCTAACTATTCAGTGATTCTGCAATTCCTAGCAAGAAAACACAGTGTCTTATCCTAGGAGAAGAAAATTAAGGTTTGCCTACACATCTGATCACATTGTGGAAACTATCTTCCTTCTGAAAGTCTGGCTTGCAGACAAGAGTATTTTGTTCTCTGAAAAGCTCAATTGCAAGAAAAAGCATTACAGGGAACATTTTGTTGTCTTTCCAGCGACAAATGATGTTTCCATCGCAAAACTCAGAATGCACTTTGACATTTCCAAACCACACCTACACATACACACAAGCTAAATAATTCAATTTTTTATCTCACAGTAGCATTAAAATTTACTTTTGAATATTTACAATAGGCCACCCATACCTAACACATCAGCTTTAGTAAAGTAATATTCATTATTGAAATACCAACACTGAGCAAAGCAGCACAGACTATGTGTATAAATACCAAGAAAAACTAAATCTTACTCGTAAGACTGTAATGTTAGCTATTGTAAGAGACAAAAACAAACTCCCACAACACCCGCACATAGACTTGACATGTCATATGGTCTTAGAAGCAGACTTAGCAAAGCTTGATAGCCTGCCATGCTGCATGATATCCTCTAATCCCATTTTTCCATCCTGCTTCCACTTATGGTTGTTACTGACTTCTGATTGCCTATAGGAGAAGATATTTTACTCAAAAAATGCACAGGTTAATCTGCAGGCATCTACAATAGTACTGTTTTCATACTGTATCTCACATAACCAGTTTCTTTAAGGCAGAAATACATCTTGTGATAACTGAATACTGCCACTTGCATGAAGGTCACTGAGAAAAGCATTCCCATTGAACAGTAGAGATTTATATTTGGGGTCTTCCTTAGTCTGACAGCTGCTAGACATAAGAAGTACAAGTTACACTGACAGTGTTTCCATTCCATGATGTCCCTGTGGAAATATCTGAGATACTGAACAACGAACACAGGAGAAAAAAAGTATGGCTCTATGGAATGCTTAGTAATAGTTGCAGCAAAGATTTTGGTTTTATATGAATAAATTGTTGCCATTAAAATGTTTATCGTTCACCCAGAATGCTGCTCAGTATAGGCAGCCTCAAAACATTAAAGAAATTATCTTCACTGTTTGAACCACATTGCTGTTGATGCATTGCCCAACTGTACAAACCTGTATTTCATTTGACAAGATTTACAATGAAATAAAACCATTTTGAAAAGCATTCCCTTTAAATTGCCTCTGCGTTACACAGATGAAATAAATTCTTTTTTTCCAAGAATACAGTTCTCCCAGGTTTTAGACAGATGACCTACTAATAAAGGACAATTAGGAGTGTATACTGAGGCACTGCTGTGCATAACACAGAGGGGACATAGCTCTGAGGATTTATCTAAGCTCAGCACTGCAAATAACTGTTTGTGACATCTGTCCTCAGCATCTCAGAAGATGTGTAGGAAGAAAATGACTGTAATCTGGACTAAAATGTACCATTGGCAATTAAATGTTATTGCTCCTATATGAGCATAATGAAAGAGTTAGAAAGGAGGTTACCAAGAGCAACAAAGGGCTAAAGAATGAAAATACAGACCCCAAAATGACAAATCACAGATGGAGTGAAAAGATAGATCTAGAAACAAACAAAATGCATATATACAAATATATATATGTATATATACATATATATACACAAATATATATACAAATATATATACACACATATATATACATATACACACACACACACATATATATATGTATATACACACAGATATATGTATATATATAAATGCTTAAACCACTTAGTATTCTGCACTTTATTTTCTCAGCTTGGGACCTGGAAGCACTTTTGGTAATAGACAACAAAAGCAAAACAGTAAACCAAAATGCCAGGATTCGATTGCAGGGGCAGATAATGATGAGAGCTGTGCTCTGGGACAGGCTCACATTCCTGCTAAAGCTCTGACATCCCTGCTATAATTTTAAACAAATCACACCCTCCTCTGCCACAGCTTGGTGTTTTACATATGAACCTATGCTGCTTCAAATGTTGGCCATATATTCTAGGGTTTATCTTCTCGACAGGGAAGGGAGCTGCGGTGTACTCCCACGAGCCGAGCCTCAGGCTCAGGAGGGTGCATTCCCCGGGCCTGGCAAGCATGGCCCGGCCTGGGCAGAAAAGCAGGGCAGTTGGCAACCTTGCATGGTGCCATTTTTCTCTTGGACATCCCCAAATCTCTCACACAACACTGCCCATCTGTTCCCCCTTCTGCAGCTTCTGACTCAACTGTTCGTGACCACTCATGAAGAAGATGACTCCCTACTAGCTCCTGCTGTCAAGAAACCTTTACATGGGGAACCAGGCCTAGCTACTTTTAGGTTGAAATCCTGGCACTAGATGAATGAGTGACAAAATCCCCATTAATTTCAAATGGACTGAAATCCTGACCACTGAAATAATACTGTGGTCCCCATGCTGTCCTAATATTCTTTTTATTTCAGCTGAGAAACCTGTTCCTCACTGTTCACTTTTTGATTACTAAAAGTGTCTCAGTTTCATCACAAACACCCACTTTTTCTCTGGCTTGGAACTGATGGAAGGATTCCTCTTGTTTGCACCTCCCACTTTTTCCACTCCTAAGAGTTCTCTGCAGAGATGACTCATAACTCATTGAGATGACAGTGTCTCTTGTATGTCCATTTGCAAATGAACATTTTAGATACACTCACTAGATACACTTCCACTGAACCTATGGGAAGACAAGAGGACATTTCCGCAGGGAAGCACTGCAGTATTTTTTCAGATATTCAGGCAAGTCTTCCATGTCTCCCATGCATTTTGCTCATGACACAGCAATAAAATATTCTCCCTTTATGAGTTAAATAGGAACAAAAAATACATAGTACCGACTGAACACCTGAACACTAATAGTAACAACTCTTGATTAAATAGAAACATGCCTTTACGGAACAAAAACCAAATCAGTTTTCAGAATGCAGGTAAATGACACAAAGACACAGAGTAAAAAGCAGACCCAAGCTTTAAATACTGCCAGATGGGGTTTTTTGCTACTTCTACCACCAGCATTCAGACAAAAATCATGCACACATCAGCCCCCGTGCAACCATATGTCAAGCCCAGCTGATGGCAACACCATACATTTACAGCCTTTCTGCTTATTATCATGTTTAGCCAGACTACAGAAAAACCTTCTCTATTATGATACTAATTGAATTATTCGATGTCTTGATACCACTGAAATGCCCAGAAGGATCAATTTGATGTTTCTTTAATGAGAGGAGATTCTTAGAGCCAACCTGAAAACAATGAATTGGTGATAGCAACAGCTGGTAGGAAAGAGGACTACTCCAGTCAAACGAGGAAAATCAAGTCTGAGTGCTATCATATAACATTTCTTAATCTCAATGTCATAAAAGACCATTTTAGCCATCAACAGTAATCCTTAAAACCCAGGAAGAATGCATCTTTGTTTCTGGTTGTTTGAACTGACTCAGGCAATTTAGCTTTTACCCAGCTTCTCAAATGACTTTATCCATCTGACTTTAATCTCATAATAGTAGTCAAAAGGGACAGAAAATTAAAACAAAAATATAACATTTGAACATAAAATATAGTTCAGTGTTCAAAACCTTCCTGGCAAGATTTCAACCCAACTTTGCTCATGTCCAGCTTTTATTCATAATAAGCAGCAGTGCAGTCCTGTCAGCAGTCTAAAAACTGTGCTAATTATAGAAAAAGGAACTCTCAACTCGTTTTAGAAAAGAGCTGCTTCTGATTTAACATAGTTATCTTCCCCTTTCACATCCCCTTTCTTGTCCCTAATGTAAAAAGTCCTCAAGAAATAAATTGCAGTATGAACCCAACTGGAATGAAGGCTTTCTTCAGAACTCAAACCAGACAGAACTGAATGGATCTGGATGCTTTTATCTGCTTTCAGCAAATCAGAATCAACTCTGTTTTTACTTAAGGAATTAAAAGCTGTTTATTCCAAAAGAGGCCTTGAGAGTGAAATTCACTTTAGCACAGGAGATGAGTGTAAGATGTAGTCTCTACTTAGTTCCTACTTAAACCCTGAAAACATGAAATAAATGGCCCAGAAACCTTTGGGTTAGACATCCTGTGCTTAAACACAAAAACTAGTGAAGCAAGGTGGAGAATCCCTTGTTGGCTTTCAAGGGAAGGAATAAATCCATACGTCTCATGCTTTTGCATTATAGGATCACCTGTGACCACTAACCGCCTGGAATCTAGCCAGGACTCTGCTCCTTTCCCCATATTTTTAACTTGGAATTTTTTTTCTTAATTATTTAAATTGAACTCAATGTCTCGTCAAATATAACCTGTAATACTGCTTTTCAATTGTGGTCACATTGCAGACCATTTTTTAAGAAAGAAATATCCTACAGCCACCTGTCTCAGAGACACCCAATCCCAGTGCACATTTTCCCTTGGAAATGTGCATGCTTCATTGCATCAAAATTAGTATTAGAATGGTGTGAAGGGAGCTAGATGCAATAGGCTTATATTAATGTGGAGTGACACTTTCTGGTTATGACCCATGTTTCCTTCTCGTATTCATAATGTTAACTTTTCGTTCCCTGGTTATAGGATTTTACTTTAGAACTCACATCAACATTTACAGACCACTACCACTTCTATGCTTGTCCTTTACTGACTTTTCAAAAAAAGTGTGACTACAGCTGTCTAATACTGAAGAACTTGAACTGGGGACGAAGAAATATTCATATTTAAAACATAATGTCCCAGAATGATTTGGGAATTGGAGCCACAAGAGAATTAAGAATTGTTGTTAACAGAGAAGGACTCTGTATGGACCACCTGGAAGTACTTCAACCACTGTATAGTATATCGGAGGCCACCTCAAGAAGCCACAGACCACAGAATGAAAATCCCTCATCTGTCACAATTAAACACTGTCACATGAAATGTTAAAAGTATAAAGTTCTCTGAACAACATATATTCTAATTAATATACAAAACCTATATCACTGTTTCTATTTTTAAAAAAAAGATTTTTAAGCATATTAAGTTTGTTGTCACATCCACTGTGAGAAAAATCTCCAGAGTAAAACCTGGCTCTACTGAAGGACAACTTCTCACTGATTTTACCCATGGAGTATTATTTGCCATTCCACAGAGTGAAGAAACAAGCATGGAAGCTTTAAGCCAGTCAAGAAACATGCCCTGAAGTAATTCAGTAACTCACTTCCCATCTGTTCTATCACCACTGGACTAGATTACCTCTCTTTTCCAACAGACCATCTATGACAACAAATTACTGTCCACTGATAACAGTGAGCCAGAAAAAATATGCAATTAGCCAACTGAATAATTACGGGTTTTATTTTGTATATTTAAAACGTTAAGCAAAACAGAAAAGACAATTACATTTTTCCCCACTTTCAACTACTGCCCCTAAAACCAAAATAAATACACTCTAAAATCTATCAAAAACAGATCAAGAAGAGCCAAGAAAAATAAAAATCTTTATATAAAAATTGAATTTACATAAAGATACTGGAGAGCTACATAACTTACTTTTCCATGTCCCTATCCTTCAAGTCATTATGCACTCATTCACATATATAGTCCCAGTGATTCTTGAGAGTATTCATGATGTTGCTTTCATTAGCTCTTTTCCAAAAGCAGGAATTTCTTCTACCCCATAGTGCAAACATATATTCTCTAGCAGCCTAAAACCCATTTGCACATCCATTAAACACAAAGGAACTTGCATTTAGTTAAGCTTATGCAGAAATATATGCCAAATCAGGACCCTTTAACAGATTTATATTGTCTTAAGCAAGGCAGGATTTCATGTTTTATGTCAATTGTTTTTATATAATTTTTTCACAGTTCTGGAGCAAGATTGATTCCCTGTTTTTTAGTCTTAATTCTGATTTTTGGTCCTTCCTTTGGTGTTATGGGGCTTTTTGATTGCTGAAGTAGTAGGATCTTTGTTCAGAACACCTAATATTTTCCCTTAATGGCATTGTAATAATTTCCTCTTCACATTTCTAGTTTTTCAGGAGAAATCTTGATCATTTTATCTTGTTAATGCGCCCTCAGTAATGCAGTAACAAACGTTCCATGCACACTTACTTTCCTTTTACACAAAGAATTGACTCAGCCTGTCTTTTACCTACCCCAGGCTTCAGAAGCTTTAAGTGATCCAGGGGAGTATGGCGCTTCCTAGGAGTTAACATATTTGGCAACGCAATGTAACTTGCATAGATCTTGGTGTTGCCAGAGTCTGTCTGCTCCTGATACCTGAACTACACCACTCAGAAACCTGCAGAGCTCATTTATTCTTGTGACATGCTACAATCCATCCTGAAACACAGCAACTAGAATATACATGGGATGAACTATGTATCCATCCTTAGGGATGGATATTTAGATGATGCACATAGGGACATAGACCCAGATTCAGAAGTGCAAAGCACTCTCACATCCCAATGACCGAATCTGCAAAGGTACTTAAGCATCTAACTCCCACTGATATAAACAGGAGTGAGTCAGTAATGTTAACCATTGTGTTTGATCCTAGTTTTGAAGTCACTTGTGTCTAGTTTTTAAAGGCATTTCTTGCCTAATATGCTAGTAAGTGCTTAAAGGTATTTTCAAAACTCCATAAACTCCTATTTGCATAAGACACCTTGAAAAGCCAGCCTTGATTTGTAAACTGGAGTTTTAGATACATCTATTAAATCCAAATTCTCAGAAAAATTAAGATGTGTAAGGGCCACAGAAAGAGGGAAGCAGAAGACCCTGAAAATTGTGAGGATCTTGCCTGTAGGGATTGCTAAAAGTTTCACACCTTTTATTGATTTTTACCAAACACTTAAGTACAATCTGTGATTTGTAATTTAGCGATTTTTTTGACTTAGTGCCCTCACTGACCTACACCAAAGTTGTTGAAAATAGTTGCACTAACGCCCCCACTAATGAGAATTGGATTTGGTCTTTAGAGAATGAAAGAACTAAGGAGGAGGGTTTTTACATTACTAAATAACTATTTGAAGGAGTGATCTCAACAGTGAGAATTCACACATTCAAACATAACCACCTATATATTTTTACAGAAAATGTTTAAGATATCATTTAATATTCACTGTTCTGGAAGCCATTTGCCTCTCTATAAATTAATTGTTCTTGGCAATCAAGCATTCTGTATGCGCCAAGGAGTTTTTTAAAAAACCCAACAAATTAAAGCCAACATACAGCAGCCTTATGTCAAGATTGATTTTAAAAAGAGAGATTATGAGATATCATTGTATTTTTTGGTAGGACTTAGATTTTTTTTATTATTTTTTTTTAATATTGCAATCAGCACAGGATCTGGTTTTAAAACCTGATTGATTTATAATCATTGCCTGTCTCTGCAGTGCTATTTCCACTGTAGAGGGCACAGAGAAAACTGCTTCTCTAAAATCAAACATGACACCATGAGCCAGAAATTTTTAAGCCCTGCAGCTAATTTTATGAACTTCACCACAAGATCATCACTGTTTTCTGTACTTCATTTAAGATGAGATGTTCAAACTACCTCACCAGTTTGGGTCTTTAATTGGATTTGTACCCCCAGAGTCACCCAGGAATTTTTTTAATTCCCATGCATAATTTACATTAAGAATGTACTAAAATAAAAAGTTTTCTAACAATAGAGTAATCTTTGATGTCCTACTTCAAGGACTAAAGCTTACTGAATGCACTACATAATGACTTTTTTAATAAGGAGAAGCATTGAGGACTCATTGGAGCTTTTAGTAGAAAGTGATTGTTCAGAAAATCAGCATTCATTTACAGTTCTTACAGTACCTCTAAAAAAAAGTTTAATACTAGCACTGTTCAACATGGAGAGAAGAATCTATTGCCTGTAAATATATTTACATGAAACTATAAGCTAATTTTAAAGAGTGTACTACTTAATATAACAGACATCCTGCTTAAGAAGCAAAACACTTCAGAAAAATAAAATGGCCAATAGCACCACTGTTCCTAAACAACAGTATAATGTTTTGAGCTGCTTTGATACCCACACACTCTTCTACTTCTTGGAGTTTCAAAATATTTTTATCAACAGATGTTGCAAACATGCAGCCAGCGCAGGCTGGATCAATGTGGTACCACACCAGCTCTACACCGGGGTTCAGTGCTGTTTCTACTAAGGAAACTGAACCAATGGAAACAACACTGGGAAATCTTGCCAGCTCTTCCTGGCAAGTGTAGAACTCCTATGTAGTATTTAATAACCACGAAATGGAAATGCTTCTAAGTATGCTGTAACTAGGTGCTGTTGCATTAATGCTCCTGAAAAGCAGTAAGTATCACCCATCAGTTTGATTTAAAATGTTTCAAGGTGATCGATGCTACCCCATAGTGGGGAAAATGGGATGGAATTGAAGGATCAGAGCCTTATGTCAGAGGAACAGACTGGAAATTATGAAATTCATCCTAAAAACTAGTTCCCATCCTGCCCATCCACTCACCCTACTAGCTCCTGTTCCTCCGATCCAAGCAGCCTGCTTTTGGCAAGGATGTCCTCTCCTCTAAAACTCTCATTCAAACTCTAACATAAGTGAAAATTGTTTTATCTGTTTTTTAGCATTTTCAACCTGAGACATCACCTCAGTGAAGGAGTATTTTATACCAAAGTTCTTTCTTTTATGGGTAATAATAGAAATAATATCCACAAAAGAGTCAAAAGGACCCTAAATTACTTTTCCAAGTCCAAGTGAAGGTCCCAAAGCTCTCAAAAGCAGTAGAATAAGTCTCACTGTATGTATGTACAGTATTGTACAAAATGCAGATGAGGATCACCTTTGTCCTTGTTTAATAAAATATAGTCATTTAAGTGGAAAGTACAATATATGGGTTTTTGATAGGACACCAGCTATCTCACGAGATAAGAATGATGGAGCACTTTCTAGCATGGTCCAGATATTTTAAAATCTTTTTTTTTCATAATTATTATGCTAAAAACTGACACACATTTAGGGTAGAACTTCAGCAAGTGCCCATTAATGAAAAAAAACTCCACCTGAAAATCTAATGACTGTCAACAAAGAGAGTAGGCAAAATGAAAAAGAAATGTTTTATTCATCCACATAATCACAGCAAGTTAAAACAACGACTTTCCTAACACATATGAACTTATCCTGCAATGCTTGGGCCTAACTTCATGAAAAAAAGGTTTTGAAATGCTAAATGTCTCATATCCTAATTTTACAGAGGAGAATCCTTATAGCTTTATCAGAGTTCAGGAGTCTAGGAAGCTCAGCTGCTCAGTTCACTATAAAAACGATTGTGTGAATCAATTTCTGACACCTGGTTTATTTAGGCAGTTCTTATGCTCCACATTTAGGAAAGCAACCCCCAGAGAAATAAGAGTGTCCAAAGCAAAGAAAACCTATAATTACTTCTGTGCCTTCAGCTGTATGAGAATGCATCTCCTGCAGGTTTAAAATTCATGAGAAGAAGAAAGATCAGAAGAATGATGTGCAGCCTGAAGTAATTTCTCAGCTGGGAATTTCCTGGAAAATTGTGCTACTCCGTGCAAATGAAAATATCAAAAACGTGTGTATATGTATGGATGCAGAGGGCTCTGAGCACTGTTTATGTGCAAAAGGAAGTTAGGTAAACTCATGAATATTACTTAAGTTTAAATCAAATAACACCTGTTACACACCGGCCTCAACAGGTAAGGTGTAATCCCATGGCTAAAGCTTAAGTCTAGGGTATAGGAAATTTCTACCATTTCCTAGCAGAGTCTGAACCTTCCTGGCTCTGCAACTGATGCTTCACCTTGTGAACACATGCGCTGTGAGTAGGTCCAGTAGGTGTAGTCTAATGGGATTGCCCAGCTTTTTGCCTTCCATCCAATTATGAAGAAAATATCTAAGTGTATTATTCAATAGAAATCTGTATTTAATAAGGTAAGCTCCTTATGACCAGGTGCTTCTCAACAGAATATTTTATAGCAGCTTGTGTAGGTTGGTGCCCAGGAAAAATTTTCAGGGACTCAAGAATCTCTTTTCCAAAATATCTAATTCAAACTTCACTCTTCATTGCCTCTCTTTAATTTTCATCTTGCAAATCTCCCAAGAGGTTGTCAGTTTAGTAGTGCTAAAAGCCCTCTTTAATAGATGACTGCATCATCACGTACAGTTGGAATGGAAGGCAGAAGTCATGCAAACAGGATAGGCAGAATTGTTCCCAGGAGAACATGAGACTCCGCTCAGTTTGTTAGGGAAACTAACACAGTGACATAGGAGTCGTAGTAAAGCACACAGTAGAGGATTAGGAATATTAATGTCTACAAGATCAGGCTCTTCACTAAATGATATATTACTTTGTCTAATTCTCATTTTAAAAATTCATGTTAACACTCCATTCAATTTTCCTTGGTGATGATACATAGATTGGGTTTGGATTTAATTGCATTTATCTCAGTCATATAGTTGGGTTTGCAGAGACATACCAACACAACTGTCTTGGAGTGGATCATCTAGGCAGAGTACACCATAGGCAGTTTCCACAAGGAGCTTTTACAGAATTATATGTATCTACTTGCTATTTGTGCTTTTAAAAATCTTCCCTCTAGCTGCAAAAAACTTCAAGTGTACACAGTTTGCTTCCCACTTAAAAGATTATAGCCTGATACAAATGTTTGAACCTAAAAAGTGTCTCAATCTTTTTTTTTTTTTAAGAAAAAGGAAATATGTATGTAGAGACATAGATATTTGTAGTGGTTTTGATTTTAGACTTCCCTTGGTAACCAGGTTGTATCCGAGGAAGTGGTCATGTTCCCAGTATTCCATACGATTTTTTACGTAAACCAGGGTATAAATAAGAAGGGGGAGAAGCCTCCACCCTCTCTTTCCTTTCTGGTAGATCCAGGAGCAAGTTCTCTGCTATCAGCTCTACTTGTGTGAAAAAGTGGAGCCCAGTGAAGCCTTCTCCTGAGAAGCAGAGAATACCGGCGGTTGCTTAGTGCAATTCTGCTATCTCGAGGAGAGTAGTAAGATTTTCTTTTGTTAATTCTTTATTGGTTACTCCTGAGTTTTAATTGTATATATCTGTTTTGTTTTTTTTTTTCCTCTCCCTTTTCCCTTCGGGGTGGGGAGAGATATTCGGAGTCCCTTCTTCTGTGCACATAATATTCTAATTGTCTATAAGTGTAAATACATGTGTATATTTTTGTACAGCTTTAGTCATTTCGACGTTTCAGTAACTTTTCTCTTGTCCCTTTCCCTTATGTTCATAGAGAGAGTGAGGGAAAGAGAAGCTGCAAACTGTAAAGTTTGAGCATTCGGCGGAAAAATCGAATCCAAACTGTTACAATATTATAAAAACCTCTAGTAAATACATGTCATTTCCATGACGTGTCACTGAGATATCAATTAGATGCTCTTCTTCCCCTACCCCAAAAAGAAACAAACAACAACAACAAAACAAACAAACAAACAAAACCCAAAAAAAAACCAAACTCACATGTTTTATGATTTATCATTGGCAAGAGACTGGAAGAAATATTTTTCTTTCCTAACTAAAAATAAAAAAGATACAGTTTGTTAAATTGTATTTGGCTGTTTATATGCTGCTGACAAAACACATAGAATATGCAGATAGGATAATGTACTGCTCAGTTTGTGTTACTTGATGGAAGATGTGGTGAATAACTTGTTTATGGATAACCTCCACCATGAAATTCTTTTCCTGATATTTACTGTGACCAGATCTGCAATATATTTCATTCAGAGAAAATTTTATGAGCCCAGAAATATGTCAGCTGTGCAAAAGATACTTGCAGCATCTAGAGTTGGAGCACTGCATAACAGACAAATAAATCACTGATAAACACTAGATAAAAAATTGTAACATAAGGCCTCAGAGAGATTCTCATATCTCTTCATAATATCATTGGCTTTCATGGTAAAATGTGACCCAGTTCTCTAGTGAGATTTAGATTTTCAACATAATTTTTATTTGATCAAAAGGAAAGGGAATGGAAGAAAAGGAAAGGGATCAGAAAGGGAAGGAAAGAATCAAACTCCTAATTCAATGACCTGTACATGACTATTACCTTATTAAATTGGAGGGCTATTCCATAAATTATACACATTTCTTCCAATTTTGGCAGTTTTGTTTTCTCCAGTTTTGCAAAAAGACAACATGCAATTTTCACAGTACTAAAAAACTGAATTACAACATTAATCCAAAAGTGAACCACAAAAGAAAAAGTAATTTTTTTTTTATTAAAATGAGACTAACTTAATTTTCTGCAGCAAGACAGATTGTCACAAACTGATTAGAAAGTTTTGCACAATTCTTTCAGAAATTGCCTTTCATTGTAAAGGTAAAGTATCTAAGAGTGTTTTCAAAGGCACACAAAAATGGAATTGCCTGTAGATTTGTATTCACTAAATTGTTCAGCCACTAAAAAGCCTTTGTGTTAGCAGGCATATATTTCTGCTCAGAGTATGAACAAATGACTCAATCTGAAGAACACTGAACTGAGAGATTGCAACATCAAACACACAGGAGTGGAAAAAGGTATGGAGCAATCAAAAGAAACCCTTGGATGACAGTCTGGCATTGGATTTAGATCTTTTAGAAATTCTGATTGACAGAACTCGAACATTCTTAGAAAATCAAGCTGAGGTTAAAATTATGAAGAGTATTAAAAATTTTGTCTAATAAAGACATTTTGATCTCGTGGTATCCCTGTAACCATTTGTCTGTCCTTTTTCTAACAAAAGAAATGTTAAATGTGCTCAGCACAAAGTAATGTGACACAGTTCTCATAAGTAAGTCTGTGGAAAGGGGAATAAAGGAGTCATCATAATGAATGGGACATAGTGTGAGGGCTGAGCATGACAGGATCCTAACGAAGTCTAAAGCAAAGGAGGACACAATGTAAACACAATGTGGTTGGTTTTGGATGAGAGCCCAGGGATGCAGGCAAGGAGAAAGGAATGTGTCTCAGTGAAAAAGAGTGTATGGCCAAGGCCATTGCAGCTGCAGTCTTGTTTCTCAACTAAGCCCTGAGAACAGCATAAAACAAAAGTTCATTTTATATAGCTGAAAAATACCTTGGACGGGCTTAAGAGGAAAAAAAAGTCAAGAAATTTAAGAGTAACACAGCAGAATTCTAATACATTGGGGAGTTTACTTGACTCTAGCATCCTCTGACTTGTGCTTAAGGTCTCAGTTCTTTATTTTTTTAAATGATCATGGTTAAGCAAAATTCAATCTTCTTATTCTTGTAAGTGATGATGGAAATGCCCAGTGATATAATGTGGCTATCATAGATTTGCTACTAGGTTATATATGGAAACCTGCCAAAAAAGGAAATGATTTAATAAGCTAAGCTCCACAACCGTGGTTTATATGTGATTTTTGCAATGAACTATACATGGAAATCCTGAAGAAATCAAAGTGCCATAGAATTTTTCAGTTGGGGAAAAAAAATCTAAAGTACTATTTCAAATATGTCACAGTCTACCTTAACATTAAAACAATATTATGTATTAATTCCCTTTTACTGCTGGGTATCATTACAAAAATTAGCCATTTTAGTATTTTGTGATGCAGGCAATAAATTACCATTTTTACAGTTGAAAATCCCATAGCAACACAAAGTACTGATACCAAATGTGAGACTTCCACAGCCAGAATTATAACTAACAAAATGCTGCATCCCTGGTCTCTCTCCCAGGCTTTTCAGGCATGCTTCTCTCAGTTGCACTGCACAGAAATGGGTATTTTGAACCATATACCTGTATTCTTTATCACTCCAATTTAAAGACTGAAAAATCATCTCCTGCATGCCAAAAGCACTATTTAGCTGTGCTCTTACCTAAATGGGAGACTTCTTTCCTTTATCTGAATTGCAGACTATAGCTGAATGAAAATTTTGATAAAAATAGGAAGAAATTGGTACACTACAAAATTAAGTTTTGCTTTTCCAACAGATCCCATCCTGCTGTTATATTCAGGTGCAGATATTAAATCTGGTACAGCTAGTACTAGGATTCCTTGTGGGTTTTGCCTTGAAAATTTCAGAAAAGCAAAAATACAGAACCATCTGCCATGAATTCCAAGCTGACACTATTTATTACCACCTGAACTGAGCTGATCTAACAAATAGAAAGGTATACTCCCCGTGCCTTTCCCCACTGTCTGAAGGCATAAATAGCCAGATTTTCAACTTCAGAACCAGACAAGGAAAGGAAGACGCTCTGTGCCAAAGTAGCACAGAATGCACAATTCAAGCCTCCTCTGTTCTCCACACCGTACTTCTCTCATCCACACTGAGATACAGATGCCAATAAAGAGCTCAAACATATCAACTTAATTCTGTATGGGTAAGACAGTTCAAGGTAAATCAACAGCCTTGTGCTGGCCTGTAACTTGTTTCTACTTTCACCAGACCAAAAATGATTAAACAAAGGGCAGAAAGAGAAAGGTAGGTGATTAAGTACTAGCTTGTGATATTCTTCAATGCAATAAATGGACAGTGAACTCATACCAACTTGAATAGTGGTGAAGGACTGTGAAAAGCCAAAGGATACGCTTTCTCATTCTGCTGTCAGAGTAACTTTAGCAGGTGCTGTCTGAGATTGCAATGACACCTGTTTAGGAGGGCAAACAGACTGCACAACATGACCCGACATGACCATGGCCTGCAGGAGGTAAGCTCACTGTTTTAACCACAGAAACTTTGTATGCTCTCCACAGACTAAGGACTGAGGAAGACAACAGTGAGATGATGGGGTTGTATATTTGAGAATATGTAAAAATAAATTACTGAAAGATCTGCTAGAGCTTTCAGAAGACTTCACAGGCTTTGGATATCCTTTGCAAAGACTGCATAAGATAAAACATTATATTGTAATATCTTTTCTTTCCATAGTGAATAAACAAATTACATTTACAATACACAGTGAAACAATGGAAAATTTTGTGCTTCCAAGTCTGTTAGTTCCCTGTGATCCACTCTTCCAGATTTGTTACACTTCACACCAATTTGGCATCTCATAGAATCATAGAATCATAGAATCAGCCAGGTTGGAAGGGACCTCTGAGATCATCAAGTCCAACCCTTGATCCACTACGACCACAGTTACTAGACTATGGCACTAAGTGCCACATGTTTGCTCTTAGAAGGAAGGAAATAAAAAAAAAGAAGAAAGTAAAAGAAATGGTGGAAGGGGATGAAGGGGAGGGGAGGGAAGGACAGGGAGCATAAAAAGGGGAGAAAGGAAACGGAATCTTCTCAGCTGCTGTCATCTTAGTCTAATGAGTATTTTACATCAGAACTTCTTATTACCATTGCTACTGGGCAGATCCACATGTGTTTATGTTTTAGCAACTGCAACTGATTTTTTCCACTTTCACATATTTCCAGTTTGCTCAAAGACACCAAAGTCATTCAGACTCGGAAAAACAGTAAGAAGGAATCAGTACGGCTCTCTAGTGGAACACTCTCTTTGAAATAAACTACCGTTTCTCAAATTTTAACTTTTACATGTCTTATTACAGCCTTCCCTATGTACTCCATAAGATGGACTGACCCCAGTAAACACTCAACCATCAGGTAAATATTCCTGCCTCATTCCTTATCTCCCCAGTTCCCAATGCAAGCAAAGTAGAAGAGCCCACTCCATACAACAGAACCCAGACTCAATCTCAAATGAAGGAGTTACCCTAGAAGGGATTTTGTTTCATGTTTTACACCAGAGGAAGACACTAGCCAAGTTTAAATTGAGAACAAAAGTCTTACTTAGACTTACTTGGTGCATCACTTGTGGTTTTGGCAGGAGTAAAAAAAAAAAAAAGATAGCCTCAAAGAAAACATACCTTTTAGGGAAACCAAATGCAGACCACAACTGGCAAAGAGAAAACTGCATGGACAAACAAAACTGCTGGATAAACAAATCAAAATTACACAGGAAGCTGACACCCATTCTTTATAGTGGAAAACCAAAGATAAAAATGAGTCATATATTTTATATTTTTGGACAAGGCAAACTCCCATCTGTCTGGCAGTATATGATTTATATTCTCAGAAGTCTAATATTTCCAATATTACCCCTAAATAACCAACCAAATAATCAAGCAGAAGGATAATTTAAAATAGTTGATGTCATGGAATAGCTGACTGCTTTGTGAATAGTAGGAAAATGACTGGCCTTGAACTGCCATATGCATTTTAGATTGAATGATTAGAGTATAGATATAAAGAGTAATTGAGCAACTGAGCATGGTAAGGAGGAAGGGAAGAGAGAAATGGAGGAAGAGAGGAAGAGTGAGATAAAGAAAGAAAAAGGGAAACTTACTAATATTTTCTAAGTACGTTAGATACTAAGTTCCTTCTTACAAAGTTAGTTACAATTCTAAAGGAAATATTTTCTTTTTTTCACAGAACTTTAAAAATCTATGTCTGGTTTCACTTTTATTGTTTTTTCTTCTTAAAGATTTTCATCCTGATTTGTTTTGCATATAAGGTGCCATTTATAAACACTGTTACTCACTTGTCTGGCAGGAGTGTAATCGCATCAAATTCAGTAGTAGTAAGAAGAAGAAAGTCAGTACCATAAACTGGGTCAGGAGAAGTGGAATTGTCACATCTCTGACAGTCTTTACAATTCTGAAAGCCCTAGCAGATCTTTTAGTAATTTATTTTTACATATTCTCAAATATACAACCCTTATTATCTCACTGTTGTCTTCCTCATCCCTTTGCCAGAGGTTATCACACTTCCAGAAGAACTGACAAAAGCAAATGTGCACCTGCATCTCACCTACCCTAATTCACAGGTAGGTGCAGCAGTTGAATTATAAAAAAGAGGGGGGCAGTGAATTGCAATGGCTTGTGGGCAGAAACACAACTGTTT
Organism: Cephalopterus ornatus; assembly: GCA_013396775.1. NCBI lineage: Eukaryota > Metazoa > Chordata > Aves > Passeriformes > Cotingidae > Cephalopterus > Cephalopterus ornatus. Next base: position 118,222 of record VZRE01002784.1, on the reverse strand, counting down.
TTCACAGCTCTGCTATGAGTACAGTGATGCCTTTAGGGACAGAAGGCTACTCTGTCCATTTGAATTTCGAGTGGGTAATAAATATTACTTCTTCAAGTGATTCCTCATGAATCAGTATATGTCCTTTTTACAAACTACATGTCACTTTTCCTTTCAGATACTGACCCCAAATCCTTTCTTTTCTGCACAGAAACAAAAGACCTGAACAAGTTTTGTTTTGTTTTTTTTTTCATTGTAAAATGTGGAACAATACTTTAAAAGGCAGGCCGGATGTATCATTCTGATGGAAGAATAAACACTTGAAAGACTTAGCTGATGTTTCTGTTTCAAGGAGTGCGAGAATTAGGTGATGTCTCACCATTATTTACACTGTCGGAACTGTCTTCTACCCCACTAAACTTAAGGCTACCTACAAAGGTCTACTAATCTGAAAGTTTTTTATCAGTAGACTAAATTTATAGCTGAAGTACAAATTTCTGTGAAATATATTCCTGTATATCTAAGTTAGAACTCTCTTAAATTAACTCTACTCACCTATTGATATGCCAGTGCTTTGATTCACCAAAATGCTAAGCTATGGTGATTCTACAAAAGTATAAACAAAAGCAGGTAGGATTTATCTGTAAATAGCACATATATTGCCAAAGTTAATTCATCACCAAGTTCTTTGAGACATCTTCCCATCACTGTCACACACAGAAATAACACTAAATGTACTTTACTGTTGAGAAAAGCACAATAAAATAGCATGCACAGCTACCAAATCAAATAAAGATATTTTACAAATCCCTTTAAAACATGTTTGTGACAGAAGCTCTGTCAGCTTTTAGTATGGGAAGTATGATTCATATTAGCTGAGACCATAGGCTTCAGCTGAACATGAGAGTAATAATGTATTTTGGTATGAAATAGGCTAAGCTATTTGTAGTCTAGGAAGCAGAAATTAATGCAATGATTCATAACATTTCTGTACAGTGCAGTGAACATTCATACATCAAAGTTTTCTTTCACTGCTGTAGTAACAAAGCAGGACAGAAAAAATAAGTAGCAATTCCTAAATAGTCCACAATAGCTTTGGAAGAAAATAAGGCCAAAAGACTTTTAAAAAACCAAAACCCTGACATGAACATCTGGAGAGCAGGGGAGAAAGGAGAGACAACAAAATACACAATTTCCTTTCCATTCTCTAAATCTAATAGTAAGTGCTATGTTGGTATCACGGCCTCAGTCTGCGTTGTGGACTGCTCTGCTAGTCCGGGGCACATTTGATCTGCTCAGCAGCTACACGCGCCACATGAGAAACTGGCTGGGTGCTGCAACGTCCCTAAAGATATGCCACCCCCTGGAGTGTTGATTCTCAGAGCTCCATTCTGCTGCATCTGTCCACTTTCAGAGAATCACAGAATATGCTGAGATGGAGGGACCCACACTAGTGACAGGTCACCAGTCTGATGTTACCCCATTCACTATTACCCTCTGAGCTCCACCTGTGAGCCAATTGCTCACGCACCACATGATGTGTTTATCCACCTGTGTGCTGGACATTTTGTCCAGAAGGATCCTGTGAGAGACAGTATCAAAAGCTATACTGAAATCCAACAAGATGACATCAACTGTCTTCCCTTGATCAGCTAAGTGGGTTACCTTGTCATAGAAGGAAATCAGGTTGAATAAGCAGGACTTTCCTCTCATGAAGCTGTGCTGGCTGTGACCAGTGACTGCAGTGTCTTTCAGGTGTGTTTTCAATACTTTCCAGAATAATCTTCTCCAGAACTTTACCAGGCACTGAAGTGAAACTAACAGGCCTCTAGTTTCTCGGCCCTCCTGTTTGCCCTTCTTGAAAATTGGTACAATATTCACAGGATTCCAGTCAGCTGGGATCTCTCCAGATTCCCAAGCCCACTCAAAAATCAAGAGAGATTTTGCAATGACATCAGAAAGCGTTTTGAGGATTCTTGGATGAATCCCATCAGGCCCCATAGATTTGTAGGGATCCAGCTGGAGCAGCAGATCCCACATAGTTTCAGGGTCGACTGCAAGTTGATCATTCTTGCAGTGATGATCCTCCAGCTCAGGGCACTGAGACCTCTGTTGTCTGTCACCCATGTTGAAGACAGAGGCAAAGAAAGTATTAAACACCTCTGCCTTTTTTCTACCCTTTGTAACCTCCCTTCTTATATCACTTGGTACACAAGAAACATTCCCTGCTGTATTGCAGAGCCAGCACAAAATCACACATTGGAGAAGAAGAAACACAAGTATAAATATCTCCCAGTGAAATCAACACACAACTATTTGCCCAATAAGAATGTTAGTAAACAAAATAAGTAGACAAAATACAAACTAAGAAATACATTTGGAAGATGATATACTATTATGTCCATGTTTATTATAAGCCAGAAATTATTTTTAGAGATATAAAATAACCCTAGTCATCTGTATTAACTCACTCTCAGCTTAAGATGGCATTATATTTATTAGCACTAGCATATGAAGTATTTTGTCAAATTCCTTTTAGTAAACATACAAAGAATAGAAATACAACATCTTCAAGGGTCAGAGAAGTCAAAGGTAAGTTTCTGAAACATAGCCTAGACTACAATAGATGCAGAACTCAGAGCACAAGCACACTGTACTCTGTTTCACAGCCAAATATCAACCTGCGCACTGATATAATTTTGCTTTAAATGGTCAGTTATGAAAAAGACCAGTCAGAAGTCTGTTCAAGCCCCAATCATCAAACGGCTGGGGTTATGGCAACTCATTTTGCAAATCTGTACCCAAAGTTATCCATTTACTGCTGAGCAAAATGGCAATAGATCAAAGCTCTAGCACACAGCACAAACCAGTCAGTTACTCTCTGCAGAGCTCTAAAGTTATTAATAATTGTAAAAATGGCTCAAGGTTTTACGCTAGGTAAACCTGAGCTTCAGAGAGGTAAGTAAGCATGTAAGCCCAGTGCCTTCTAAGATAGCTAACTTGGTATTTTACACAGGAATATGTAGAAAATTACCTAATCTCCAACACATTTCCACAAAAAATATAAGAAGAGAGTTGTTAGACAAGCCAATCAATATCCAAAGGATAAGCTCTCTTTCTCCACTTGAGATGTGTATTGAAATATTTTTCTGAGTCACTATTCAGAACAGAAAAGGTTGCCTGCACAGATATATGCTCCAGCAACTGCAGCAGCCAGCTGTCATGAAAATGCCCGTTACCACCCATGCATCTTCTTCCAGGAAGCTCATTCAGAATACATATCTGTGTACATATGCAATAAAGGAATAAAGGTTTATAGTGAAAATAGGTGAGGAAGAAGTAATTCTTTCTTACCACTCCTATGCAAAATACCAAACCATGGAGTGACTCCCTCCAGCAGTATTTTTCTATCTTTGTATAGATATCATTGGGTTTCAAGATGTGCACAGAGAAGGCACTTCAGTCTTCAGACAGCCTGTTTCACAGATTCAAAACTTCACTCTCAAATCTCCATTGATCATTAAAGCAGAAGTGGGAGAAGGGAAGAACAACGGTATAATGGGCAGCTTGCCATGTGCCCAACTCATCTCATGTAGTATATTCTGCACATATATCCTTCATCACATTTGGCTTGTAAACTCACTGCCAATTTTTTTTATTTTTCATCAGCTCCTGCCACTGGGATTTAGGCAGTGTACTAGGAGTTAACAGATGCAGTTGGCTTTAAGTGTTTATATCCTTCCAATGACAGGTATGTCATTTTTATGAAGGTGGATAAGGTGGGAACAATAATCTCTTCATGTCCCGAGCATGGTCCTAAGGAGGATGCTTAAAAAACACAAGAACACACAGACATGTTATTAGAGTCTCAGGGAGAGGGACCATAGCTGCTTCTTTCACTCTCCTTTGAATTATCACTACTCCATGACAGCCTTGACGTTTACCAGATGGAGTCAGATTTGTCTCACATACATCCATAAGCAGAGGCAGGCTTCAGCTAAGCCAATATTTTTCCTTTCAAAATATTGGCATTAACACCTTAGTTTTAAGTAAATATAAGCATGAACTAAAAAGAGTAATTTAAATCTCTGCAGGCACACAACTCTGCTAAAGCCTTCATACATGCTAGATACATAGTGATTTGTAATATTTTAAAAAAATGTCAAAGTCTGTAACAGAAATCAAAAAACTGTTGTCAGAGAGATGAAAGAAGTAATGGTTTTAGCAAGTGAATGACTAGCTTTGTAATAATCTTCAGACCATTACCATAATTAGTCACTACGTCTGCTCAACCTTAAATCTAAATTTAGTGGTGCAAAGAAAAAAGAGAAAAAAAGAGAACATCTGACGATTTATATTTCTAACACATTTTGCTGAAATACTTTTTCCTAGTATCTTTTCAAAATTAATAGGTAGTCAAATATACTAAGTGCTTAGCCATCATTCTGCAGGAAAAATAAATTTTGCTTGATGCCTTACGTGAGTTTTACTTGCACGTAAATAGAATGTATGCTGCCATGATATTTCTTCCAACAATCTGAGACTATTGAAATTTCACGCCAAATTTGATATGCTTTCTACAGTTCCCATTTGAGTCAAGGAAAGCACTAAAGCTTGTATTCAGATCAGTACCTACATATATGTGCCCACATTTGTACTTGTCCCAGTGAAAGTGCTAGTTAGATGCTCAAGCAATGAAATTAGATTATTCACCTGTCACAAAATCAAATATTTTACTAAACTGAAGTTTACCTGAAAAATGTCATAATAAATCTGACCATTTTGGTTAATGGTCTGATTTTAAGGATGTTAAAATTTTCTACACATTCTGTTTGTAACTGGGCATCATCAACCATCTGAAAACCAGATACTTCTTTTTCATAAGGAAAAGGAAATTGAATACAGCTTTTCTGGAAAAATTCATTCTATGCTTCTATTAATGTCAGCAGCTTTAAAAAATACTGGGTTTGTCTTCAATTATATTGATGTTCAAATAGCAGGAATCCCACTGAATTCCCCTTGATTTTCCACAGTTATATCAGTATCAAAAAAAAAAAAAAAAGCAGAATAACAGATCTAAGAGATTAGAATATTTCAGTGATCATTCTCAGCTTTTAAAATTCCATACAAATTTTCTTGGAATAACTATTGTCTATGGAGTAGAAGGAGAATTAATACAAATAATTACAAGTAATCCTTCACATTAGTGATGCAAAACCACTAACAAAGTTGTTGCTAAAGCTCCCTTTTTCATTCAAATCATACTCAGACTGTCATTGTTCTTTCTGTAACTTACTAGAAACAAAAAGGTTGTTTTACATAAAGTTAATATTAAGGCAATCTCTTTGATGTCATTATATATTTCCGTTTTATTTAAAATTTACTCATCTGGAAAAAAGAGAATACCAAGAAAAAGAACAAGACAGATATTTACTTGTGTTGCTTAAAAGCAGAGGGAATAACAAGAAAAAATCTGCTATTTTGAATAGTAGGTCTACCAAATCAATCATTCACTAAGGAAGCTCAATTTGTTATTGCTGGGATTTGTTTGAGAAAGCTTCAGGGCACCTCAAATTTATTTTAATAGAACCATTTAAAAGGGCAATGGTTGCCTCAGCAAAGTAATGACATTTTAAAGATGGATCAGGAAAGTAAGTATCCATAAAAATCACAGCAAACATACAAATCTCATCTTGCAGAAATGTTGCTGGAGTTTTCTCTAGAAGCAAAAATACATAGAGACTGAAAAAGCTGTAAATGGAGCAAGGGACTTAGTATTATTTTCTTTTTTGCTTCATTTTTAATGATTTCTCCCCATATCCAAAAAGAATACATTTTGAACCTAGAATTGCTGCTATTAAGCAGGCATCAGAACAAAAGGATGATGCAATTCTGAAAACAAGGCACTACAAATGTACATGTGCAATGCAAACGAAGAAAAAGGCCTCCTTGGTACCTACAATTTACTTTGGGGATGTATGCATGCATAGGGAACTAGGGAATAAGAAAGACCTTGATTTTTAGTTTATCTAAAACACCTAATCATCTTTCAGATTATTGGTAATAAAAAGGAACAAGGGAGATACTCTTTAAAAAAAAAATAAAATCAGAGATGAAGGACATCTGAATTTTCTTGGTTGCCACAGGACATTTGACCATATTGGTGTATTGAAAGGCTAATAATACCTATAAACAGCATTTAAAAACAGTTCAATTCTCCCAAATTTTTTTGTGAAGAACCACCTTGGCATGATGAACCACTTTTTTCATACAGGCAAGTATAAGAAAGGTAATAGAAAGGTGCTAAGTTTTAGCACTAGATAATAAACCAAGCTATTTAAAATTAAATTGAACTGACTACACATGGTTAGACCACCATGAGGAGGAGACAATACATGAAATTGCTGAGCTAAGAAATGCATGTATTTTATTCTGCTGGTTATCAAACTTCATAGTGTTTTCATAATGAAGAATTGCATCAGTGAATGAAGGGAAATTAAAGAGGCAGTGGCCTACAATCCTAAAATTTCACACAATGACTGAACGACTGAGGTAGGAAGGGACCTCTAGAGATCATATAGTCCAACACCCTGCCCAAACCAGGGTCAGTCTAGCAGGTTGCTCAGATTCTGCGTATAGTCATATTTTTAATATCTTCAAGGATGGAGACTCCATGACCTCTCTGGACAACCTGTGCCACTACTTGACCATCCTTACCATATTAGATGTCATTTTATATTTAAATGGAATTAAAATACGTCTTAATGACGCAACCTGTAGTGATTATAGATAACATTTTGAGCAATGTGTGCTTCATCCTATCTACCATAAAAGAAGTCTCTTTAGACAGCAAAATTACAGATAATTATTGAACAATGTAAAAAAACCACAGTAGTCATATCATAAGGTAGCATAGGTGCACACAGACAGTTTTATGACAGCAGATGATCATTTAGACTTGGATAATATCCAGGAGAATAAATAATTTCTGGATAAATTTTACTGTGTTTAATGGACTAGGATTTGCTTTTTAGCAGCAAAAATCTAATAGTTCCACATCTGCGATAGTTCCCTATCTGCTATGAGTAGATTTGCTGTAACAGACCAGTGCACTTCTCAGATTTCATTCCAGTTTTTATAGCAGCGAAGTTAGTACATTTCATAACAGTATCAAAATCTATTTTAAGAAATTTTAAGAAAGAAAAGAATTTTAAGAAAAGAACAATTCTAGTGAAGGAAGTGAATTTCAACTGAATGCTGTATATAAATAAAATAAGAGGGTGGTGTTTTGTTAACATCCAAAGAATATATTATCGCTGATATTCATTCAATATCTGAAGACAAAGTAATTGGTCTATAATTAACTAAAAGGCCATAGCTTCAGTTCAGTCTCTTGCTGGCTGTGGGCCAAAATAGTGGTTGTTGCTCCTTAGTAGGCAATTTGGAGCAACATACACCTGTTAACAACTTGGCACATCTGTCATCTTCCCCAGCGTGCTGGCAATATCAGTGCCAGCATGGACTCACAGGTTGCCATATTCCATATGGCTGCAGATGTTCCTTTCAGTGTTCTTCTGAAATTCTTGTGTGCCGGCAAAGCTGATGAAAACATTTTCTCTACAAAAGCTTTCAAGGCTAAAAATATGGTTTAATTTAAGGCAGAATTCTAAGGAGAATGTGATTGTTGCTGAAAACATTTGATTTTACTATGTGAAATGTAGTTTTAGTCCAGCTTTTCAGTTAAAATTCAACATAACTGTATCAAAGGTCTGTGAAAAATAACCACTTTTATGGAAAATGTAACTGTGTTTCGAAGAAATAAAGCAAAATACTATTTAATTTGAATGGAAAAGATATTTTCAAGGAATTTCTTTCAGAGAAACTTATCTCCCAATTAAATATCAACAGTACACACGTTATCAGGAGCACTGTGTAAGGTGTGAGGTAAAAACAGAATTCAAATGATCCTCCCAGACTGATCTATATATTAAAGCAACCTCAAAGTTGCTGCCTCAAAGTGTGTTTGAAGGTCTATTTCCTGGCCCATGACCCACCCAACTTTCTCAAACTCAATGTCTACCAGACCTGATGTTTCCAGGACCCAGTTGTAATTATCCCAGTCCTTTGACCATCACAACTGAGTGTGCACTTGTCAGGCAACCTAGCACAAACAAGCCCGCTCATCTGACAGAAGAGCCAGGGACCCCAGATTGCTTTCATGTCCAGTTACGGGCACCCCAGTCAGCAGCTAGGGGGGGATACGATTGTGGGAAAGGAAAAGACGAGGTGACTGAAAAAAGAAATTGTGCTACCAGGACCATGACCAGCTGGCTCAGATATCGTCCCCTGCCACTGCCTGTGAGGCCTCTCCAAAAGTATATGCCAGTGTGCTGGATCCAATCCGCAAGTCAGAAGAGTAGAACCTCTTGCTGATTTTGCAGTTAGGCTCTTTGTCTACTGGGGTTTGGGTGGAATTTTTTGTGCATTTTTTTTCTTTTTGATTCTGATTTTAGAAACAAGTTTGCACTATATTTTTCTCCCTATTTGACTATTCTTTATCTGGCCCAAGGAACACTGATTAGCTGAAGCTTCATGTGTCACTGTAATATCAAATAATTGAAACAGTAAAAAATGAGGATCAATGCAGAAAACTCATTAAACTTTTAGCAAAACCCTTATATGATGGATTTGAGTCCTAAAGCAGGCACTGGAAATACTCATTATAAAAATGAGACAAAAAACTTCAGGGCAGCTCATTAAGTATAGCATGTTAATTAGAATTCTCAGAGAAACATGACTGAAACCTGCGATATCTCACAAACATTTCTAATTTTAAAGGAATGAGATGATATTCTGCCAGTAATGACAATGTATGTGGCTGCATACAAGAACAGTTCTGATAGTTCTTTTATTTAAACCATATCCCTATAAAAACAAGTGTGGAAACAGCTTGGATGTTCTTCAAAGAACTCAATGGGCTGCATAATAATATAAATTAAGACCATTTTGACCAAATTGAAGGAGAGTATTTTCATTTTATTCCATTTCTCTAATTTTTATGTAATTTGAACACTCTTGCAGACATGAAGTAGATCTCATTAAGGCTAATCAAAACCTAATGTAATGCACCATTAATATGAGGAATATATAAGATATTTATCTATTTAGTATAATCACCAAAAATTTTGTTACAGACTTTCGTATCAGATTCCTGCATCTCCTCACATAAGTTTAATTAATTAGATGTTTCTAGTTCTTTACCATCCTGTCTCAATGGTACTAACATAAGTAATTAACTAAAACACAGTAGTATTCATGTAAGTGAGGTCAAGAATTAGTTGCAAAATAATTTCCTTATGGAGAGTCCATCTGTTTTGTATCCAATGGAAAGTATATCTGCAGGAAAACATATCTTATTTCCAAGCAATTCACCCTACCACTCTTCCCAAATGGTAGTGCCAACACTGAAACTCTCAAGAGCTACACAATGTGTGTTTCTCACCACATTTCTCAGTCAACCACTTCTGAGCACAAGATTTGTATGCAGAGGTCCTACCACAAAGGCTTCATTCGACCCGACTCTAGGTTGTTCACTACCATGCTTTGAAGTCCTTGCTTAAACAAACGACTATCACCGTTTTCAAACAATGTGAATAAAATATGTTTTGTGATGTTATATTTACTTGTTTTCAATCAAGTTTTCCCATACTTGCTAGTTTGTTCATCTGTAGTAAGCCCATAACTTGGTCTTGCAGTCAGCTGTGGAATCTCAACGGGCATACACCTTGTGCCTCATCTGTCTCTGAATTTGTGCAGGAATGTGTAGCAGAAGATTCATACTTATTTTTAACATATTGTCTCATTTTTGCAGGTGCTAAATTATTCTGTGTTTGAGACTGGATGTGGTCATAATAGGGCAGGTCACTTTAAAACCACTTTCATATGCTTCAGTATTTTGATGTGACCATATAAATTGGGACTAAAACCTTCTCTTCTTCTTGTAATTATATAAATACTAACATTATCATTGTTTATGGCACATAAAGGGACTTTGGTTCTTTGTAGACAACTTTTTCTTTCTAACCTGTTTGGCTTAGTTTTCTAAGAAGTGGCTTTCAACAGCAAGTCCAAGAAACTTGGGGAAACTGCATTATTTCTAAAGGGCCATGAAGTGGCAATAAAGAAAAGTAAGATAAATATATTATGCACAGATTTGTACCACCTCTGAAAAGCATGTAAATGTGAAGAGTTTAAAACTGGCACTCTAAAGATATACTGTGAAAGACTATCAATAGTAAGCTGTACAATGAAAGACTATAAACTTGGGTCTTGTAAATATACATTAACTTCATTCTCCTTTCCTAAACTTTGCACTATTTTCCTACTGATACTCTGCTCTAGAGAGGTGGAAATAGGCCCTGTAAAACAAAAGATGTTTGGCATAATACAGGATGTAAACAAGCTGAGGCCTCCAGGAACAATGATTGAACTTTATCATAATTCACTTCATTCTCAGCAGAATTGGCACATGGCTGTTAACAAAAATACTTGAAGTGAACAGAACCATGTCAGCAAATATTCAGACCATATGTTCTGAGTTTAGTTAATGATAAAACCTGAGGTATATTAAAAAGCATTAATGGAAAAATGAATGCCATCTCAAAGCTCATCAATAATTTGTACACTTTTTTTTCTTTTAATTTCCTGGTAACATAAAGTTTTATTTCACCTATTAAAATATTCCTATTTTTTTTTCTACAGTGTAATAGCTCTATTTCTTTTACTTTTATTAAGGAAAAAATTCACGGCTCATTATACTTCATTATTCAATTCTTGATCAAGGTTGTGGTGCTTCCATGAAAATAGGCATATTTATTAATGTGCTCATGAGTTTTTAACTAAGCTAAACCAAGAAGTAGGAGTTTATTCAAGACCTATAACATGTTGATAAATTCATATACACCTGGGCATAAGATGTGTTGTTTAGGGGATAAGGTGTTGCGTGTTTTGTATGGGGGTTTTTAGCTTATACCATTTATCTTCATGCTTGTTGCTTATGTTAATTTTAACATAAACTTAACATGCTAATTTTAACATAAATCTTTGCTTTTTTTTAATTCATTATGCCATCTGTGATTACTTACATCAAGGGAAATGCATCTCCGATTTAATACCTTTCTGCTCTTTTCCTGCTTCATTGTAAACAACCATGGTAAAAATTTTATTGAAGTTGCTAATTATTCTTTTGTGATGCTCAATTGCTCCTATTACCTTTGATTACTACTAAAATGACAGTCACTGTCTTGATTTTACACCCTCTCTTGCTTACACTTATACACATGAGTACACATAAATATGGAGAGCTGGAAGCAAGTGACAAGTCATGAGGCATGAGGCCACACCGTGTCAGTCCTGGAGCATACTAATCAACAGGACATCAACAAAAGCAGCAGTCAACAGGCTACAGAAAAATCATGTGAGCTCTGTCCTAGGAGACAAGAGTACCTCTGATTCTGTGCCATATTTCCAGCCAAAAGATTATGTTATTTGAGACATCTAAACTAAAACCACACTTGGTGAAGCTTTCAGGGCACATTTGCTTTCATATTCTGCCAGACTTTTTTGCCATTCCCACAGAGAAATATAAGCAACATGAAGGAGAAAAATATTTTGTCAATGAACTCAGAACCACCTGCAGCACTGGGCATTAAAACAGAACTATGTTTTTATGAAACCAGCATATTTTTAAAAAACAGCAGAGAGGTGAAATGCAAACATACAAAATAATTGTATCATAATTGTCACATTTTAACTTTTATTGTTATTCTCCACTGGGACGAATCCCATAGTGCTCTCTAAGACAGTTATATAATTTATAAAATAGCTTTGTATATTAAAATACACCATTTGTAAGACAAAACGGCTTTTTAAAAGTTGGACAAAATGGTATAATCATACATTGGGTTTCTCTCTCTCTTTTTCTTTTTTTTTTCAATAGGGGTAATTTCATTTTGTGTCAAGTCCAGACATATACCTTTGGGAATAAAGGCCTTAATTTCTTAGATGTTGGTCAGCCTGGATGCAATTTGCACAGTATTTACTTAGCATTAAAGATACTGATAGTTTCCCCATCTTCAAAGTATGAATATGCTTGAGACAAAAAATGCTATGTTGCATTAGTTAATAAATTGTGGGGAAAAATTATTTATGAGCATTTTAAAAATTTCAATAAAAATACAAGGAAGTCTCTGGCTCTTATCAGTGGGAAAACTGGGAGTTGGTGTCCTGAGAGGACTAGTGCCTTCCTCCATCCATATTTCTCTTCCTGCCAAGGTTCACCAAGACAAGCACAAGTTACATTCCAGTTGCTCAGAAGATCCTTCCAAAACAGCTCAAGTCAAGACTGTAGCTAAAGACCTCATTCCTGAAGTAGGAAGGTCTAGGCTTTAGATATATTCAGTTTGCATAGCAATAAAATTAGAACTCCTGTAACACAGGAGCCACCAGGAGGTGTACTAGCTGACAGCACTCTCTCTTCTCCAGCCCACCCATGCTTCTGTGCAGACAAAAACTGTGTGATCATCTGAAGTACAGATCATATAAAACCTTACTCCATGATCAGGACACTCAGCTGTGAGAAGACAGACCAAGCTCCCTGGAAACTGTACGTATTTTAAATGAGACTTCTATCAGATGATAACACCAAAAAAGCCCAGAGAGCAAAGGCCAGTGCTCTGAGTATTTTCTGCACCTCTTCTCCAAGTGGCCTGTCTGCACAGCTTCATTCTGGCTCTTTCTTGTCTGCTCTGTAGTTCCTCCTGCTGTGATTTGGAGGATGGAAGTGAACAGCTAGTGCTGGCTGTTCTCAGCTTGGTGCTTAAATTGTTAAGAAGAAAGAATACTCAGATATTAGTAACACACTTTGGTGGGAAGAACACTGACTATTTCTAGGATCTTCAAATAAAGTGTTATTGGGAACACCAGTGAAATCAAGATACCAGAGCTTATCCTCCAAACCAGAATATCACTAGGAAGCTGAAGTTGCCGCCTTACAAGTTTCTTTTTGGTAACTAATGCTTAGTTAAATATGCCCTGCATTGCAATAATTTCACTTTGCTTTATAATAATTATAGAGAAAAAAATCCCAATTACTCGCAAAACAAAAGAGTATCCAGAAATGGCAATTATGCTCATTCCAAATTTCATTGTGCAGTACAAAGTATTTCAGCATTATAAGAGTACTTTACTTCAGTTATTTCATAAGCTATTTGATTTGGAAATCAACTAACCAGTATAATAGTACAATATTCATGCCAAGACAGAAAATCCAAATAAGAATGAAGCCAAGACATTTCAAATAAGATGAAAATAGCTTCCAGAAGAATCCACATCAATGCAAAACAAAAATCCACTAAGCTTAGATTCAACCATTTATTCTGAATTAGGCCAGGAAAGGAAATAAAGCAGAGTGGAAAGACAGGACAGCATATAGACAGGAACAAAGTACAAAGGCATACAGTAGCACTGGAATGCAGTAGTATCAGTTCAGAAAAACAAATAATGAAGGTTTAGGGGCAAGACAACAAACTGATGACTTTTTATTGGACTGGTTTACTCTAGGGATTCAAGGGAAAATAGCTGTTTCACTTACATCTCAGCCTAATAATTAAAATATGTATCAGCAGCAACAGGGTGGTCAAAACAGTAAGCTGCTTGTAGCTTAACTGATAACCTTACAATGTGATTCTTCCCTTCCTGTCACATTTTGTTATGAGTCAGTTGTGTTTAGTCATCTTAGTACTTAGATTGTTATGAGCAGTCACCATGTGGAAATGCACATTGTAATAACATAACAATGCACTGGTAAAAGAAAGAGAACAGTATTAAAAAAAAATCAAGATTATACTGAAAATCCGGTGGTGTAATTTTTCATTTCCACAAGACTGTATCTTTCTTCTCTGTATTTTATGTTAGGGATTTTTCCAGCAGTTTTATACGTCTCTGTGATAGGGACTTCTCAGTTTCCTGGTATTCACCTCTCTTGCTTTGCTTAGTTTTATTCTATTGTTATCAGTTTTCTCCTCTCTCCACTCTCTTCTTGGTGTTTATTCCTTTTTCTGTGTCAGTTTATGACACCTCAGTTCTTGAGTTATGACAACTGAAGTTATAAACATTCAAACAACAGAAATGGAACTTCCAGAAACAGACAGGATTATGTGACATATATGTAGGATTACAGAAACAGAAAGCAACTTGGAGTTCTTCGTAAAAGCTGCCAACATTTTAATATTTCAAGCAGAAGCTTATTAAATAGAGGCAGCAGCAAAAAAAGACTGCATGTGTTGGTATAAATAAAAGTCCTACAGAAAGAAATGCAAATAAAAATATTTTTTTAAAGTAATCTAACAGCAATTTAACAGAATCAACATTTTATTTCTTTTTTTTCTTCGTTTTTATTAGGAAGATAGTATATTAGACCTAAGTCATGATATTCAGCCTTCTGCTATCAGATGGAAGCACTTCACATCATCTCTTTCATAGATTATGACCCTACTCCATTTTGAAATACGAAATTCCCACCCTCTTAGCATTTGAATTTGAAAGCTATTCCATATCTTCACTTCTCTGATGTTTTTAATTTCAAAGCCTGATGTTTTTCCTATCATTTTATGTGGAATTGAATTTCTTTTTCTTATGACAGTCATTCAGCTTTTCTTCTTCCCTAATGCTCATTCCTTCCCATCATACACAATGTATTCATAAAGAGAAATTATATACCCTCTCAACTTCTGACTCATTTGTCTAAACAAGCTCTTATGAAATACACAAGACAAATCAAACATTCTCCTGACCATCCCAGTAACACTCTTGTATTCCAATATGTTTATATTAATCTTTCTGTACTAGGAAGACTAGAACTGAGAACAGTATTCCAAATGACACCTTACTAACACCACAGATGGGAATTTTTTCATGTCACTATCTTTACTGAACATAGGATAGTAGATCATATTTGGCTTTTCATCCCACTTAGAGCTCATATTCATCATATGATCAACAGATAACATTTCATCTTCTGTTATTTTCAGATGAAGAATCACATATATTATAAATATAGAGCCACTTTGCCCAATTTATGTTACTTCACAGACCTCAGAGACACTTTCATAATGTTTTGACTCTCTTTGATGATGCATCTCAACTTTGTGATCTCCAAATGCCACAGGCAAAAACCCTGTTGTGCATAGTCATTAATGAGAATGTTAAATAAGATCCACCCCGAAACCTATCCTAGAGAAGTCTACAAGCAACTTGTTTCCAATCCTAGTTCATGAGTTCCTCATTAATGTTCCTTACACATCTTTCCAATCATGTTCTAATTCTAATTTTCTCTGCCTTAATAAATACTTTGCCAGATGACTATTACACACTTTTTGTGATCTATTATATATCCTTCAGCAGGAGGGGCAACTGTCTTGTCAAGACAAGAAGGTATAACCTATCTTTGGTAAATCCATGTCACTTTCTATCTCATCATACATTTAACTCCACATTCCTTCTTCTGAAGTATTTCATAAAGCATTTTCTAAAGTTTTATCGCTCCTTGAATTAATTTTTTTCTTAAAATATTTATTAAACACTTGTTACTCTCTGTCCAACCAGTACCATCCCTAGTTTGATGGCCAGTAAAACTCAATGCCTGTGGTTTCATATATGCTAGACTTTTTCTTTTTCCCATTCTGTACCATATGAACAAAACATTCCAGTCCATTTACTGAGAATACAGTCCCTCCTGTCTCTTGGATATGGTAATTTCCATTTCATGCACTCATTCTAGTTATATATATGTTATATGTTCATCATCAACATCCTTACTGAAAACTCATTCAAAGTATTGACTGAGTCGTGAGGTCACCCTGACTTTACTTTTAAGCTGGATGTTACAGTCACAGTGTAATGATCTCCCATGTTTCTCCTCTCTTTTTTCAAGTGACTAAACTTCTCATAAGTTCCTGAAAAATGTTTAATCCAGCTTCACTTTAGAAAGCTCACTTTTTCACAGTACTTCCTGGTTTTAAAATGGAATTTTATTACTGCCTGCTCAAGTTCTTTGCATATCTAGATATTTCTTTTGAACTTTAATATTATCCTATTATTTCTTTTTGCTAGTTCACTGGCACTGTAGTGTAATATGCTGCTGTCATTGTTGGGCTCTACCTTTGTTAGCAATGTTTGTTCTCTAATTTGTAACTAGGGACTGAGCCTCCATAATGACCCACATTTCAGAAGTATTTTTCTCTCTAACAACTCTAAAGATAACACATTCTACATTAAAATCTGTATCATTATCTTACTTTCATATAAGTGATATTGATCCAAATAAAACTGTTTTATCTACACTCTTTGCTGTCCTTATTAGTATGTACTAAACCCTTCAGTATTTGTGCCAGTTGTATTAGTTATTCAACCATATTTCTGTTAAACCAACAATACCTGGTTTCAAAGTCTAAAGTAATTCCAATTTTTTCACATTTAACCACAAGCCTTTGAGCTTAATTTGTGATTTGTGGAGCACAGTCAGTTCCAGGCTCCGCTAACTATGATCTTTTCATTATCTATATAATTTACCTGGAAAGCCACATAAATGTTTGTTTTTCTTACCTTTGCTACTTCATTCTGTCAAAACTACTGATTATCACCTTTCTACTTAATAAAAATAGGTGACAAGACTACATGAGTTCTTTCCCTCACTTTGTTTTCAAGTTATTATTCATGCCAAAGCCAGACTTCTAGTCTTCACTCACAGTGAAGAGAACCATTCTTGTGAATGCAGTCTAAGCTTGTATAATTGGTAATTGTACATGCACCACACTCATCACATAAACAAATATCAATTGACATTACCTAGACATTTTCATCTGAGCTAGATCAGATAAAATCTATTCCTTTGATGCTGCATCTTATTCAGATGAAGAAAACAAAATAGCAAGTTATAGCAACTAATGCTCATGCTCTACCAGGAGTAGCGCAGTTCTATGTCTTACTAATTTCTCTGCCAGTGCCCACTTCCACAAATAAAAGCACTTCCATCAAGTCATTCAATAAAACCAACTTACAGTGCAGTAAAGTTGGGGTTTTTTTTAAAA
>VZRE01002784.1:64718-101038 GCA_013396775.1 Cephalopterus ornatus | reverse complement strand
ACAAAAAAAAAAAAAAAAAAACAAAAACAAAACAAAAAAACAAAACAAAAAAAAAACCTCATGGAAAATGCTTCATTATATAATGTGTATGAATCAAACCTCTTTTAGACATTGTATTTATTGTTTGTAACGTGGAGCAAGAGTTACAGTGGAGACAAGTATGGACTCCTTTAACTTTGATGGGGTAAGAGGGAAAACATTCCCATTAAAGGAAATACCAGTTAAATATAACATGAAAGTGAACCTAATTCCATATGCCTGCTTTAATGTGGTACATCAAAAGTGTTAATGGAGAGCAAGTTGACTGTATATAAAATATATATTTACTGGCTACTCTTCTGAGAACAGGTTTTGGACTCTTGTTGCTTTTTTATTCCACGGGATTTCAAAATGCAACTCTGAGTGACTGTTTCACCCCTCTGAGATGGGAAGACTATTTATGTGGTTTGGGAATTGACATGTTTCTGGTATCTCCCCATAACTTCTGTGTTTTAAACCGTTTATATTTCATGGTTGTGCATCTCTTGGCTAACAAAGTTTTGGGATGCATTCTGTTTTGCATTAGAGTGAAGAATGCACCCAAACCTCCTGGAAAAAGCATACTCAAACTCTCTCATTTGAGAAGCTGCCACATAAATGAATCATTATCATACTAGAAAGCAGGGATGTGCTGCAGAATTTTCTATTCTATTGAGTAAGGACCTTTTACCTTCTATTTAGCTTAAAGTGTTAGAACTCTACCCAAAGAACAAGAGGGAATATCTTCCCTAAGAATCACATGCTTGAAGTTGTACTGCAGAAATTTAAAGGAATATTTGGTCTAGGATGTGCTTTGTAACCTGACCTGAATACTGGTTTGCCTTATGATATTTACTTCAATTCCATGTTCATGGAACAGTGCTTAATTTTCTTGTAGGCTCAGGTTAGAATCTCTTTAAGTGCAGTAACTTTGACTGTGTGGCCTGAAATGAACTCCTGAGTATCGAGTGCAGCTTTTTCATAGTTTACTTGTTCTGCTCCAATTACACACCAATCATTTTAAAGCTACTATTCTTTATATTACATTTTTTTATCTTTCTCCTTCCATCTCACATTTCATCCAGAATTTACATCTAGAAGCTTTAAAAGCTTGAACTGATAGAGACACATAGCTTGGCTTTAAGGCACTTACTCTTTCATTAACTTTCTATTTTGCATTTTAAAAAAAGTTTAAACTGAGTTCACCTAGGCAAATCTAAGGGCAGAGTTTTTTTCCCTGCTTTTGCAGTTCATAGGGTGTAAGATTCCTTCAGCTCATCAGCCAGTACACTGCCACTAGGAAACTGAGGGAAAAAACCCAACATTTTGCCTTTCTGAACTGGAAGCTAAAATTCCTCAAGCAAGGCATATTTTCGAAAAGATTCAAAAGAATTAATTCCTGGCTGACATGAGGACTTTGACAGCTTGCACAGAGCATCTCTTGAAGAGAAACAGCAGTTGGAGAAAGAATATCTGAACGGGAAGCCTTGAGAGTTGACATAATTTTCATGTATTTCTGCTTAAAATTTCTGCTGTATCACATCAAGGAACAAGCTTTGCTATAACCTCTAGGCTTCCTCCTTGCTACCCATCAGACCCGAGAAAGCTCATCTCTCAATTATCTTTGAGCTTGTATGTAACTCATGTATGAAATCTAAAAACTTATCTAGAAATCAAATCCTATTAAAGAGAACAGCTCATAACGGAAACTAGACAAAAGACAAAATTAAGCCTGTTAATAACAACAAAGGAAAATAAGCAAAAAACTTAGCAGAAATTAAAAAATGCCATTTACATCAAGTGAAATATTGATGGAGTCCAGTGGACTGAGAAGGCTGGAATTTTAATTTTCTAAACTGAAAGCTGTAATTAGGTAACAGCTGCATTTCAAAACTAGGTTCAAGTATTCTTGCACATAAGAAATTATTCTTGTTTGTCATTTTAAGCCAACAAGGTCAACATGGTCATTTTGCATGCATGAGACTGAGACATAGGGCAAGAGTAGCAAGACTCCTCCAATACCAAGAGAGGACTGTAAACCAAAGGGCAGTGTACAAGCCTCAGCATATTTCTATTTGGGAAAAGCCTATTGCAAATTAATGCAATAGAAGAGAGAATGAATTGTGGCAGGGACTAAAGGGCACTGAAATTATAGGGCCTTGACAAGGCACTCTAACTCATTTTTAGACTCAATAAATCAAACCTCACTTTTTATCACCAGCTACACATAAAATCTGAGAATTCTTTCCAGAATATTTAACTGCCTGCAATCTCCTTCAAACTAAAACCATTGTACACTATTAAAGTGGCTGGATGAGAATTGTGGGCTACTTACTCTGATCCATTAACCTGTGCAAAGATACTGGCTGTATTCATTTCTGCAACAGATACATGGGGAACGAAACCACTTTCCAATTATTTTTTAAAATAACTAGCAATTCTGACAACATCCATAAGGTGGCATATGCCACATGTAATACAGTAAAATTACACAAATACAGAAAAACCTTTTGAAAAACACAATATTTAACAAAAGTTAACCTGTCCTCATCCATAATTCTTAATTATGTAAAGTACTGAAGTAAGACTCACAAAGTGATTAATATACAAAGTTGACACCAACCTAAAAGCTGTTTCAAACAATGGAAACCATTTTTTCTTGTATTTTCTTAAAACAGAACTGCTTTCTGTACAAGTTACAGTTAATCAAGTGCCTTCTTGGGATCAAAGAAACATTTGATTAAGTGAAGAAATATTTGATATTATAATGATTTTATAAAACCTGATATTCATTTTCAGCTTTTGCAACATTTATAAGATCATGATGAACACAAAAGTTGTTAAGAAAAAAACGTAAAATTGTCTTCAAATTATTAACTCACACACTTTTAATGGTCGGTAAGTCTAAAGGTTATCTTTAATATTTTGTACAGCCAGCTCTGTAAAAAGAGGTACACGGTCTTATGGAATGTGCCAAAATGGGATCTGTCGTAATTTTTTTTCCATTTAAAATGAAAGCATAACTATTCTTTAATAGCTGGAGATGTAGACTGTGCTAATGTAGGCAGAAGGAACTGATGACATTAAAAGGGGAAGGTCACAGACTGTAACTGAATTGTCCAACCATGAGTCATGACATTAATTGAGTTTTTAATGTCCTTGTGTGATCAGGCTTCATAATTCTCAAATCCCACTTGACTCCCCATACCACCTGTTCACATTCATAATTGGAAAGACAGGATGAAGCCCCTCTTTCTATATATTTAGAATTTTCCAAAAGCACTTTTGAATTCTGAATTTATGGCTGTGTATCTAAGTACCCGATTCTGTAACAAATGAAGTGATTTGCCAATGCTTTCAAATATTAATTTAAGCAAAATTATTCTTGAGGGAAAAAATACCTAATCAGTATTAAGAAAACAGGGTTTTTACCTTTTTTTCAGCTAGCGTAGTTTATGGTTTCTATTTATGCTAATCAAATTATTCCAGCTTAAAGTACCTTACTGAGCCTGTTGTCCTTCAGCAAAGCAAAACTGCTCTCTAATCTATGAATCTGCATAGATCAGATTATGCACTGGCTTCTAACACTGTCTTTATCAAGACTCTTCAAAGATCTGCTTTTATGTATCAGAATACAAAATGCATAACTCTTAACAGGGCTTGAAATCAGAAATTATGTGCTACTCTGCAGAAACTCACCTCTGAATCTATTTATGAAATAAAAACATTGTTGCAGGTACAGGAGATGAAAGGGTAAAACACATTGGATTTGCTTGAGCCTAAGGGTTTTTGAGAGGGAAGCCTAAAAATAATTGTCTGAATCTTTTTTTTTTCTTTCTTACTGCTTCTAAATATTCTTTCAGACCTATATAAAACTATTTTTTAACAAAACAACTTTTCCACTTTCAAGAACAGACCTTTTGATGTTTCTTAGCTGCTACAGGCTAATAAAAGTCAAATTTGAATAAAGCATGTATTTTCCTTGGTGAGAAATACAATGATATGATCTTTTTGCTCAGCAAACAGAAGTCAATGATAAATCTCATTTATTTTTAATAAGCAAGACTCCTTATTTTCAACATGACTGTAAATAATTAGCCCAGCAACAAAGTAACGTAACATCTTCCGGGGAACTGACATTTCATAAATATCTAGTGTTTCAAGCAAAAAATATTTTTTGAATAAATAGGAGTACTGAAGAAATATAATCAAAATTGCTTAAGAAATTATGAAAACTAAGAAGCTCTTCACTGATTAGTTCAAAGAGATCAAAAGAGAACAATGGCTTAGGATTACTCAAGAGCACCTTGTAGCTTCTATGACGAATAGAGATAACAAACCCATTATTTTATGTCCAGGTCAGCTCTTACACTGTATTTTCTCCTCTCTGAAAGTCCAAACTATATTGACAATTTGCATGGTATGCAAATGGTATGCACAGACCACGGCATCATGGTATGTATTGAGAGGATACCTGGCCACTGAACAATTCCTAACTTATTTTATACACAATAAACAGTTGGCAAGATAATAATTAATTTTCAGTTGCTAACAGCTCGGAGTTCCTCACAACAAGGGAAGAGGTGACAATCCTAATTAAATTACAGCTCTAGAAGCCTCTTCTCTATTTCTGAACTGTTGTGAGCTGGGAAAGAAATGACATGTAACATTTTTTAAGTAAATGTCTACAGTGAGATTTATTCCCCTTTGAAAATGTAGCATACAGCTCATTACCTCTAAGTAACATCAATCTCAGACACCATATGTGAGAATATATTTTCCCAAGGTCAGACACCTTGTAACATTTTCCGCCAAGCTGCAGCTCAGGCTGAAAGCTG
Source organism: Cephalopterus ornatus (assembly GCA_013396775.1). Classification (NCBI taxonomy): domain Eukaryota; kingdom Metazoa; phylum Chordata; class Aves; order Passeriformes; family Cotingidae; genus Cephalopterus; species Cephalopterus ornatus. The sequence goes on along the minus strand of VZRE01002784.1, from coordinate 96,182 downwards.
CATATGCTCCTCTCTAAAAGAAAGAAATTAATTGAAATATCACATGCTTCTGCTTTTGCTACAGTAATCCTCAAGCTATCAGACTGAAAAGGGGAAGCACAGGACTAGTCAAAACAGAGTCTAGATGATAAAAATGCAAGATAAAAATGTTAAAGGCACGTTCTGGTTGCCAGCACGATGCGACTCAGGCACCCACCACTGAAGCCAACAACTGAAAGGCCTGGCACCACAGATCCCATGAGGAGCTACTCCTGCGGCACTGTACCTCAGGGCAATGCGGACTCTCCCCATGCCACCATGAGCTTGAAGATGAAGGGATTATGACTCATGGCATCAGTGGACAGAAAGAGTCTCATTATGCTCAATTTTAAACAACAAGTACATACAGAAATGCTTTGGTGACACGTTGTCTGTACAGTTGGACATCCCTTTTGACAGCCCACAAGATGACAAATACCCAAAGTGCAGGTGCTGTACTTGGTCCACACAACGTGGCATGGCTTCCACTTGCCTCCAGCCAGTGCAGGAGCCACACTGGCTGTAATGAAGCATTTGGCTAACAAGCCAGGATATCGAGGAACAAGCATTATGCATATCCCCTCTGCTTGATTCTTACTTCTATGATATTTCAATCACTACATTATGAAGGCTATAGCTCCCTTATCCTCTCCTCATAGGACACCACATGGCAGTCTGCACTGAAAATTTATGAGCAGTTTAAGGTACTGGTTACTCATGATACTATGGACAATGAGTGATAACAATGTTCAAATTACGAGTGCGCATGCAACAGGATGTGAGAGACAAAAATTAGCAGGTTCATTCAATTCTACATTGCTTGTAATCATCCCAAATAAATTAAGCAGAATTTATATGCTGATAATGCAACACATGTAATTTATTACTGTGAAATAGATGCAGGAGAAAAAAACCTACACTTAAGACTTTGAAAACAATAAATGCTGAATTATTTAAAAATATTTCCAAAATATCAACAAGAAGTATAGAAATGTCGCTGGCTAATTACCTGCAAAAATGCCATTTGCAAAAGCAACTCTTTTATTGTAGATGAAACATCTTCAATAAAAACAAACAGAAATCCCCTGCCTCTGTTTTGAAAATTAATGTTTCAAAATCCCCGAATTCTCCTTTATCTTTCATACTTTTTATACCTACTTCAGCACATTTGAAACACTGAAAAGGTTTGTGTATGTAGAAGCTCTCACTTGGCACTACTGATTAGTTTTATATACAGTAATCAGAACTAATTGCAACTTTTCCTTAAACAACATTATTAAGTTATTTTTGCAGGCTGTTGTGCCCCACATGTTTCAGTGGCCTAGAAGAATAAAGAAAGACATTTTTCTCTGCTTTAAAGGTCTTATTCTGCTAACAGCAAGGACACAATGACAGAGATGGAAATTTATTGGCTGAGAATACGTTTGACTAAAAATGCCCTTTTTGGAAATGGCCAAATTACCCACTATTTCAAGCCATATATGGCAAAGAATTAGGGCTGGATGAAAGTGCTGGGATAGCTTTTTGACTTTTTAGAAGCATTTTTCTAAACAACTTGTTTCAACCTTTTTGAAAAAGTATTTTAATTTCAGGATTGACCTGCTCTAAAAAAAGCTGCAGGAAATATTACTGAACTGAGATCAATTTTGTTCAGCTAAAACAGTTGATACATAATTTGTTGTCACTACAGCCTCCATACCTAAACACTCATATTTTACACTCTGCTGTACAGAAACACTCTTGCAATGGCTAACAAAATACGAACAGAAGACAAAAGATCTGCGCACTCATTTTTTTGTACCTATATACTTTAATGAACTTCGTTAATTCTATGATTTTATAATCTTCCTCCTAAAGTATGAGATTTTGCACTCCAATATAGTTCTCTCTTCCAATCCAATTCTTATTAAAGTCTTTGATTTACTACTATGTCAACAATATAGGTGTCTATTGTGTTATCAAAAAAAAGTGATGACTCCTTATGGTCAAAGATAAATGTTGCTGCTGCTTACATTAACCTTTATTATGCCTGTATAAATCAATGGTGTTCAGCATAAGCCTTTCAGAGAAAAAGTTAAATACAATCCTGCTTATATAGCCAGATGAAAAATTTTACTTGAAAAGCACACTATTTTTATTAAGACTTGAATTAGAATAGAAACTAAAAGAAGTAAGAAATTCCTAAATAACGATGAAACACAGTGCCTGATCTTAAGCTAAACACAATGTATCTGTTTTAGAAAAGGGCAGACTTTCTTGAATGCCAACTGACACATGGTTCATTTTACTCAAATTGCTATTTACATCTCAAAATCAAGGCCAATTTTGACTCTTGTAGTTTACTTTGAGCTCCTGTTCAGGAGTAAAGTTCACACTTGAAAAGCACAAGTGCCTTCTAACAGCTTCCAAACATTTTCAAAGATGACTTTTTTCTGGTTTAGCCAAGGGCTAAACGAATAAAAAATATTGTAGCTGTGAAGTCAAACACTAAATTTTAGGAAATGTCAAAGTTATGCCTATTTGCCCCACTGTAATTCATTCTGCTTATGTGTACTGTCAGGAATAAATGCATTGTCACACATTAGAGCAAGATCTTCCGAACTATAAGTCATAAGTACAGTACTTATTACCCAGATGTAGTGCAACTAGCTAACTCCAAAACACAGACACTATGACAAGGACAAACCCAGAACTTTTATACAAGCAAAACTTATTTGAGAGTCATGTGGAAGAGGACAACTGCAAAACTGTGCAGTCTCTACCCACAGAACAACTTTCCATAGCAAGAAGGAGGGAATCCCGCTTCACAACATATATGTATGTCCTGACTGCTATTTCTTTCAAGTTTAGGAGAACTAAATGCCAGATTTTCTTCTCCCTTAGTATTTGCGCAGGTTTTGTATACCAGAGGTCTGCATGTGTCAGAATCATTTTTGCACCCATTTCTGCATACCTTGCTTGCATTGCATTCTGGGATGCCATGAAATTAAAAGAATTATAAAAACACAAAATAGGACTGTTATGAATGATGGATATTTATGAGACTGCAAAAATAGCTATATATATCCATATATATTGATGCTATATAGTACAATAGAGAGATTCAGTGTGCCCTGTCTCAATCTTCTTATCCTGCTCCTTGCTGACCACACATAATTCTGCATGCCCAGCAGCTGCCCTACAGAGCTCTGTCCTCAGCTAAGCAGTTTGGGATCTTAGTCCTCCCCCCTCACAATTCAAAGAGAAATGGTTTGGGTTTTTTACTTAATTTATATTGCAATCAGTCTGAGCAACACTATGTTCAAAAGACATGTAAGTAGTTATACTGACACTTTAAATTTATAACTGCCCACTCTTTGTTCTTGTAGCTTTATGGCCTATGTATTCAGTTAGAGTAATAATAATGTTAAAATAACAACCATACTTGAGACAGTTCACCAAAAATATCCAATTACCAGATGATATTAAAACACACAGATTCTTTCTTAGTGACACATATCTTTCTTAAATAAAAAGACCTTTTAAAAGTTTCCTGTATCAGTTTTTTTATAAATTCAAAAAAAAAGGGAAGATAGTAAGTACTATTAATAGATGATAACTGTGAGTATGCAGTTTAATGAAGGTTCTGAATATGATGGTATTTATTCTTCCTTTTTTTTAATTAATGGAATTGAATTTAAATAAGTATTATCATCTTTCAAGGAACAATGGCATTCTTCATTCATAATTTAAATATTCAAGGGAACCATAATTTAGAAAAATCACTCTGCTTTCTTAGTGTGGAATTAAGAGCTACTTCAAAGTCATTGGGATGTAAAGTTTACAAAAGATCCATCTCCCTTAATACATATTAATTCCACATGCTATTTTTATTCCTCCAATTTCTAATAACACTATTTATATTCCTAGAAATGCTGAAGTAGTAGAAGTGATAAGTGAGTACAATATAAGAATGGCTTTACATGGAAGCCAGAGGTACATTTAAATAACTTTTACAGCTAGTCCATGGAGTGTAGCACTGTGTGTGAGCTGCTGTTCCATGGTGGTTGTACTAGTGCGCTGTTCATATCAATTGCAGAGGGTATTAAAAAAAAACATTAAAAAATCAAGTACTCTCTTCTAAAAACACAATAATCTAAGATGAAACATACAAGTCTATATATGAAACATAGACAACAGATACTGGAATCAATAGTATTCAAGAAATACAATTTTATGAAAAATGTGCTTAGCACTTACCAATGATGTTTACAAATGTGATCTCTTTTAATGATTCAGAAGAAATTACTAAGGTAGCAATTAAGATCTACTGAATCATTCATGGAACATGCTAAGCACAATTCCCTGGTAATGCAAGCTGATTTGAACAGATTAAATTTTAAATTCAAAGTGCATGTGAGCTGTAGAAGAAATTACTCAATGTCAGTGAAGCTTAACTTTCTACAGAAAACACCAGAAGCTCATCCTTCATTTATTTTTACAATTTGGAGGAGGAGGGGTGAGAAGGAGGAAAACAAACCAAGAAGGTGACAGAAACCAGTAAGCTAGTGAACGTTTTCATAATTAAATGTTGCTTACAGAATAAAATCCAGCTGCGTACAGAAAAATATATAAAAATATACTGTCTTTAATTCAAATACAAAGGCATCTTTAGGTAGAAACTAAGCTTCTCAAACTTGTGTGAGGGGAAACATTAATGTTACATTAAAAAGACCATTATGCAGTACACATCTATTTTATTTACTACCAATTCTTTAGATTTTTTCAAAATCTTACTATGTAAAAATATTTTGCATATTGCAGGCATATTTAATACATAAGGAAATAATTGTTACTTAATGAAGATGTCCCTGAAAGACAGGAAAAAAAAATCAGCATAGTTTCTGAGCTCTTTTTATCTGCCTGATTAAGGCATCTTCAAGGAGAATAGGAGGAAAGAAAGTTATATGCTACTAAATTTCTTAGCTTGAGCATTCTATTCCTCTTTATAAATCTGAGGCTACTCATGAGATGTTGAATCCATTTGTGGCCTTGAAATGCTGTACTTCAAAGATATAAGACATTGAATCCATCTATGCAATATCTCCAGTATGCAGAATTCTTGCCCTACAATAACAGGGGTTTATTTTATAATTCCAGATAATAACTAAGCAATAAACACAAAGGTTGATACATTGACAAGTTAATTACTTCACAGTCTAAGAATTCATTTGCAAGAGCATATTATCAAAGTCTATGATCAAAGTCTTCCTGTGGGGCATTTTATCTCATTAGTAATATGTCTGACACTTATAATCATCAGGTCAAACTACAGCATTTGCACCTATAAATTAAGTGATAATTTCCCCAAAATCAATCAATACTACTGCTTAGCAACTGGCACACAGTAAATGACATTTCTAGGACTGCCACACATTTTTGAGTGAAAATAAGTATCACTTTGTATTTTATGATATTCAAAAGAGCAGGAATGAAATATGAAGAACAATAATAGGCCAGAGAAGAGCAATAGGCAAGAATAACTTACACAAAAGAAAAGGCAAAAGCCATTTTTTGTTTGCTTGTAACTTATTCTTGAAGGATATACCTTGAAGATATATCCTTACACATTCCACTAAAAAAAAAAAAAAAATATTAAAATAAAAAACATCACTGGACACAAAATGCATATTTAGCCTTGTAAGTTTCAATCTGTCTTTTTACTTCTGATGCCCTTCAGAAGGGTTAGGTAGTTATTCAATAAGATCATGCAGGGAGAGTNAAAAAAAAAAAAAAATATTAAAATGAAAAACATCACTGGACACAAAATGCATATTTAGCCTTGTAAGTTTCAATCTGTCTTTTTACTTCTGATGCCCTTCAGAAGGGTTAGGTAGTTATTCAATAAGATCATGCAGGGAGAGTCTAGCCACACAAAATGAGAATTGCAAAACCTATGACAAGCATGGGATAATGATTTGTTAGCTAAATTGGAGGCTGGAAATGAAGCCTAGTGATTTATGTTCAGTCTTGATCAGAGTCAGCCTATAGTGATTGTATGAAGGAGGCAGCTTGGGAGATTCCACTAGTTTTATCTACTTTTTGGTGCTATGGTTCCCTCTGAGTCCTTCTGCCATTTAGAAGCCCTATAAGGTATCTATAGGATAAAATGCCATTCTTTCTCTCATCTCTGCTTGTCTTGAGCCTTGACACCAATTTCTTTTAATCCTGGATTTTCCAAAGTCACCCACAATGCTCTCAGATTCAATTTCTATCTTCTCTCTGGAGCCTCCTGCAAATCCTAATTTGACTGTAACTTGGAATGTGAATTGGGGGATCTCTGTACCAAATAACTGCTATCACGACATTACCTAGGTTAGTATTTTTCACTGTCAATCAGTATTTTAGTTTTAACTACATTCACCATAGTAACTGGAAAAGCACAAGGTATGTATGTATAGCCTAATTTCTTCATTTTTTTAATATATGCATATATGTATCTACTTTGAGTCAGGATATAACTTTATATTTTCATAATTAAAAAGAACTCATAGAACTTGGACATTTATTTAATCTTAGACATGAAAATCAATGGGTGTGCTGTCTAGGTGGTAATTATTCAACCAATGTCTGTTCATTAAAACTACCAGTTTCAATATCAGTTACCTTTCCTATTCTATTATTTATTTACAGTTTTCAAGACTATCTATGCTCCTGCACTTATCCAAGCACTGTTCTGCAGGTCATACTGAAAATTGCAGATAACAAAACCTCACTTTAGCTGACTTTATGGGTAGCATTCTGACAAAATGCAGAGTAATTTCCTTCAGTCCTCACTGAACTGTTAGGACAATGAGATTCATCGATCTCATCAGGTTTAAAAAGAAAAAAAATAAATATTTCTGGCCTACAAAGCTCTTTTTTTTCGCCTCTGCTTTGTCATCATTTGAGTACATGGCCACCTACTTGTGTTCTAGAGTGAGTACCTGCACAGAACCTTTGGAGTATTTGGAAAGGTCATATAAGCAACTGCACTTTAGGAATCTGAAATGTCTGAAGAGCCACGCGTAATTTTTTTATCTCTTCCCTCTTTGCATTCATATTGGTTGACACTGACTACATAAGATGTCAAAAATATTTTATGCCAAGGTAAGACATAGGCTAAGAAACACATACATAAAGTATTAGGACATCTCACATGTCACTACCTATGCCAGTTTGAACAAATGAAATCCATTTCTATTGGGGTACCTATGTCTAGGGATTATACCTCTGATAATTAATTTCAGCCAAGAACAGAGGACTGACCCAAGGATGGTCAGATCACTGAAAGTGGCTCAGAGGCACAACACCTCCATACACTTTCTTTTAAAAAATGTGCTGTTAGTCCTGAAAGGAGGGTGAGAAGGCATCTCCCCATAAGAACAAAGCAGAATAAACACAGTGCAGAGGAAAAGTCAGGAGACCTCCTGTACCCATTTTCCCACACCTCTACTGTCCATAGAGGTGGTCAGAGGAAAGTTTATGCAAATCTCTAAATTTTTAAAATATATCACACATAAAGCTGAATGATTTTACCATAAACTCCACATAGTGACTTTTCTAGAGGACACAAAAGACACTGCAAAAAACTTCCACTTGGCAATCCTGCTACTTATTGTTTTAAGTCTCTGAAGAACTGCCCTTTCATTAGCTTACATTGCCTATTAAATCTTCAGATGCTGAAGTTATGATCTCCATGATCAGATGTTAGACTTGTAAATTCCCTTGCTGTTATTGTGATCTTAGTTTCCCAGTATTCCCTTCTTTTTAAAGTCAAGTCAGTTACAACAACAATACTGAGAGCTTACTTACAGCAAGGACTACAGTACTTTTCACATTACTTGTATTTCATTTTCAAATTTGAAGGCCATTAAAATAATACGCATCTTCTGTGGCTCAGGAACACATTCTAGCTGGGTCAAATGATCTCTTTTATCATACAAAGCAGACATCACAGATAAATCAAGTCCCGCCTGTCTGTTTAAGATGCAGCTCACATCAACAGCTAAGCACCGATCTGGAGATCTAAAGACTTAGAAACCGGGCGTATTTGTTAGTTTCTCCTTCTGCCACAAAGTGAATTAGATATTAAGGTTTTAATCGGGTGTTTATTCAGTGCAACTGGATTGATTGGCTTGGTGGAGTGGAGGGCACTTCTTTCTCTTTGGAAAATTATGCGAAGACAAAAAGAAGCAAGTTTTAAAATATGATTTATGATGTTTTGTTTCATCTTTCTTGAATACTGCTATTTCAAATCACTGGATGCTGGTTTTGTACAACTGCGTATGGCCAAAATAGTTTTCTGAGCTAAAAAAACAAACCCTCTTTTTGAAGCACTATACAATTTGTGTTAGTGTTCTGAAGTAATCCTTGCTATTTCATGCAAGTCTTACACCTTATTATAGTTTCGGCTCCCTCTTTCATGCTTTAACTCACTTAACCAGTAAAAAACTGGATTGTTCCATCTACCTTTGAAGCTCTTCATTGGCTTTTGTTTTTTAGTCATGCCTGTTTTCACGGGCATCTACGCAGTGCTCAAGAGGAAATTTGGTATGTGTACATAGGAGCTAGGATAACCCTAATATGCTTCTGAGAATGCCTATAAAACAGCTAGAAAGCTTATTACTGTGTTTTTCTCATTGCATTTTTCCCTTTTTAAATTTTTTATTGTTCTATCACCAGGTTCAATATTTAGATTTTTCACTTCTCCATGCTGTTTGATTATCAGCTTCTTATCAAAAGTGATTCACATTTCACAAGTTTAAAAAGAAGAAATGAAGGTACATATTTCTAATTGGAGGAGAATAGCTAAATGTAATACAATTCACAGAGGAAACTTGCAAATCTTTCTGACTGTACACTAGGATGTGCTGTCTTCATTTTCCACGGCAGGTGCTACCCTTCTACCATAAGATATTACCTTGCCAAATCTCACATAAGCAGAGACTCCTAGGCTCGTTATCCATTTTCATCAACCATCTTTCATTTGCTACATTCCTTTAGAATATCTTCTTAAAAAAAGACAATCGAACAAGCAAAACAGGACCCTGATTTTAACTAGCACTTGTGATCAACACTGTAACATAAATATTACACTTGAGAAGTGGATATGCACAAAAATGGAGCTTTTGCACAGGCAAAATTTGTTAGTTTTTTCCAAGGTTCAGAGACATTGCAATGCAACCTGTCCACATTCAAAACAATATAAAAAACTTCTTACAAATTAAAACAGAGTAAAATCCTTCAGTTTTAATTGAGTAGGATAGAAGAAACTACTTATGTGTTGACTGGGGCCATGGGTAGATCTTGAAATACTGCTGGAGAACCCCTCCATCGTACAGGTTGGAAGAGCCTCAGACTGAGAGCAAAAGGTATCACTGGGGAGTTTGGTTTGTAAAAGTAAAGGACTTTTCATCTATTCTCTGTAGGCTCTGCCAAAACCAAATGTTGTTCTGTTACTTACTGAGCTTGTGGTTACACTATGATTTTCAAGATACTATGGGCTAATTTCAAGATACTTGGGCTAACCCATAGAAAAACCCAGCACAAACTCTCACTAATTCTGAGGGCTCAGGCACCTAATCAGAATCAGGCACCTATTATGCTGGCGGTGTTTAACAGCTGCTCAAAGGATTACTTTTTTTTTCTGATCAAGAGTTGATCAAGTTGATCCAGCTTCCACTTTCCAACTGATTGCTTAAAACTCTACTAAATTGACTGTCTAGTCATTTGAGGCTTCTGAATTATGCAGTGGGCAACCACAGTGCACACTGCCTGGCTAATCTACCATGAGCTTCACTCTCAGAATTTGTGAGAGGAAAGAAGAGAGAAACAGCAATTGGCATGGGGGTACAACTATAAATTAAGTAACATTAAGTTGATTATACAGAGTAATGTAGACAAAGACACTGCCTACTGCAAATCATACTGCCTTCTAGCAAACAATTTCTGTAGACTAGGAAAGGGGTGGTCTACAACACGAAGTTTGGGGTTGTTTGGGGGTTTTGTTTGAGGACTAGAAATTTATCTTCTCTTCATTAGTGATCCTCAGCTTTCTCTTGTTAGGATAATTCTGTGCTGGTATATTGTTATTTTACCATTTAGGTGAACTCTATATAATTAGTTTTTAATATGTCTTCATGAAACCTAAATCTTTAATCATCACAGATGGCTTTCTCTGAATTATTTCCAACTTCCTGGTGCCAGCTTGTTCAGGATTCAAACCTGCTCCTTGCAGCACTGCAAAATGAAAGCACAAGTTACTCCCGAGGTCTGTGTGTATTACTACAGGGTGATCCAGTGGGAAAGCTGTGAGACTGGGCATAGCTTCTCAATAATTGGCCAACAAAACATGGACTATAACTTATGTCTGAATTCTAATGCGTAAACTCTCTAACTAGAGAACATGAGGCTTTTCCAGGCTTTAATTCAATTAATACTGATAAAAGACATTTACAGGTCAGAAAGGCTAACATTATTGCCCAGGAAGAATATACCTGATGCATTCCAATGTTCCACTTACACCAATGGTAAATAAAAAGAAGAAAATAATTTAACGACTCACAGTATATAAAGTTGTATCACACACAGATTTCTGTTGACTGAATGTCTCTTTCACAGACCTTTTCACATGAACTGCACAAATACTTAAAGGAAGCTGGAGGCCTCTGTTTATCATAAAAAAATGACGATATGCTTCCATCCCAATTGTTAATCTGTGCTACATCCCTTATATTCCACCTTTTTTTGAAGCCTTTCATGAAATACCTTGAAAGAAATCTATATGGCTACAGTCTCCCATGCTCTGCAGGAAGCTGACAAAAGTAGTATTTCAGGTGAATCCCAAGGGAAAATATGGCAGCTGAGCTGGAGCAGCATTAGACTGTAAATCAATGCAGGTTGGCTGTCGTTCATTTGAATTTTGTGTTAATAATTGAAGCAGTAAGCTCTATCCTACAAATGTCAAGTACAGAAATGGACAAGCACTGAGTGAGCATCTGTGAAGTTGCGATACCGGGGAAAAGAGTCACATATTGTGTTGAGACTTGACATTTTCTGAGAAAATAACAGAATCAATGTAATTCGTATAACAGGTCACTACAGCCTTCCTTCCACAGCTGTAACCTTTCCATCCCCACTTGTCTTTGGCAACATCAAGGGCAAGAAGGCATGTGGCAATATGGGAAAGATAATATCTCAATGCCAGCCACTCTATGGAGGGAAATAAGCAGAGGGAGAAAGGCAACTCCACAGTGCCCTCGCTTGTCCTGATGAACAGGCAGGATTTAGAGTGACAGCAGATGTTTTTACAGAGAAGTAAGAGCTGTTTTCTTTCCTCTGCTATCCGTATCATTGGAAAGAAAGCATTGTGTTTTTGATCTGAGTGCTTCTGAGCTGAAAAAAGGTCTCTGATGTTGGTATAGATGCAGGCATCCATGGATATTTACCTCACCAGAATAATCTGTCTTTCTTTCCTGTAATCTCAGTTGACCAAACCACTCTTCTCAATAATGGCAAGCAAGTGTCGAAGTTAAGTATATGTATAGGTCTTGCTGAATTATATGTTAAGCACACAATTCAATGCCTTGCTGACAACTAGTGTAAGCATTCCTGAGGCCACAGTAAGGGGTGCAGAAGCTTCAGGAGCGTAATAGCAACTACAGAGCAGATTTCCTTGCTGCAGACAGCTTCAGGGACTATCCTTTTCTGTTTATCCACAAAGTAAAGCCATGCTGTTTACGCAGTTTTTCAAAGGAGAGAGAATTAGTACTTGTATTTGCAATGTAACTAATCATTTTTTTTAAGCAGTGGGCACAAGTTTATATTTGAGGTAACATGCAAACACTAGACTATACTGAGATGTTCAGGAAGGAAGGTAATTCTTCCATTTGGTAAACAAAGTGAACAACCATAACCATAGATCAATCACCTCTAAGATAATAAAAACAAAAAAAGAATTCTGCAATGAACTCCCATAAATACAGTACACGAAGCCAACTTGCTATTCTACCCACGAGCATAACTTGTTTCAAGCCATAGGATGGATGTCCTGTAGTATCCACCTAATCACGTAAATGTGACTGAATATCTCCTCACTGCAAAAAAACTGTTTAAATATCACCACTCTTTTTATATATGAGAGTAGCCATAATGTCTTTACTCCTTAATAGAATGAATAAAACATAGTGTTTATTGAAGTGACATAGGGACAGACTGTCTCCAGGCACTCAAGTGAAAAGATGATCAGCACAAGAAAAACGAACAACACGTTAATGGTTTATTAACTCCCATGAGAGTGCTTTGCAAGCAGTCGGTAAAAACTCCTCATTACCGATTCAGAATTTTTCTCACAGTTGCCTCAAAATATAAAAGTTCCAAAATACAGAACAACAAATGCTTACCTTTTTCATATTTCATTGTTATTACTCACTATTTCTTTAATACAGATTTAAGATCTCTCATTTGAGATACATAGTCTTCTTGTATCACACCACACCAGCTACAGTGGTGAAGTACTATTTAAATAAATACAGAAGCCATGCCTATACCGCTTTAAATAGGATGAGGCAATTTCCAAGGATCATCTACATACAGTGAATGGAAACTGTGCTTTTTAATGCAAGGAATTAATTTATGTTCTTTTTCCCAGAGCAATTGAAGAGAATGCTTTATTATGGAGAGAAAAAGTGTGTTTTCCCCAGTTTTTAGAGGCAATTAGTATTTTAATTAGATATCTGACCTTTAAAATTTTCTTTCTTTGCCCCATCTGCATCAGGTGTACACCCCTCCCATAGTTACTTTTCCCTACAGATAGCTCATCTTTTGTATTTGACCATTCACAATTAGGAAACACAACCAGAACAGTACAAGTCAATTAATGCAAACTGAAGGTAAAAAAGCTAGGGACGTGATTAAGAAGAAAAAACGCAAAATATGTTTTTTAATCAGTAAAACATGAAATTATAGAAGGTACAGGAAGATAAAAGTATTTAAATTACAGAGATACTTGAATCGAAACATCTTTGACCAAACAGGTCTTCTTTGTAGGCATCTCCTGAGGACCAAATTCTTAAGGGCACTACAAGGCATCCAGAAGAAACCAATTAAAGTTAGGGCAAGAAAATCTCATTGCAATCAGTCATTGCTTAACTGCCTGTGAGAAGGGATCCTGTGCTTGAGAAGAAACATCAGGGTTGTGTTTCCCTACCATACGGTAACAAGCAGTTCTCCAGCGTTAGAAAACAATTTTCTTGGCAGAACTTCTTCCTTGTGCTTTTACAGTGCAGAAGCCCAAGGTGGCAGTGCTACCTTCTGGGATTGCTCTCTGCAACCCAGAAAGGAGGCAGTAGTACCATCAGCTAGCACTGAGAAACCTCCCACTAGCTGCTTAAGATAAGGGAGATTAAGATTCAGGGAGTTAAACTTGTCCCTCTGATAGAGTAAGAGGCATATTTTCTCACAAATAATTTTGGTCTCACTAATAATTTTTCAGAAGACATGCTCATTAGAAAACTCAAGCCAATTATTAAGTCTCCTTAAAGCTTCTCCCTTTTGTTGTGGAACATGTGTCATACAGTGCTGGCTACCATGCTGAACTAAGAATGGGGGGAAAAGAAACCTTTTTTCTTAAAAACAGGATTATTCCTGCATTTAAATATAAACATCACTTAATTTCTTTAAAATATGTGATTATCTTGTTAACAAGCTTTGCAATGGCTAAAGCAGGATAAAACCATCTTTACAATCTACTGTGAGATACAACTGTGAAGCAGTAAGCTTACTTTTTATAAACAGGCACCACAACCTGGCATTGTTCTTCTGCCAAAGTTTAGTAAAGAAGTCGGATTCCTTAGATACTATCTTCTTAGTCTATTTGAGTCCAGAGAGTTGTTTAAAATTATTTTAATAGCTTGCAGCATCTTTTTGTTTGTTTGTTTCTTTGCTTATTAATGGTGTTCACAATGCAGAAAGAAAGGGAAAGCGTGGTCTATAAACATCACAGCATAAATCATCAGTTCCATTACACAAGCCAAGACAAATCAAGCAAAATTCAAAAAATAGCTCAGCATCACTAGAAAGCTTGAAAACTGAACTCAAAAGCTACTCTGTTTGTCTGCCCTGAAATCATCATTGCAAGCAGTCTGTTCTGAAACGATAAAGCAAACTGCTTTACTTCTACTCTGTGTTTATTCAAGCCAAGTAAGAAATGCAGCGAATATCAATATGGAGAGCCTAGCACTAAAGACAGCATCACTTTAAAAAATTTCAACCACCTAAAAATTTATCATCTATGCTTGAGCTTTTCTTATAAATAATGGAAAGGAGGAGAGGCAGTGACTTACCTTCTGAGGGTTCCCATTTTTTGTTTGCCATTCAGAGATGTTAGACAAGGCACGCAGACTAGAAACCTAATTTTTATGCAGCTATGCTTAAGTTAACTATGTTTCCACCTAAGTAAAAAAATAATACAATAAACCTGAAGGAACTCAAGGTTTAAGAGGATTCTTCTCCAATAATAAAAAGCTCACTGATTAACCTGACTCATTTATAAAAATTAATTTTATGAAAGAATCAGACATAGTAAAGGAGCTCAGGACTGCTATTGTAGTGGTTCTTTCATTACTACTGGCAACCAGTAGCAACATTGTCAAATTAACAAGATTTTAAATTACAATCTAGCTTTTTATTGGCAATGCAAAGAGTGTCACGAAAGCATTTATTTAAAAGTCACTGTCCTGCATTACACAAAAATTCTCTTATCCACCTTTTCCCTTCTCTTTTCTTCCAAACATACCTTTGTGGCATTTTAGTGTTCTGCCTTTTTTAAAGAGACTGAACTGCTAGCGATTAATGACTCAAACATTTGACCACCTGCAGTGACTGCCCAGGTGCGCTAAGAGACTGGAGTATTGGTGATCCTGGCTCAATCAGCAGTGTGCTTTGCTGACAATGTGCAGAGTGGCCACCCAGACCGGGTGCTGAAGGCATGCACATCCGACACCTCAAAGCTACAAGCTGGGTGTTGAACAAGATAAGGAGAGGCAAATCCTGCAAGGTGGGCCAGTGTTTGTTTTTCCTTACACAGATGACAGCTGTGATAACTCCCTGGAACATTCACACGCAGGCTGAAGGTATTCATGTCTTATTGGTGAGCCATATTGGGCCATAGCGGACTCAGCTGCACTGGGGTAAGAGGCAGCTGCAACACCTCAAAAGGTGTCAAATACTCCAAGTATCTCATGACTTACAGCATTACATCATCCAGCATAAAGCTCCCCGCCCTAGGGGAGGTACCAGAGATGTTCCCACCTGAACGTGAGCATACATAACTCTTGAGTTTTGGGGCTTCCCTCACCACCTCTATGGATCTGGACTGTGATCATTACTTGGATCAACAAACACTGACATTGCAACAACCAAGTCTTGTCGCTAGGTCCAATGGGTGTCTTGTGGCTCCTTCCAGTCACCTGGGGGGGGCTGCAGCCCTGCTCCAACTGCCTGTAACAGTGTCACAGCCTCACCCCAGCGTCACATAAGCAGTCATGGTCCTCCAGCTCAGGGCACTGAGATCCCCTTGGTCCATCATCCATGTTGAAAACAGAGGCAAGGAAAGCATTAAACACTTGTGCCTTGTCTCTGTCTCTGTGAGGTGACCATCCTCAGCCTGTAACAGGCCAATGTTATTTTTGTACTGCCTATTGCCATTAATGTATTTGAAAAAGCCCACTCTTAATAATAATAATAAATAATATATCAGAGGGAAGCATTAACAGGTAACAGTGTAATTCTTTATAGTGCCTGTTTTAAGCTACAAAGAAGTTCTTATCATATAAGAAAAATGAGGTCAAATTTAGCCCACCTGCAGTCTTGTATCCTACTGGGGGGAACCTCTGGGAACACTTTCTTAACAAAGTTGGTCTTCCATTAGTTCAGAGAAATGAACTATTGCAAACTATGAAAACAGTCTTCAAAAAAAGAAACTATGATTTCTGCTGCTCATAGGGAAATTACATATGACTCTTATAGTTATATGAATAATTATTACAGGATTGACTTTGGTTTATGTATTACTTATGTTAATAATAACATTTTATTTTATTTTTTCCCTCTGAAATCCTCAAATTTGTGTCTTTCTTTAATCTGCTATGAAGAACTTATTATTTAATTGAATTAGCTCTGTAAATACCATTTTGTTTTTTTGAAAAATTGCCTCTGTTACAAAAAACTTCTTTATGATATTCACACGGAGAAGAGCTTAGAATAGAGGAATTTGTATCTCCTTTTTTTCCCTTTCCAAGCATATTCTTGCTGTGTCAACAGCGTTGCTCTATTTAAAAAAATCACTCGTTTAGTACTAAAGAAAAGTTAAAAAGCGTATTAACCAATTATTTTTCTAGTGGTTTTTGGTTGGTTTTGGCTTTTTATTGGTCATTTTGTTGTTGTGGCTGTGAGGGGGATTTTTAAGAAATAAGGTGCTTTTAGTGAATGCTAGCTGTTGTTTCTGAAGTCAAAATTAGAAATAAATGCAAAAATATTCAATGGCAATCACAGGTGCACCATGATTCTAAGACTGTACATCTACTTCAGGTATTCAAAACCAAACTGTAGGAGTGTGTTCACAACATTTGAATTTGAACCTCAATGCTGAAAACCCTTTGCACACATCTACACTGTATTCATCAGTGTAGGAGCATTTGTACTGCCAGCACAAATGGACTAGATGGTGACAATGACTTTGCCATCAGCTGCATATGAGCCAAAGGCTCACACGTTATATTTCTTTCAGATGTTTTCAACAATGACAGACATAAAGAAGAGCTAATATTCCAAAGCCCTAGACATCCACAATATTGATGGAGAAAGGGATAATTGCTAAGAATGTGTTATCAGTGAAAAATGCATTCCAGCTTGAAAAGGCACAAACATTGCCTGCATTCAGTAGGTCACATACTAATGAGATTGCCTCTGCAGTTGAAGTTGATAGGGGAGCAGAATAGCTCTCTAATTAGGTTTACTGACTAGGAGCCTATACTGTCTTCTCAGCACTAGCAAGCTGGGAATGCCACAACCTTCTGCATTGAAAGGAAATGAGATATCTTCCTTACTCCCCATATAACCAAAAAAATTATAAGTCGAGTATCTTGATCACTTCATCCATTCATTCATGGAGGGCAATTACTTCAGTTTGACATTTTTACAAGCCTTGAAGTTACTGAGGGCAAGTCAGGTATATATCACTGACAACAGTAATCTATCTACTTGATAATATTGTACTAAATTTTCCTCTTTCCTCTGGTCCCAGTCTTCCTTGCTAGGGGGTCATAATGCATTTATACATAAGCAAAACTGAGTCCTTGTGCAATATATGTACAGACAAAATATTTCCAGAGAGACCATAGTGTCCACACCTAATTCAGACTCTTCTAAGGTCATGACAAAATTAAGAAGACAGTTACTAGACTACTTTATCTGTAAATCATGACAACAGTGTCTAACCATATCATCCCTATATCCTGTGACCACATTGACACATACTAATACTTGAACTCAGGTAGAAATTCTGATATCCAGACGCTTCTCTGCAGGTGGCAGCATCCACTAGTAAGGATCTGACTGAGAACTGATCCTTTAACCTCTGATTCAAAGGGCACAGCATGACACTTATGCCAATGTAATGTCTGGTTAAGGTTACCCAAACTGGCTTCATTCTTTCTTTATTATTATATAATCATGCTGGCAGGAGCTTGTGATTGAGATTGAACTTGATACAAAACCACAGGAATATCAGCATAGCATATTAATGTTACTTGAATTTTGTTACAAATCTGTATTTTGATAGTGTGTACTTTTGCCCAAATTCAGCTGTTTGGCTTGAAAATTTCCTTACTATTTTCTGCATTAAGTGCAGACAGCTCTCAGAGAGCACAGCCTGGTGCACAGAAGCCTGGGTAATGAATTTCAGAGGAATCAGCCCCTTAAACTGTTATCTTTGTTAGCATCTGATTATTTGATAATGCTATTTTGACAATGCTCTTTTAATATGACTTCATATGTGTAAACATATGATTTTATATAAAAATTGTATGGCAACTGCAATGATACTGGTTTATGTAACTCTAATATGTAGTTCTAATATGTAGTTCTGAAAGAGCAAATTTTATTGGCTTCTCACCTGCAAGGTACCAAAAAGCAGTCATGTAAAACCACACTGGATACTAAAACCATGTATACAGTTCAGCAATTAATGTTTAAAAACAAGTCAGAAGAAGAAGAAAGCTCTGCTGTTCATTTTTATTAAATAACTACATGGCACTGAACTGCTTCAGTTCACCAGTTCTCCCTACAGATTTTAAAAGGGTTCTCATAAGTACCCTACTCTATCTCATGCAGGCATTGTTAAAGATGCCTCTCTAGATTAAGTTCTAAATATTTATTAGTGGAAAAATGTAATGCACATTGAGATTAAAACAGATTGAGAACTATGTCAATTGGTTTCAAGAACAGTTTTGCTGGAATAGTAAATTAGCAAGGGCAGTTACAACCTTTGCAAAGCTTGTGATGCAAGTAAGGGCAAAAAGAATAATATTCTGCTTTTACCTTACAGAAGTAATACTAGTAATCTTTTCTAAATTGCCAAGAATGTAAATGTCATCATCGCTAATGAAAAAATAAGTATCCAAACCTGACATTTAAGAAGAAATTTAAAATATTACCAATCCATTCTTAATGAAATCAGTCACAAATGACTTCATTGAAACCAAGAGATTAATTTCACTCACAGGGATTATTTGAAATTAGTTTTTCAATTAGCTGTCACTAGTTGAATAAACCCCTAAGGAGACCTTGTCTATATTACACTATACTACACAAATACACTTGGCAAAGGCTGAAAAAGCAGCAAGACAAAGGTTCTCCTTGGTTTATCAAAGGAAACCCATTATTTGTGAAAACCTTGTATTTACTAATTTTAATTAAAAAATTGGTATACAATCTCTTCAATAAAGATAATTATCTGTAATGTTGCTACTTCCTAGTACATTGATTTCTTTAAAAAGTACAGGCTCCTCTCAAATTCCAGTTTGAACCTGAAAATAAGGGACTTCTGTTTCCACACAAATCCCTCATAACAGCATCCTATTAGCATCAAAGGCTTACAGAAAAGGCATTGGAAGACGTGAACACAACTGAACAGCTGTGGACTTGCTCAGTACAGCCCCGTAGCATACACTGAATACGGAGATGACCCACATATGCACCCTTTTGTTGGAAATCATATAACTTTTCTAATTTCTTTAATGGTTATAATTAACCTTTTAATTAATAGTTTTAATTAATCATAGGTGGTATGTTAGGCCTTAAAACACTTTTAACCAGCATTTAGCAAAAAGTTGTCATAAGCTACTTTTGTGAGAAAAGTTTGGGAAAGGTACTGAAACTGTAAGTTCTGTTAAGCTAACCTCAATATGCTTCAATGAACAAAGCCTGCGAGAGAAAGATGTATTGTTGAAGTTAGACATCTGGAATGCAGAATTTATGGACCACAAGGACATTTTGCAGAAACCAGCAGACAAAGAAGACTAACAACGACTCATATATGTGATGGAAAGTCCCTATCAGATACTAAAAAGACTAAAAATATTGACTAATTAGTATAGAAAGTGAGAAAGACATAACCAATAGAAGGTAGAATATTAATTTCATGAAATAGAGTTAGGAAATTTAGAACCAATGAACACTGATTTCTTTGTTTGTTAAAAATGTATAAATAGTTGAAAAATTGTTGTATTGGTGTCTGTGTGGGGACTGGAACTTTGTCAGTCACTCGCACATACCTTCTGGCCAGGAATAAAGTAATGCCTTGCTTTCTAACACTGAAAAAATGGTGTTAGAGAGTTTTACTCATCCCAACAATTTTGGAGTATTTGGCAACACTTTTGAGCACATCTTGTCTAGGAGTAACTTAAATCAGCTTCTTTGGAGATAAAGTCTGATCCATATTCCCGGTCTCTGCAAGCACTGAGATCCATCCGAGTGTTATAGCATGACCTCCCAGGCAATCCTCCTAGAACTCCTCAATACTTTTAGTGGCAATTGAGCTCAGAAATGAGTTTGTATTCAAAATCAAGTATTCCCCTTAAGTAGGCAGCTTTAAAAGCAGATGCAAGTGGAAAACACAGCCAGAGGAGAACTGTGAGAGCTTCTTGCTGGAGGACTTCATACATTTTCACAGCTTCAGTGCTAATAATCCTTTGCCACTTTCCTCCTTTGCATCTCAGGTTCACCAAGTCCTAGACTTCAGTTTTAGTATTCTTCAAGGAGGTATTGGTTGGGGTGTAAACAGACCATTTTGAATCTTTCAAAAGGAGCAAACATCCAGTTCCTTGATGTTTTATCTCAACTTCCTATCTCAATCTCTTTATTTTCCTGTCTTGCTTCCACTCACCTGATATCTTCATTCCACTGCATACCAGCAAGTGGACCATTTATAATGGGTAGTTTTGAATTGCTTAGGGTATCTTCAGTCTTTTTTATGGACAATAGAAAGTTCAAGAGCAGGAGAGAAATAATGTGCTATTGGAAAAAACACAGAGAAATGCTCCACTTAAAACTGCTGAAAGTTTCAGAGGATCTTGACAGACATTAAGAATTTGAATGATTTTCATAAAACACAGCTCCCATTTTGAAAGGCAGTGTTACTGTTTTCTGAAGTTGACCTAAATCCACTGAATACATTGACCTTCCAGAACAGTCCTCAGAAGCGGTCATGGTTTTTACTGTGCTTGTTCATGGAAGAATCTCGTTTAGCTCCTACTGAAAAAAAAGTCTATGCTATGAAGAAGAATGAGTAAGAAAATAATCTTTATAAAAATTCTGTAAGTGTAAAGGATTTGCTAGATTTCAGTAAGAGAATTTAATAGGAAAAGATAGGGATATAGGGATATTTAATAGGAAAAGATAGTGTCATTCTACCACTAAGAGTATGGGGAACAAAACATGTCCACATTTACTTATTCTTAAATTTTTTTAAAGATACAGAATTAAATATTGATTTATTGATTTTATTCACTGATTGTACTGAAATCACAACATGACAAGCATCATACATGACTACACATGTAAATGTACATGCTTAAACATGACATACATGTTTGTGTTCCAGTAATATTACAGGGTTTGTGCAACAAGTTACCAAAGATATAAATCTCTCTCCTAATTCTCACCAGGGTGACCCTGCTTGAGCAGGGCAGTTGGACCAGATGACCCACTGTGGTCCCTTCCATCCTTACCATGCTGTGATTCTGCTATCTGAAAATCTGAACAGCCGCCTAAGACTATGAGACTTTTAATCCCTTAAGCACTGACACACTTTCAGTGCACATCCTGACAGCAAAAAGTTTCAAAGCACTTGCCGCAATTTCTTGTTCATGAGTTAAAGAAAACAAGAACTTTCCTACATAATTGAAAGTTTGTGTCTAAGGATTTATAAGCAAAATTGGCCTTTCTGCCTGGAAGATGAGTAATGTTGGGGGTAACATCCTTGCCAGATGGTGTTACCAGTAGCCAGTAGTGGTTGGAAGAGCTGAGTAGGTGCACACAGGAGCTGAGGTACAATAATGGTACTTTGCTATGAAAAACAGCAAGAGAAAGGGAACAAGTTGTGTTTGACCATATGTATTAGTGATATGACAGCAGAGATAATGTGTCCTTCACTTCCATACAGAACAACCCTGAAAGGCAAACTTATCAACTACAATAAAGCAGAAATCTTAATATGGAACTAAATGTTTCCATATAATATAATAATACACAGAAAAGCAAAGCATGAAAATGAAGTCTGGAGTCTGGTTCCATTTCTATGCTATTCAAAAAAGGTTGAGTATATAGTCTCACAATATGAATCTAATTCCAAAACATAGGCATTGTAAAAGGAAGTGTATTTCTTTTATCCCAAGTAAACTTAAACACTTATTATTATCCCCATGAATAGACTAACATGCTTTTCAGAGAAAGACTTACAGCACTTCTGTAACTCCAAACAACCTGCTAAAAATAGTACACAATAATGTAATACAGGATTGTACCGGCATGCAGATGCACAAATGCAAAATAAAATTGCATGAGCTACCTTAATTCCATCTCCCCATGATTAGCTTCATATTCATGATATCATTTCCTTCACACAGTTTTACTGCATTCGACCCTATCCATTTTATAGCAGCCCTCAGAACTGAACTCAGCTGATGAATGGTATGGGCACAGCACATTGACCACTGAGTAGATAGACTGTAAGTAGAGACACATTTTCTATTTCAGATAGAAGAATATTCCTATAAATGCTAATGCATTTACTAAGACTTTTCACAAGTGTGAAAACTACAAACAGGCACAGGACTGGAGGCTAAACAGCTATGTCATGGTTTAGGGACACAGACTAATGGTGGACTTGGCACTGCTGGGTTAACGGCTGGAGACAATTACCTTAGAGGTTCTTTTCCACCTTAAGGATTCTATGATTCTGTGACATAGAGAAGAAAAAGTAAGGAGTAGATTTTTTTCCTGTTTTTTTTTTTCTTATTTTATGTGAGTAAAGCATGCGCAGACTTAAACATTAGTCTACGTAACAGCCAAGATTTGGCATAGATATCTCTCCAGTTCTTTAGTTTCAGATTTGTTTTCTTCAAGTGTAAACTGCCAATTAAAGCACGGGATAAATCCATTACAACACTGTATCCAGGAGCATATTCAGCATTAGCAAGCTAACTTGAAATGGGTACACCTTTGAAATATCTCAAATCTCAAACAAATCACTGTGAAAGAGTCATTATCTTCCCCAGTATCATTAAAAAAAACCAGATTCTTTTTTTTAGTGTTGTGATAAACATCTCAAAAATTAAAACAGCTATTCAACCATCATTTCAAATCTCACTATCAAAATTGGATACCTGCATCACAGCATAGCCTTTTAACACTGAAAACCAAGTCAGACAGCCCTGACTTTGCCTGCAACTCAGCTGTCTGTGTTGTACACGATGAATCACTCCCTATTTTGAGCTGCTTTCCACACGTTGAAACTTGCATTCATAAATTCACATTAGGCAGTTAATGGGACAGAATTGGGGTTGCTATGGCAACAGTGTGATGTGCCCTATCACTTAAGGGAGAAAATGAACACTAGTAATTATCACCAAGCAAATGGCATTTTTGTCTTTTGTGTATGATATCTTCTCAATGTTTTAGTTTAGATAATGAATGGATTTGTGACTTTCTACAAAGGTAGAATAAAACCCAACCAAAGTGAGTATTACCTAATCTTATACTAAAAGTGAGTCAGAATACATCACTGAGCAAAGCCCATAGGACTTAGATATTTGCAAACAACATTAACAATATTATAACGACATTAGGAAACTACAGGCCTAAGTTCAACAGTAGGCTGCATCACATGAAATTCAGAGGGTGAAAAAACCCTGTCTTAACGTCATTTTCAATCTGAAATCAAGATTACCTTCATATCATGAAGGCCAAATAGTGATAAAGAACATGCAACATTGACCTTTCTCATTAGGGTTGTAACAGATAATATTCTGTATTGCAGCAAAATGCGGTCAGTGTTATTGCCAAAACCCTTTGTGCACTTGGTTTCCCTTCTGAAAAGGTCAGACTGACCTAATAACATCTCT
This sequence comes from Cephalopterus ornatus, assembly GCA_013396775.1. NCBI lineage: Eukaryota > Metazoa > Chordata > Aves > Passeriformes > Cotingidae > Cephalopterus > Cephalopterus ornatus. The sequence goes on along the minus strand of VZRE01002784.1, from coordinate 72,462 downwards.
TGTATCTGAAGGGACAGACACAAGCAGAATACACATGGATCGATATTCAAAAATTAAATATTGCAAAAGTCATGATTTTATGATCTCTGCTGTGTTCTATTTTATTCTTTCCATGCATAATTAGAAGCTGCAATACTTATTTTAAGTTAATATGCTAAGGAAATATATATATATGTTCATACTATAAGTCTCTACCTTCCACCATTGATTTGACTCCCTTTAACCTCCAGGAGTCTAGAGAACTGCTCTTTTATATCCACTTTCAACAAATCAGTAGTTAATTTGAAACTATCCCTGTTTTCATGGCTGTTGAATACAGCAGATCCCATTTTATCTCAAATAGCTTGAAAGAACAGACTGTCATCCTCCAAAACTGCCGGTGACTAATATGTGGTATATCTTACAGCTTAAATAGGCATAGGGGTGCAACCTGCCTTCTGTCTCAACAGAAAATTCAGCTGTGATTATTCAAATAATTTTTGAAGAGCCTATCATCAAAGTACTCAAAACTTGAACACATAGGACATCTGTAAAGTTACAAACCAGCATGATTATATGCTACATTTCCTTATTCCCAGGAGTTTAGGGATGGTAATGAAGGCACAAATCCAAAGACAGACATTTAAAGTTGAGACTTAGTGCAGTCCTGACCTAACTTTAGACACTGATACACCAAGAAGCAGATCTCACAGGGCTCTCACAGGTGTGTAGGCCATGAAGTGTACATGGAATTGCTTTTCTGTCTTTACAGACTCACACTTAGAACAGTCCCTAGAGACTGAATTGAGAATTCCTGTCCCATAGTATCATCAGCATTCCAGAAAATGTAGATAAAGCTCAGGAGAGTCTGAAGAAACAAGAAAAATGTTCCAGTGATAAGCAATATTAAAAGGAATGAGAGCAAGGAACTACCACAGAATGAGTAAGCTTGCTATGTCCAGCACTGTAAAATAAGAAAAGTTAGAACAACCTTATTTTAGTGCACTATTATATTATTTATATATTTTCATAAAATAATAAGTATCTAGATAGTGTAAGCTGTGGATGTTGGTAAGCATTGGGTATGGGAGAAGGAGAAATTAGTTTTACTGTCTATATCTTGAGAGTCTGGAGAAAAGAAAAAAAAACAAACAACCAAACAAATCAGAAACATGAACAGGCAGTCAGAGATTAGCACATTCCCCTACTTTTTGCAATATTCAGTTAACTAAATATTCCTATCAAGCTGATTCTGTATATGCACATCTGTACACAGATATATGCTTATTTGTATATTCAAAGATGATTTTCCATCTAACCAGGACTTGCTGGGTTTATTAAGTAGAGCTTACTTGCAGCTGTTCTTTTTTTCACACCCAAAACTTTTATCTTCAGGCTTTCAGGAAATCTTATTTCTTCAGATTTTTAAGCAAAATAATGTAATTTGCAGTTCTAAAGCTCGTTGGGGAGTTTAGGAGATTTTAGGACTACATTTCAGATCAGTAATCTCTATTACATGACCCCGTGATCAGTGGCATTTTCTATCCTAGACTGCAATTCCCATGATGTGGGAGGCACAGATTTGGCTCTAAACACTCTACACTGCAGAATCCTTCCTCAGGCAAATTACAGTAGCTGATTGCTAATTTTCTGTGTATTTAATGATAAAACCACAGCCACTCAGAAAGGCAGATAATATGAGTTGAATTCTAATGTGGAACATAAGCAACGTTTTGTAGATGAGCAAGAAAAAAAATTAAAATAAAGTTGTAGAATCCCCTGTTTCCACCTCAATGTAATCATTTCTCAGTGTACGGCTATATACCATACTTTGTTCCATTTATTAAATTGAAGATAGCTTTATCTCAGTACTTCTGTGAAAAATGGCAAAACTCTTATATTCTGATCTTTCAGAGAGGTAAATTCACATTTACTGCTCTGAAACCAATGGTCTTAAATTAGCTACCAGCTCATATAGTCTTCATGCTTTCCTCATTCTGACACATGACCAGTGGTAGAGGATAGAACTGGTTGTTGGTTTCTTTTTCTTTAATTCTACAAATACTTGTTTTTCTCACATAAATGATTTTACTAAACCATAGAGCAAGTCCAAATATTTATCAGAGTTTCACAAAAAGCACAGTTACTCATACATAATTTATAAAATCCCTCTTCACAGTGATCTCCCAAAATTTATTCCCAAAGCAAACATCCCAGCTGGGAGAGACCTTCTATTACACTTTTGAGAAATTATGATACAGCTGCTATCTATCAAATCCTGACAGCCTGCATAAATGCAATTATCTAAATACTTTAAGAGAAAAATCACTGATAGCAATCTTACTGTTAAATGCATAGAAGTATATTTATTTACACAGGGAAAGGTTTTTATACTGTATTTTCTGCTGCTCATAAATCGCAAGCAATCAATTTAAGAATTTACTTTCTTCATAAATCTTCATTAAATATTTTATTTTTTTGAAAAAGAAAAACCTCCATTTAAAGAACATAGTTGTCTAGAAAATAATGGTGTAGTTACGAATAAAAATTATTAATCAACTTCAACTTGAGAGTATTCTGACCAAATTTAGTGTCAATGTCACAGTAAATTTTTGTGTATTTTATTTCCTTGAACAAGATTTGCACTCTGAAAGAAAAAATAATTACATGCTATGGTCAGAACTTCACTTACAGGAAGAATGGAGGGGAAGAGGGTCTCCAAAAACAGATTAGTGTCTGTGTAATCTTGAAATTCCCTTTCTCATATAGCCACTGATACTTGTGAAAATTGAGTGTGAACTTACAGCTTTGTACTAACAGAGTTTATAACAAACCAGATATGGTCTGTCCTCCCATAACAAGCATAAATGAAATGGACTTCACGTGGTCATTTAAAACAAAAGCAGTGCATGCCCACGTCTAATCCAAAGTTCTGTCTTTAGACAATCTCAGACTACATAGGTGACTAGAGATTCATGAAGTTTTTCTTTGATTTCTTTATATAATCTGATTAGCTGTTCTGATGTTCTAAAAAAACTTCTGAAAATCCCATGTTCTTATGATATAATGTCTCAACTCTTGAGAAAAGAAAATTAAATCACTAAGTGAGCAATGCCAAATGCACTTATTCTCATGTTTTACTTAAATATCATGTACAGATGCATGCAGCAATTACAGTTGAGACCTTTACACACCCATGAGTACTTACACAACAAACAAAACCTCAATGAATTTAAGTAAGAGTATTTATCATAACCAGAGGTAGACAAATGTGCATAGAGCAAGCATATGCCCACAGCATACCTATATTCCAGCAAGTGCATTGTTTGAAAATTGAATCTCTTTAGTTACAAAGAAAAAGTTAACTACTATCAGTATCTCTACTGAAGGACAACAGGTGGGAAAAGCAATTAGAGTTAATGTTAGAGTCAATGAGACTACAGAAAAGAAGGAAAGAACTTGTTATTCTCTCTCCACGACATCATTATCATTACATGCAAAGGAAGATGCTACAGGAGTTGAAAATGCTGATACTGACACAGCCACACAACTTTAAAAAAATCTACTAACTACCATATTTCATAGAGCACAAACATTATGATGAACATAAAAGCAAAACAGAAACAATCATCTGCACTAAGCCTTTGCACCCCAGAGGTTCCACAGAAGTTTTGAGATTGTCCTATCTATAACTGCATTTCATTTTCATGCAGTAATCAAAGATAAGAAGTAACGAAGGGGTTCAAAAAAAAGCCTCTCGGGATCAAGAGGTCAGCTGCAAAGCTATTTAAGCCCTTACAGTTTCTCAGTAGTACACTGTACTCAGTAGAAGATAAATGATGTAACAAGCTGAAGAGAGTTGAATTTTCAGCCTTTCTTTGTATTCAGTGAAGGAGATTATTTGTTTGAGGGATGCGGTCCTGCTCTGTAGGAGTACATAAATCCCATACATGCTATGCATTTGGTTCTTGTCATGAGGATCGGTGTTTGGGACACAGCACGTCAGCAAACCCTCCCTCTTCCTGGGGCAGCAGAGCATAGCCCATGGGTTCACAGTCAGGCTGCCTGTTCCCCAGCCCAGTGGTCAGCCTCTGGAGAGCTGATACTCTGACTGTGAACAGCAGCAGTTGATGACATTGTTGCTACAGGTTCTGCTTGTGCTGCCAATTCAACAGCACAGCCATAATTGCACCTTCAGCTGTCTACACAAATAGTCATCCTGCCTGCACACCACATGGTTTCATCCTGCCTCTCCAGAAATCACCATGGTTCCTTAGCCTGTACAAGACTGAGAGCCCCTCAATAATAGACAAGGGTGTCAACATATGACTTAGGTACATGAGAAGAAACAAGCCCTATAAGTATATTTTCAATATAGCAGAATACATTGCATTGACATAACCTACTAGGATATTTTATTTCAAAGGGAAATCACCCGGAACAATCTGAAATACCTAAAATATAAAATATTCAGACTGTGCAAACATAAAATATCTCTGGTGTCCTACATGAAGTCCATGTTTTCTTACTCTGTAGGCATGAGGATTCTGAAGAACAATTTGAGAAAAGTAGATCTAGTTGAAAAGATAAAGGAGAGTGCTCACGTGAAAACATCCCAGAGTTAGTGGAACAGAAATTGGTTAAGAAATGTGACCCTCATGAAGGAACAATGAAGGCTTTCCATTGTACTTTAAAATGTATTCATACCATTAGAACCAGTTACATCAGTATTATAAAACATCACCCTGCAATTCAAGCACTAGATGCTTCTCCATATGGCTGCAGGATATAACCAGTTGTCTCAGAAGTCTATGAAAATTGATACATCTAAAAACAATTATTTATAAATGCCACATTCCCATATCATTAAACATACGTTCATAGCCTTTATCCTCAGACTACCTAATGTTAACTACTATTATCACCAATAAGTTTGCTCACAAGACAGTTTGTGGAAGGCTGTAATGAAAAAAAAAAAAACAACAATACATATCAAACACCTGTTAAAAATTTCTTCAGAAAGCAGTTGACAGTTTGGGAATCTTCACACAGTCCTAGTATACCTCTAATAATATTTTCTTTAAAAAATCGAATAAAAATCTTTTAATAGTTTTAAGCACACATAATCAATTAATTTAAAGCATAGAAACATCATGAACTACTAGAAGAAATTCCAATACAGCATTCAAGGAAAATCACAATTAAACTTGCTCTAACTAAAAGTAATTGCTTTGCAACAACTGAAATTAAATCCTTTTAAGTCATTTGCATTTAAAAAAAAATCAATAGAAGTCTTGGGAAATTGAGCACAAAAAGTAGTACAGGAGATAAAATGATCCTTTCATGTTCTGATAAAGAGTTTGTAGATAATGATATTTTTGTAAGGCAAATACAACAGCAATCCAGAGAAACAAAAAAAATTCATAATTTTAAAAATAATGTGAAAGCAGTAAAAAAAATTTTTTTGTTTTTGGTTGTTGATGTTGCTTGTTTTGTTTTTTAATAAAGCAGAGATTTTTGAGGTTTACATACAGACAGAATGGCACTATTTGTATGTGAATACTTGAAAATTCTTTCCTCAAGCTATAAACTTCAGACATAAATTATAGAGAACACACTGGTCTCCCTGAGCCTTGGGGACAGCAATCAGTCTGTCAATGGCAAATAGAAATGACTTGATAAATATAAATTATCTTTCAGTTGAAAGGTTTTTTTCACTGTTTGGAAAATGCTAGTCCACAGTAATCTATTTCAGAGAATTCTCTCCTGATGAAGAATACAGAACTAATTTGATTAACCAACAATCTAATTACTTGGGTATCAACTCTTAATAAAGATTTTGTTACAGAAGTGGGTTGTATCTGTGGGCTTTACTACTCAGAGATTAGTAAATACAGCACATCTATTCTCTAGACCACAATACTAGAGAAGTGTAACAACAGGACTTGAATAGCTGTGAATTTCTCAACTGGAAGACAAAATTAGATTCTAAATGAGATACCCAAAGTCTCAGTAATAAGGAACAGAATGGGTGTCTGCCACAACCAGCACATAGGGATCAGCATCAGGGGACATATATGAGGTTTTGATGAACTTGTGTGAGTGGCTGAGAAACAGAGACCTGACCTTTTCACTTCAATATTGACACTAATTCCAGAAAGAGGATTCATAGCTAACAAAAACCCCTTGCATTAAATTTGTCTTGGGAAGTGATTTTTGTCTATGGCAGGATCCACTTTACTGAATTGATGATATAACATTGGAGCTAACCTAGGAAAAACTCCTAGTTAGACAACCTCATCTGAGTGGAGACAGTGTTGTCACAGAGCAGTTGCAATAGATGAATACTATCACTACATCTGTCTCCAGAATAAGGCAGGGAGAAAAATACTATAGGTGCAAAGGTTGTCCTCTGTGAGACTGGAAAGCTGGAATTGAGATAGATACTACAGAAATATTTGGCAGATAACTCTACATGTGTTCTGTGATTATTTTAATATTGTACTGTAAAAAACATGGCCATTTGTGCTTTCACACTAACGGCTTTCCAGGCGTAAGTCAGACATTGCTTCAAGGCAAGGAATAAAATAATCTCAGTGGTTAATTTCTTTTTAGGTTTTGTGAAACACTAGTCAGTTTGTTTTAAATGTGTTCAGCAATAGCAGCTCTCTCCGGGAATGTGAAATGCATGATTTGTATGCTTCTGCATACTGTGGATTAGTGGAAAATGCACATAAGCAGAAAAATGTGTGGCAACAGGCAGAAACTGAAAGCAACATCATGAGAAATGATCAATTGTTTTGTACTCTCAGTGCTGACTGCTGGAGAAGGACACAACAGAGCTGTCATATGGCAAGAAACTATAAAAATTACCTCTGATGAACTAAGGAAAATTCCAGGGGCACATTCCATTGCAATACACTGAGGTACTTGTGTCCATCAAATAGCTGATGAACAAAGCATTGTGATAACGAATTTAGTTTTATGCAGGTAAGAAGTACTTGGGTTCTTTTTTTCTGGTTTGTCATTTGGACAATCTGACGACACCCTTTCCACATCACTGGTGTTTATGTCTCCTAACTGTCACCACCAGGACAAAAATACATCTCTTAAAAATGACTGCTCCCCATTGCAGAAATCATTGCACACTTTGCTCTCTCTTTAACTAGTGCCCTGCCTCTGCAACAGAAGTTCCCTATCCCCTTTATCATCCCAGCTCCATTGTGCACAGTTGACTTGTGATAGACAAATTAATTATCCTCACCATTAATAAATGGAGCTCCTGAATTTGCATTACCAGTCCACAAGTGCAGATGATGGGACCCTGATATCGCCAACACAGGCAACGTTTTAAGCTGGACAAGGGGTCGAAGAGAGGGCTGCATGGGAACACTGGCTAAGTAAGACATGGCTTCCAAGAGAGGGATCTTGTTTTCTGTGGTATCACTTGTCTTCTCTTATGGTCATCTTCATTTAATATTCTTTTGCAATGAGTCTGAACATACATCCTAGTACCTGTGATTGACCCCTAGCTTTCTGTGTCCATTTTCTTCACATATGCAGGATTCTGCAGTCACTACATCCTGTTCTTTGTCCCCTTACTTGCAGAGCTCCAGTCAGGAAATATATACATACATACTCATACTAGTTTCCTTCTTCCTTAAGGCTGACATTAACACATTGTCATGATTCTGGAAAAGGCCCTGGGGGGATCTCTAGTCAGATCAAATGGCAGTGATCAAAGTTATTAAAAAAAAAAAAAAAA
>VZRE01002784.1:0-64660 GCA_013396775.1 Cephalopterus ornatus | reverse complement strand
ACCCAAACAAACAAAAAAAACCCCCAGAAGTCCAAACTGAAGAGGCAGGAAAAAAGCCCATGTAAAGCAAGGGATATGCCTGTGGAATAGTTAGTGGGGTGAGGTAGAAGTCTCTCTTCAAAGTTTCTTCAGATGTCACATACAGAACCCTTCTATGTTTGTTTCTCATTTTGCATGGCTGGCAACAGGATGGAAAATCACCCTTGAGGGGGAATCGGCACTTCATTCTGTTCTGCCAATGTATAGGTCTATTCATGCCACTGCCTTTCCACAGGAGATATTTTGGGGGTTTTTTTGTTTGTGGGGGTTTTTTTGGGGAGGTGATGTTGATGGATTTTTGTGGGCTGTTTATATTTTTTTCTTTTTAATTATGGGACCAGGACACACCTGTTCCATTTATCCATAAAATGCCCCCTCTGGATAATCACAGAATAATACAGGCTGGAAGAGACCTCAAGATACTCTACTCCAGTCTCTTCCAAGCAGAGTCTGCTCAGATCAGCTTGCTTAGGGGTGTTCCCAGATGAGTCTGGAAAATTTCCAAGGACTGCCTGCACAGCTTCTGCAGTTGCCATCTCTTCTAGTACCTGTAGTGTCCTCATAGTGGAAAATCTCTTCCTTTCATCAGTACAGCTCCTCTTTTTCAATTTATTCCTGTTGAACATTGTGGGAAAACAAGAGACAAAGGGCCTAGCACTATCTCCTCAATGACCTCCTGGTAGTTGCTGATGGATTGCTCTTGTCATCCCTTCTCCAGACTTAACAAGCCCCAGCTGCTTGGCTTCTCATCACAGGTAGCACTCTGACAAACTCACTACAGCATATTGATACCGTTCTTGTTCAGAGGGGCCCAAAACCATATGGAGTAATTTAGATGGGTTATAAGGAATGCTAAGTAAAGGGGATAATCACTTCACTTGATACCAGGATATGTGTCTGTTCACACAGCTGAGGAGGCTTTTGGCTGCCCATCCGACCAAGTAGATACTGCTGGCCCATGCCTGCTTTTCTACCTACTACAGCCCCAGTGCTTCTTCACAGAGCTGCTCCACAGACTGGAACACATAAGCCCGTGTCTTTGTGGGGAATTGTTCCTTCACGGGGCCAAGGGTACTAAGAGCAGCACTTTGTTCTCTCCTCCAAGTCACAGATTAAGATACTGAACACAACTAGAACAGACCCCTGTAGTGCTCCTCTTGCTATTAGTCTCCAGGAAAGTATGACCAATTAAATTCACTCTCTGGGCCCAATGATCCAAATCCCTTTGTTGTTCATCAGACCACAAACCAGACTTCAAATACCTTCACGCAAGAATGTTGTGTGAGAGAGCATCAAATGCCTTGCCAAAAATCTACTCTCCCTTTATGGTTTTTCCTAGCACCCATAATCATCCAGTTACAGCATTCCTGCAAATAGTAATTCTCTCCCAAACTAAGAGACTGGTAAAAATCACAATTCTCACTGTGAACCAGTGATGAAATACTGTACTAGGACAACTGCAGACAGCTGTTGACTGTGCATCCTGGATTTCTTCCAGCTGTCAGTTGCAAAATGGCATTTTCTCTTGTGCTATTTCAGCTGGCGTTCTGGTCCAATTTCTCCTTGCAAGTTCCAGGACTGTGAATAACCTTGACTTCCCAAAAAACTGTTTCCTGTGGTATTACGAAAGCTAAAACTAATTTCCCTGAGCATCTAATCTCAGTAGGCAAGTAGCCCTGAAGAAAATAAATAAATAAACAGTTCCATTTTCAGCAGTCAGAGCAATTTTAACAAGAAATAAATCATATTTGTAGTGCTAGTGTCAGTACTACGTACAGAGTTGGATGCATCACAACACACTTGCATTGATATTTGCACTGGTGTTATGTCTGAGTTTCCAAATACTGTGAGCTTCACAAACACTGGAGTAGTCAGCTTCAGCTGTTTATCTTGCCATCAAAATGGACTGCTGAATGGAAGAAAGCGACTTGGGGAAATTCATGTTTCCTTACAATTTTTTTCTGCTTATATAGGGTATATGGCTGGATATATATCTACACACACAACAGAACTGCTGCTTCTTTCCATCAGAAAGGTCCCCAACATAACTTTTACAAAAGCTTCATTTGGAAATAACTAACAACTATATGGACAGATTTGTTATATAAACAAATTGGGCTATTTTTAAATAAAAGTGAAATCTGTTTTCAAATTCTGAAGATTAATACTTCTTCACCTCTGGACTTGTCAGTGAACCTTTCAGAGAAGAGATCTGCACGTGCAGAAGCTAGTGCCTCCAATAGCATAGAAAAATAGCCACTAAATTAAGAGATTGATCAATTAAAAATATTCATTTTCATAGAATCATACCATCTTTCCAATCAAAAACTAGTCAGTTATTAAAGTAGCACTTCCTAAATTCAGAGATATTAGGATGTCTAGATTTAATTCTAGAATTTGAAAATAGCAGGTCCACAGCCTTTAACCAAGATCTTATGGATTAAGCAATGTGCAGAACAATAATGTCTATGGATTTTAAGATTATATTAAAAAAGTCTTAATGTCTGTAAGTGCAAAGATTGAATGCCAGCATTGTGGTTTCCCGGTATCCAGTGAAGAAAATTAATAGATTTCTATAGTATTGTTTATTTGGGACAGAATTAAAACATACTGCAAATATCACTGTTGCACAGGCTGTCTCCCTGTAAGGCTTCACCTAAGTTCTACATGGAACGTAACAGAGGTACAGTTATAATTCCAGTGAAGTCAGACTGAAATCAAAAGCCATAATCTGCTATCAAGAGTAAAAATGAAGAACTAAAGTTTTGAGAGGCCTTTTTATTTCCATTGTTCTGATCCATGAAGAGCTTTAACATTAAAACAGTTTTTGCACCTGGTGGATGATTGATGATTTCTGCATTCTCAGAAACTCAAAGTATGGCTCAGCTATTTATGTCTGAGAGTTCCTAATATTTTACACATGCAGAGAGATGCTGAAATCTGCCCCTATCTTCTTCTCTTCACTGTGTACTTTTGAACAAAGGTCTGGATTATAGGGGAAATGTATACAGACCACTTCAGAGATCCCACTGGTAATGAGGGATAGCACAGTTATAACAGGGAGGGGATGGGGCTGAACTGGGACCTTACAGGAGAAGCAGCACAAGTCTTTGCACCCAAAATGAGAAGAGAACTGTTGCATTTTTGTCAGCGCATAACTGCACATTTCATTCACCCAGAGAATCTTGTCATGTGTCAAAGGTGGTGGAGAAGAACAAGGTCCTTAGCTCTCCTCTGTCTTGCCCCACCGCAGATTTCAGACTGTGATACAGCCAGACTGTTCAGGTGCCATTCTTTGGAAAGTTGCCTCCACTGACCCAGGGCTCCTGAGCCCTGCCTAGGAAGTTCCTAGAGAGAAAGGTCCATGTTCTGGGCATGGTGGGTCTGGCTGTGTTCAGTCTGAGAGCACAAAAAATTTGCTTCTAAACTAAGATTTGTTTTTTTACCCCTAACCTTAAAACAGCAGTAGTCCTCTATTCTTTGAAGTGGATTTGGAGGAAAGATGCAGATTTTGCACCTTATTTAAAGACATAGCAAAGGCAATTAGTGTTGGAATCATCCCTCACCTTTCTCCAGATCTTGTCAGAAACATTTTACCTGTCTGATACAACAGTAGCTATGAGTTGATTAATTTAAACAGCACCCTCACGTTTCCCCACAGAGTTAGCTTGAAATCACTGATATGCACATTTGCATAGCCATTTCCCCCAGTAAGTAGAGATTGAACTGTTTCTAGCAAATGATGTTCAGTAAGCAAAGAAGCTTTTGCAAATTGACAGAATACCAGATAACTATTTCAAAGTTCAGAAAAGTCATGAATACAGTTAAATACTAAAACAGATCAATGCACATAAAAAGACAACCATCTCAGAAAGAAATAGTTAAGTAGAGTCATGACAGTTTTAATTGGACTCAGCAGTTGGAAACCCATGATATCATCCCCTAAGCAGTAAATGATTCATTCACCTCCTTCAAAATTTTTCCTCAGGACAGCACTTGCACGGCACAACGTGCACCACACCTATCCCCATAGCACTGGAAGCAGAACATAACTTGAGGATTGCTCCTTTTCTGCAAATTATGAAGGTTCACATAAAGCATAAGTCTCTTTCTAAAACAGAACTGAAACTGACCCTAAAATATCCCCTAAATTTTTATTTTCTTTTTTTAATCTGATGCTTATATATTCTGAAGAGTATGTACAGAACAGCTTGAGTTTTGTATTACAAAGAGAGTACATCCTGGCAAACAATAATACAATTTATTGTGACTATGAAGCATCTGAAAAAAACAAATCTAATTAGATCACATCAAGACTATAACAAAAAAATCCCAGTCTAAATCTTTAAGATGTTTTACCTTTCAATCTTCCATTATTTCCAGTATCTAAAGAACAAGAGACAATGAATGATTTTAAATGACAGGAGTAAATTAATAAAATGAACTCACACAGTCTGCCTCATAATGCAAACTAAAGATGATCAGATTTCCTTACCAGTGTTAGCAACAGTCTCTTTCTACTGGAAAGATGGCCTTGTTAGGAAAGATGGAATTCTTTTAGTACCTTATAATATGTATTAGAACTATAGAATTAAAAAAAAATGGATCAAAGACAGCAGTTAATCATTTTGATTATGCATTATAGCTAAAGAAAAGGAAGAAGACTATGGGCCTCGACTTGAATCTGAAAAATGTAACAAATATGGCACAAGTAAAGGACACCTTTTAACAGGGTACAAATGAGTTGTGTCTGAGTGCAAGTAGTAGTGGCATATTTTAGTTAAGCCAAAACAGATGTGAAATATAGTCAGTTTTCAATTACTCACGGAAAAACTATCCAGGTTTCAGACTAACCACAATAGATGCAGAAAAGACCCTGAACTTTTTCCTTTTCATTTTTAACTTCATTCCATATCTTCATTTTATGTTTAAATATAAACTGCGTACAGAACAGTCTTGCAGTTATTTTACATATGTTTCAAATTTGTAGGTTTGCTTTATCTTCCTTATCCCACCTCATTTATTATCCAGAATAGCAGACTCAACTGTAAATAAATACATACCAAGTGTTCTTCTCATTTTATTTTCTTTTCAGTAGTTTTATTTGCTGTTACAATGAATCTCAGAAGACCTGACTTCTCTCTCTTTCACTAAGAGATTCTAAAGGCTGTAAATGAATTATCAGCTATATTATCTGTAGAGCACAGATCTGTATGAGACACGATTAAGCAAGAAAGATGACTTATTCTTTATTAACAGAATTCTTGAATGGCCTTTAGATGTTGCTAAACTCAGGCTAGAACATCACGATCCCAATCTGTGAAAAAGACAAACATTGTAAAGGCTGATCTGGAAGAAAAGGTCACCCTAACAAATAAGGTACAATTAAGGACATATTTTAAGCACCTATTTTAGAAACATATATGGGGAGTAATCATCAAGGCTTACAAATTTCTCAGTTTACTGGAAGTGTTTAGGAATCATCTTTCAGATTAAACTTTACTGTCATTTACAAATACTTGGTTCATATGTCAAAAATTCTTCTACATAATTTAGACTAAAGTTGGAACAATCTTCACCTCTGCCTTAATTTCATGTAGATCATAGAAACCCCATATTCAGTGAAGTCTGCTTTTGGCAAAAGGAACTTTGGACTCAAACAGACTCTCAGCTGTAACCCAAGATCTTCCAAGAATTGTTTTACAGATATAATTATAGGGCGGAAACATGCTTGACCTAGTGTTGTCATTAGAAGACGTGAAAAATTAAATCCTGAACTGGCATGAGTGCTTGTAGAACAGAAAAGTCATCAACTTTTAACTCCTTCAAAATAATAGAAACATTTAATCACCATTCGGCTACCCCTTGTTAAAACCCAATACCAGAATAAATCAGTGAAAAAAATAAAAGCAAAAAAAATCACAAAACTAATACCCCCAAAATTATGCCTCCTTCATCTTTATCAGAAAACCTGTTCTAAAATGTTCTACAGGGAGCAGGGGTGTATGCCTCAATGCCAACTTGTAGCTAGAGTTTCAATACCATCAGTGACCTAAATTATCAAGTCATCAGTAAGAAAAAAATAATAATTTTGCTCAGCCCAGTTTGCAATACAATTATGGAAACAAGCAATCTCATCTAAATCACAGTCTGAAAATGCTGATAATTTGCACACACATTTGCTTAGGAGCATAAAACCATCCATATCTGAATGTTATAAGTTATAGTACAATCAATCACACTCAGTAGAACTCAAAATTCTGTCTGGCAAATTCTGGATACAAGGCTGGAAACATGCATTGCGTAACTCATATACAGCAACTCTGATAAATTCTGTTGTGTAGGACTCCCTGCAATAGAAAATCAGTTCATTTATTTGCAATAGCTATTCGTCCAAAGTTTCAAGATATTTGGCATTTCAGCAAAGACATATCCAGGAACATAAGGGGAAAAGCACAAAAAAAGACCCAGACACACAACATCTATATTTTTGTTAAACTGCTTATAACAGTTCAGCATTTTATCTTAAAGAATGAAAGTAAAAACTCTCCCTTCCAGTCTTCTCCTTGATTTGCATCTCATTATAGAGAGAGAAAAGAAAAAAGCATTATATATCATCAAGAATTACAAGTTACGTGTTTTAGGAACACACAATAGCAAAGTGGTACAAATGGAATCTTGACATCTGCCACATAAAAAGGAGAGTAACAGTAGATCCAAAAGGATATGGCTTATAAAATAAAATATAAGCATCTACCCATGTAAAATGTGTATATCCACCAATTTATGCTTTTCCAGTGACACGGATTTTCTTTGTGAGCAGTAACACAGGGATTACACATGATTAGCTGCTGCAGTCATTGTGAGAAGAGAGGCAGCAGCCCTCCAGCGCAGGCTGTCTGTGAGCAGAATAGGAAAGTGTTTCCTTTCCCTCTGAAGTAGACAGAACTCAAACTAAAGCTATATTCAGTTCAAAGACTTCAAAAAGCACATGCCATGGCTCAGGTTTTAGATGAATCTTAACATACAAGCTTCTGTAGAGAGATGAGGTTTTAGGTCTTCAGGCAGGCAGTATTTTAAAAATATAATTAGGAATTAAATTCATAAATCAGTGTAACTGCAACATTAAATTATGAATATCATTGCAGAATTGAGAAAAGCTAAAGGTTACATCAGCTGGCTAAGCAGCTCACTATGCCCTTATTTGTCCAACGTGAATAAGCGCTATAATCTATTTGCCCTCTGCATACAAGGCACACAAAACCAGGTGAAGGAAGATTACTATGAAACCTTTTCCATTTCATTGTGTGGATGTTCCAATATAATCTGTCAGATGGCATTCAGGAAACAACTCATACTGCACGATACAATCACACAGGCACAGTGTCATGCTAATCCAGAGCTGTATCTTGCCAGATTAAAGCGGAAAAAAAAACAAAAAAAACCAAACCAAAAGAAACAAAAAAAATGTAGCAATGCCTTTAGGAAACTGACTGCAAAAACCAACACAGGGAAGCTGTGCTACTGACCTCAACACAACAGCATGCATGGTTCTAGACATCAATGAGCCACCACCATCTATGCATGACACTGTCTTTAACAGCTGAAGATCTTGAAATTTGAATATGAAAAGGTTTTGGTTTTGTTCAGGTGCACAGCACTGAAAGCAAACTGTAATGCCTTGCTACAGCAACACCAATAACCAAAGATCTCGCCCCAAGTTATTTGCTCAGGCCCAAATGAGGAACTTCTTCCAGTATAAACATTAAAATACAATGGCATAGATGCAGGAAGAAAAAAAATAAGTCAAGAATGTGAGAACCTCTACCTAAATAAGAGGAACAAATATGAGACAAGATTAATTGAAAGAACAATGCAATCAAAGATAATCTTTTAGAAACATTAGAGAGGTCAAAATTAACTCAAATCTCAGAATCCTGATTTAGAAATCCTGGTCTTATAAGCTGATTGTGCTGAAAGTATTTATATGAAATCATATATTTTTCCAGATGAGGGACACTCTTGCTTCACTTCATAGGCTTGCATGCATATTTGGCACTTGATAATGAAAAATTAGGGTTTTTTAGTATTTTAAGAGCAAACCTAGGATTTAGCTATACTGTCCAATGGGACCTCTTAGTCTGTTCCAAGACAAGTGCCAAACTCTCATTTAGAATAAATTTATATGAAGATTCATTCACTACTGAAAATTATTTGAAAAAAGTAAACAAGTATTAAATAGAGCAACTAATAACAGAGAAATATTTTTTCTCAGCCTCAGAAAAGATTCAGTACCCAATAGTACTGTGTCAGCTCTTCTAGAAAGCACAGCACTTCTGTGTTGTTTTGATTAGATCTTCCTTGGACACTGAGTGCTCAGATAAAGACACTTCTGATTTTTACCTCTTGCTCTTTAATTGCAACCTTGTATTTCCAGACAAAAGCCAGCTACAGAAAGCATGCTACATTGACACAATCCATTTTCTACAGTGCTTACAATTATTTGAAAAGCAAGGCTTCATATCTGGAGTTTGAAGACATAAGGATTAGCTACAAAGTTTCTCTAGTGCTCAGGCTCCTCAGCCCCTTCCTAATTTGCTTCCCAATGTATACTGCCAAAACTGAACATCTCTCTGTTAAAATCTAAGTAAAGTCTCCGCAGAACTTTCAAACCCAACAGCTATATATTCTAGCCCTTTACTTGATCCATTGTGTCAGATTTGATTGTTGCCTTTCAGGACAGGTTGCAAGATGGGTTTCTTTATAGTATTTGCCCTCTTGTGACGAGAGGGCAAAACTAATGTGTTGCATCTGTGTTGCAGAGTGGACTCATTTATCCATTAACTCTCTCTTCCCCCCCCCTCCCCCCCCGCGCTTTGGATTGTTCACCGAGACAAATCACTGAATTTGTGTCTGAATGGTGTGCCTGGACATAAGCACCCACAGCTTATAAGGTCAAAATAAAAACATGTCAGCCAAACACTTAAAATAACTACAAAACCGTTATGACTTTCTTGGAAGCATCTTAGTCAATGCTACTCTTTTTGTTCGCTGCCGAAGTGATAAAACCTGCAGGGTGTCCTCCTCCTGGCCTTCTATGCCCACTCATACAAAAGCATCGCCATAAATATTTCAAAGAGACAGCTTTGTTGGGTGGCAGGAATTGCCCAGTTTCTTCTAGTACACAGTAAGATAAATTACAGGTGTTTTAGTACCTGGGGTCCCCTGTCTTCATTGCATCACAGAGATAGTCAGAGGCGCATCACAGAAAATGCTGCAGTTCGTTCCAGTACAGCCTTTATCCACCTGACTTGAGGCAGCAGTAGACAAGGTAGACAAGTAGAAGAGGTCTGACAACCTCGTAACAGCCAGGGACACTCCTGCTATTTACAGTGGCTCACAGATGTTAAATAGTACTGATCCTGAACATCTCTAATCCTGTTTGCATATCTATTAAAATACAGTATTCTATCTGAATGGCATAATTCTGGAGTCTTATCATATTTATGAATTGTATGAATACACTGTGAATAGGCCTAATGTGATAGGCCTGTATTAATTTCTCACTGTATCTGCTAATTGCTTGAAAATTATTTCAAAACACCCAAGATCAGAGTAGTAGTAATGCATAAGCAAATTGAGTCATTTTTCTTCAGTGCCTTCCAAATTACTCTTTTCCTGTCAATTCTTGTTCTTTACATGCATTTATTTATTTTCCAGGTCTGATGGTAGAAATGTTTCCAAAGAGTATATTTAAATAAAAAAACTTGTACTGTATTAAGCACACCCACCACTACCAATGGAAGCACAGTTATGATGAAAGACTTTGACTGACTTCTGTATCTTACTGTAGCATTAAAGAAGAAAATATTACACAGATTACATATACACACACAAACAGAATAAGATGACAATTGGTTATTACAAGCCTGCTAATGTTCAACTGATATCCTTATAATATTTTTAATTAATTATTTGGCCAGTAATGTAGAAATTACCGCATTTACAAAGCATTTTAAAGCTATAAAATAATTTTCCAGAAAGATTAAATTAATATTTATACAGCAGAAATTTTAATCTCTATTTCCATGTTTATCACACTTGTCAGCCAACAGTAAAGTCTGAAGTATTAGATCAAAAAGGCTATCAGCAAAAACTAAAAATAGAAAGAAAAAACTTTTTTTTCATTGAGACTCCAGCCATACATAACTAGATTAGGAGTATAGCAAGGAGATTGTTAACATCATATCTTTGTTAGAAAGAGACATTCCAGATTAATGTTCATTGAAAATATACATGAGTTTCGAATATAGTGTAAAGCATGGTAAATTTAAAATTGATAGTAAAATTAATTTAATAGAGGACAATTTGGACTTATCTATCAAGCGGGAGGGGGGGGAGGAACCAACCAACCAAACACAAACAAACAGAAAAACTACAAAAAAAAGAAAAAAAAACCCACAAAAACTCTACCACCAACTAAACAAACAAACAAACAAAAAAAGCCCCATGAGATCATAAAACTCTTCTAAATCAGAAGACTGATTTTTGTGAAGGAAGATGAAAAAAGCATTTCTAACTCAAAAATACCACATAAACTTTCATTATGAATGTATGGAGCCCACTCTCACTGCTATTTCCAAAATTTAATTAGATCAGAAGAAAATCCTATTAAAATAGCTGAGTGTGCATACATATCAATACTCCAATTCTTTTGCTTAAAGTTCATAAAACAGTACTGTAAGTATCAGGGGCCTAGAAGAGTGTTTAAAGCTTATTTCCTTCATATTCTCTCCTTTCTTGGGATGATAGGGGAATTATAAAAAGTACATATATTTTAATTCAGTAACCATTTAGACAAGTTATAGTACAAAATCTTTGTATATACCTACATGTGTATATATCTTCCTGACTGGGGAGGAGGGAAGAGGGGAAAGACAACATGAAAAGCATAGAACCACCAAAAACATTATTTAAAAATGCTCTCTAAAATCATTAATGTGTGCACTCATGGTGGCAGTGTAAAGTAGCTGACCATGTATGCTGAAAAGACTAGAAACACTAAATATTGCATGTTTCCATTGCTTCATTCAATGACAGTGCTTACTGACACTTTTGAAAGCAAAATGTAAAATATTTTGGACTTCACCCATGATATCAGGATCAATTGTACTCAGAGTTAGGGCAAGAGGGGGAAGCTTTACACCCCACTTTGAAACTGATAATCAAGCATTTTTTTGTTTTCAGCTTGTGTAATACCAACTGCAGAAAATAACTGCTCTCAGTACCATATGCATGACTTAAAGGTCTTTACATTTTGACTTCAGCTGCTCTCAGACAACAGACTCTTGTCTGCCAGTGCAACCGCACAGATTTAGCTAAAGCCAAATCTGTTTGGCTTTTAGTTTTCTCAAAGCAGTACCAAAAATTCTACAGAGTACATTGGTTCTTAATTATACTATATAATAATATTTAAGCCAAAATATTAAAGCAGTTGACCATAACAACTGTACTGTGGGCTAACCTACAGAAGCTTTTTTCATTCTCATCGATGCTGACCTCATGCAAATTCAGCTTTATATGATTTGCCACTCAACAACATGACTTTGTCTCTCAGCCTTCTTCTGAGAAAAAAAACACAGTAAGAATGATGTAAGAAACATTTATTGACAGAATTTGCTATATGGGTCCCAAGCCACAGAAATACTTCCTTTTAAGGAAAGAAAATTGAATTTAGGCATTTGAGACTACATGCTCAATAAGTGAACCACAAGAGGAGTAAGAAACCTTCATTAGAAATACCTAGAAGACTATAATTCATCTCAAGATGATTTTCTCTTGCTATCTAGAGACTTTTACACTAAATGAGAACACATAAAAACATACTACATTTAATCTGTGTTTCGCTTGAATTTCTCAAGAAATTTCCATATGTGCTTTTAAGTCAGGATCTCCTTCATACACAGGAGGTACATATTCATGCAGGAGAAGTTCATTAAACCTGTTGATATCCTGGCAGATGTCACTTTAATTGTGGCAAAATGTCAAGAGAATACAGCACAGCCATCAAACCTTATCCTTTACCACAGCGGATAAATGACAAGGTGTCGCAACCCGTGGGAGTGAAAAAGCAGGTCCACTCTGGGCAGAGCAGCGAGGAGTAGCCGCGGCTAGCTGGCAGGTTGCGGCATTCGCTGAGCTCCAGATGCTGTGATGCAGAGGCGCAGGGAATCATGCATGCACGCAGCACCGGAGGCTGCGAGGAGTGAACTTTATTAACGTGGCGACAGCCCTTTTTATAAGGTTTGCCGTGGAAGGGTCTGGAAAAAAAGCAGAGCTTGCCGAACAAGGTAATAATGGGAGGTACAGGTTTACACACTTGGGAAGGATAGGAGGAGAAAAGGGAGGCTTTTTTCAAATTTGAAGTAGGGATGGTAACACAGGACAAATATGGTAACTGGGAGGGATCATAACAATATAGGGAGTATTAACATTAACAAAGATTAAACCAATTATATATGAACAAGTAATAAAACATTTTATAACTATAATTACATAATTTCTGTCTTAAATTTGTTGCAGAGATCTGTAAAATGTGTCTGTAAAGTGAGTCTCCACAACAAGGTCCTTTTTAGTAGATTCAAATATGCTGTCTATTCACAACAGCTGAAAGTTTTCCTTCCCTCCTCCCTTCCCTGCTAGTTCAAGCACCCCATGGTCACTGGTTTTAAAAGTCAGTAATGCCTAAAGTCCTCTGCATTTTCATTTCTCAGACAGACTAAAACTACAACCAGCCCTTTCCATCGTGACTGAGACAATCCATTCATTGAAAAAAATGCTGTTATTGCAGAGTCACAGATGTTAATTATAAATTCCCAACCTATTCACATAGATTTTGGTCTGGTACACTCTCTCCGGTGCAGGAATAACTTCTCCATATAATTTTGTAAGGTGACGAGCACAATGTGGTGTGGGTTAGATTGGGTCTGGTAGATATTACTGTAACACAAACACTGCAGGAGTAACGCAAACCCACAAAAAGTTATTTAGGACTTCCTGCATATTACCATTTGTGCCTGCAAAAGGTCTATTCCTGTCTAATTGTCATCACCACATACTCTTGTTTAAATCCCGGAAAAAGGAACAGAAAAAATATTTCTATGGCACCTTAGCACTGATTGACAGTGCTACTTGAAATATGAAAGGCATCATTCTCATTTAAATAAACACCCTCCACATACATGTATTTATTGGAAAAAAAAATCTAATCTGCGATTGAAAGGGCTAATGTTGAACCCTCAGATGAAATGCTATCAAATATTTCTGCAACATAAAGGAAAGAGAGGAAGGAAGGAAGGAAAGAGAGGAAGGAAAGAGAGGAAGGAAGGAAGGAAGGAAACATTAGCTGACATTTTGATTAAGCTATTTGTTTTATTTTATAAAAAAAGTAGAAGAAATGCTAAAAACATTGAGGCAAGCCTTTGGAATAGCCATATTAGTGAAAACTCTGTGTAGAAAGTGCAAGTCTTGAGCATAGCACCTTATTTGGTCCCAAGAAAGCTAACTTCTCTACTACATTATTTTGACCATGTCTCTAAATGAAAGTACAGCTTCTTGTTCATTAGCAAACACCACCTAATTATGTTGCTCTGTAGCATTCTGTATTTCTAACATAATTCTAATTGTCAAATTGTTCTACACTTAAAATATATCAGAACATATCCAGTTTATAGGTGGATTTATAACCTCCAAATAATACATTTTATTCAGTACATTTACAAGCTTATGTATCTATGTATAGTAGGAGTATGCATAATTTCAAGTTAAAAAAAAAGGTGTCTGATATTGGGAACCTCCTAAAGCAGACTAGCTACTCAAAATATGCTGCTTATCTTACTTATGCTGCTTTAGACTGCCAATTTTTCAATTCAACCTATGATTTGTATGTATACTAGGAATATATACCACCATGGGACTTCCTGTCCCTGACTATAACTCCAAAAAGCTTCCTGAATATAAATTACTATGAAATAACAATAACATCAGTAATTACTTATTCTTCCTTGGGACAACTGCTGTCAAGGCCAAGCCAAAGACGTGTGGCACGCAAACATCCAGCAGTTGCCTACCTGCAAAATGACAGCACTCAAATAGATGGATTTCCACCTTGTGCTATAATAATGACTGAATCAGATCCATCTTTATTCTCTTAACAGCATAAAAATAAATAAAGCATATTTTCTAAACTTTAAGGTAACTAACCTAAAATAGAAACATTAGGTTGAAGACTTAGTTTAACCAAGCACTACAGAGACATACTGTTAAAAGAATGTCACTGCCTCAAAGAGCTTGTACCTTCAGTTTGGTATAAAATACCACAGGAAGTGGGGTTAAGAGTTAAAATGATTAATGAAAAAACAGGGAAACAAAACTGAATGCAGTAACAAAAAGAGACTAATATTCTTGAGCTGAGCAATAGTCAGCTGAACATAATTTCAGCAATTTTAATTTGTGCTATGGTAGAAGCATACAGGCATTGCTAGTTTTCCTCATTTTGTCAATGTCCTCAGCCACACAAGGTAACTGTGCTGCATAAATTCAGATGCGCTACTCTTATCCCTAGTATTCCAATTTTTCATTCACCCATTGCTTAATTCTACAAGTAGACAGTCTCTCTTTTTCTCCCTAATATGTATCTTTTCCTATGATCTCTGAAGACCAAACTTTTTATTTGTCAAATAATCAGTCAAAATACTGTATTATGGGGTTACAGGATATCACACAAATAATGTAAGACAATATAAGCATTACTTATTAAAATTAGTACTGCAAGATCATTTATAGACATCTGTGATTCTAAAAAATAGTAAACTGTAAGGAAACGCAAGTATCCATTTTCTCTTAATATAACAAATTTTCTTCTCACAAATGACTCTTTAAGTTTACTCAAACCAGATAATCATATGCTTCTTTATTACTTTAGAGAACATAAAATAAAATTTTTAAAAAAAGGAGCATAAAAGCTAATTTGAAAATTCCAGGCTGTATGTAAAGACATGAAATGCATTTTAAATGATGGTTTCTTTTGATTTTAATTTAAGGAATACAGTATGTTCTTTTTCCCTGATAATTTACTCCTTGATTTTCTTTTCAGTGGCCTTTATACCCACACTATCTGAAGAGTCAGCCTCATGAAAGTATAGAACAGATATTCTCATTTTCTGCATTTATTTCTGTATCAGTGGGAACTCAGACACTTACATCAAAATCCCCCAATACCCTCTATAAAAATAGAAAATTTAACCTGAAATTTGCTTGTGTCTGAAATTGCCAGAAATATTAATATGGCAATGTATTTTCATGAAGAGAGTAATCTGATGGGTTTTCAAAACTAGCATTTAATGCATGTGTACGTGAAAAATATGGCAGCAGCTGATTCTGTATTGGTGGCATGAACTGTTTCAAGGTAATTTCAATACCACTCAGAAAGTGAGTTTCTATACTGTTAAAAGCTCACACTTTTAATAAAAGGTAATAAACGGGAAATAAAACGAGCCAAATAATTCAAGCATCAGAGTGTGAACCAAATAAAAATACTGTACAAAAAGTTTGATCTGATATTGAGAAATTATCAAATGATTATGAGTCCCTAAAGAAACAAGTCTCATTATGTTACCCCGAACTTTGTATAAGCACTTTTGCAACAGTCTTTCCACAAAAATTCTAAAAACAAATTAAAAAAACTCATCTGCATAAATTTCTCCTTCCACCTGCTTCATCCTCCACCCAATAGCAAGGTTACCTCTGACAATCAAAAAAAAAGGTGGAGTGTACAAGAGGAGGAATGAGTGGAAAAGTGCCTCCTCCTGCTGTCATCTACACTCTCTTCCTTCTTAAAAAGACTTTACTCTATACTCACCAAGACATAGGACCAGATAGTTGTGTTGTGGGACTGATAGGTGCACCCCAGATAATACAGAGCACAGGCACCTTGTAAGCAGTCTCTTTCCCAAGGTC
This sequence comes from Cephalopterus ornatus, assembly GCA_013396775.1. Lineage (NCBI taxonomy): Eukaryota > Metazoa > Chordata > Aves > Passeriformes > Cotingidae > Cephalopterus > Cephalopterus ornatus. The sequence continues at coordinate 48,604 of VZRE01002784.1, read as the reverse complement.
ACACCACTGGAAGAATAACACCATAACACCCAGACCTAAATCAGCCCCTTCAGTTTAACTGACAGGTTGTTCTTTTCTATCAAGGCAGTTTGGGTGTACTGTATGTGGAAACCATGCTCTCTATCTATAAATCATAAGGTGGGAAGCTCTGGAAAGATAACAGCCAGTACATCTGAGAAATCTGTCAAATTTCCAGCAGCAAAGTGACTATATGAGAAACAATGCTTAAGTAAAATCCAAGTATCATCTTGTGGTTTAGGTACCAGCTCAAGTTCTATTTTCTGGGCCTTCTGTCAAATAAATCTAAAAGCAAGCTACATTCAATGAAAAATTTTAAAGGACATTAAAAATGTTTCCTCTATAGGAGACAGTAAGTGTTTGTTCCAGACAACATTAGAGGCAATTCAACCAATTCAATCTTTGTCTAAAGAGTCTGTCTTATTTAAAGGCCTCACTCAGACAAAACAGGATTTGGAAAAGTTTCAGTCTTTAAAAACAATCCGCATTGTTACCTTAAAAACAGAGCCATTGAGGAACGCCCTATTCTAGTTTTTGGGTTATTTAATTTTTTGATTTGTTATTAGGACATTTTTCGACTCTAGGTAATTAATGTTCTCCAAGAGGTGACGCAAAAGAGCGTGGACTTCGATGTGTCTGCAATGGCTCTGGCAGACTGATAAGTCTTTGTCTGATAAACTGACTCTAGGTTGTTCTCAACAAGGTCAACAGCTACAGATATCTACCTTCTCGAATGGGACCCCAGGGCCCAAGTTCTGTCCCAGTCTGCACAGAGACGCATGGACTAGCAACTGATGGGCATTGTAACTCTCACCTGCTGCAAGTACACACATTTGGGCCTGTTGCTTTTTTGCTTTTGGCTTGTTTGGTGGTTTTTATAAACAGGAAAAAAAAAATAGAAAATAAACCAATATTATTTGCCTTCTCTTAAAAAAAACAAAATAAAAAATGTTCCTTCAAAAATTGAAAGGCTCCACAGAAATCCTGCCAAAAATCACTGGGAAGATTCCCACTGTTATCTAAGAGGTCTGGGTAATTATACCTTTGGAGTATAACTGTGAAGTATTTTAATGCAAATCCGAACACAGCCTTAATCATGAGATTGCCACCAATACTACCCCTCTTTAAAAAATTCATGCCAGCTACTGATTTGATTTTGAGAAACATGATGTTAGAAGCACTCATGGCACGTGCCTGGAGCACTTACCAGAATGCGTTTGTAGATACCTGCCCCTTCAATCGCCATGTGTGTTATTAAAGCGCAAAAATTCCAAAAAGCATTAAAAATACACAGACAAATAAATATTCAAGTCTAAAAAGGTTTTTTGCCATAGGGAACTTGCAACCCTTTATTTTTTTTTATTTGAACCCTCATGATTCAAGTGATGTACTTTTAGAAATACTGCGTGCACGGCATTCCTTAACGTGTGCTGCAGCAAAGAAGGAAGGAAGAAAAGGAGTTCAGCCTACTCAAAATTCATTGACAACGAATGTTCCATGATAGGAAGAAACAAGTACTTTATGAAATTACTAAATAGCAGCAATGGATTAATTTTCGCCCTTAGTGAGGCTTCAGTTGCTGTTTTATTACAAAAAATTCTTCTACGAGAACAAAAAAAAAAAAAAGACATAAAAGAACAAAAAAAACCCATACAGCATATGCGTGCTGACTTCCAAACAGGAGAGTCTCTGGTTTCCCTGGGCAGCTGTCAGCGCAATCAAATTCAGTCAGAGAAATCTCTTTTACAGAGGAGGAAAATAAAAATTAAGACCAGCACCCCCCAAACATATGTTCCACGGTTTCCCTTTTATCTACTCTGAAATTCTATTGTTACCCAGGCGGTTTCCCTTTTATCTCCTCTGAAATTCTGTTGTTACCCAGGCGAGCAGCACAGCCTGAGCTGAAAATTTAACAGTTTAAAATCTGCGATTCAACTTACCTTGGTAAAAAATTAATTCCTGGAGAACAACAACTCGGAGTCTGTCATGCCAGCTGTTCCACATTAGCAGAATGACAACTGCTCCTTTCTTTCTAGCTGTGCCGTGAACTGACATATCAAGATAACACAACAAGATTTTTGACAGATCAAATTTGGATTGGCCACAATTATTAGAAACATGTTATGGACGAATGACTGTTTGCTTTAATAATTTGATGGGCATACACAGATAAGTAAAGGGCAAGAAAAAGACTTACTACTATTCAAGGTATTTTGCATCTCTTACTGCTTAATAGTTTGTTTATACCAATACTAACCAAAAGTGAACAAAAACACTAGGGGAGAGGTGGGGGGAGGCAAAGCAGATGTGCACTATTCCTGCTTAAGATGGACTAAAATCAACTCTGAATCTCCATAATCACTCTTTGGCACTTTTGAATTACAGATCCACTTAGGAATTTAGCTCTTGGGATCATCTTTGTTTATAACGTTTACATACCATTTTAGCTCATTACTGTTGAGCATGGGATAGCATGGAATATTGAACTCCTTTTCTGAGCGAGATGCAAATTAAATCTTATTGTAATATTAACTCCTAAAAGACAGCTTTGGCTCACGGATGTCACTTTCATGCATAACATTTTTTTTTTTGGTACGTGTGTCAATTCTGAAAATCAGCTTGCATTACTAGTACATTTTTTAAGAACAGACCTCCTCTGGATTTTGAGCCAGAAATCTCATTTTACAGCAGGACTGACGCTACTCCAGAGCAAATTGTAACCAGCTCCATCTGCTTTCAGAAGAGAACAAAATCCCAGTTGTCTAAACTGGCATAGGAAAACGTTAGGAAAATCCTGTAATTTTGTTCTATTATCTCTATTTTCCATTTCTCTGACTAATCTATTTGCTCCTCTTGAAATGATTTCTTTAACTGACCATTTGGAAATACACAGAAAGAAAAGTGGCACTGAAAACAGTAGTCATGTTGCAGTTGACAATGACAAGGAAGTGCCATCTACTTTAGCTACCACCTAAATGGAACCAATTAGGAATGTATTCTCCTATCTAATGCACAGCCAAACAGGCTGCTGTATTTCCCACTATTATTATTGGGAAATTAGGAGAAAAAATAGATAAAATGCAGTAACAGCTTAGGCGCTGTAAGTTTCTGGTGAGCATGAGAAAGAAAAAGCCTGTGTATTCCTTCTTTTGTGCACACAGACTTCTACCTCCTCTCTCACACATATTCCTAAATAATGTGGCTTTTTGTACAGGAGATCACATTCTACCAAAAAAAAAGACATATTCAACTCTTAAAGACTAAATACAAGAGTAAAATTCATGGGAATTACAAGCCAACTCTAAAGTCTTTAAACCAGACATTCATTTTTACTGTATTCCTACAGCAGCAGCGGAACTGTATCCTGATTCAAGACTGAGACTCCTGTTCTCTGTCACAATGCAAATAAATAGCCACGAGTGCAGCATTTTTATTTTAAACACTAGGCAAATATATCTGACCAAAAATCTGAGGATCTTAATGCTCTGAGAGAACTCAATGATTAATGATTCAGAAGATCTTTTAATTTTACAGATGAATAAAACTGAGTTGAAGCAACTTCCCTGAGGGCACAAAGAAAGTTGACCAGGTAGAAGAGAAACAGACCTTTAGCCTTTTGTCAGAGCTTTAAGTTACATCATCCTTAAAAGTGATACAGCAGCAACTATCATATAGCAATAGGTATATTTATATTACTAATAAGCTATTGCATAACACTTTGGTGGGTACCTAGCATCCAGCTATGGTCAACCCATCAGATACTTCTGCAGTATGAAAAATTACAGGTGTCTAAAGTAATTTCTGTTTAAAAAGTCAAAATATTTTAAAATTTAAAAAATTAAAAGAATGACATCTCCATAAAGAAGTCAATATGTATCTCAATAACTGCACATCAAGTAAGTAAGAAATGTCTTCAGATAGCAGAGTGTATTTTGCAATAACCACAGGTTAAAGCTGTTTTTAAATAATGCCCACCAGTGGGGGCCATATTTATTACTGCTTTATGGATACTTGCTAGTTTTCTAGAGGTTATGATGCATAATCACTTTGCGTTTATGTATTTTAGTCCCCAATAATAAATCCAAAGTCACCTGACCTCTGTAATCAAGCCAAAAAAACACCTGCTGAAAATTATTCCTTCCAAATGACATATTATGTCAGGCAATTTAAAACAACAGCAAAAAAGAGATTTTTGATAGCTTCCCCCTAATCCTCTTTTATGGGTAAAATGCCTCCACGTACTTACGAATAACTACCCCCTGGACTTACCATGTAATTTACTATTGGCATCAGTTCAATTGAGACAAAGAGGAACTTTACTCCATGTCAGTCAGATGACTCAGGGATCAACAGTATTTTAAGGCTGCACCTCTTCTATCAAGGGCCAAGAGAAACTGCCACGTTTCTGACTGAGCTGGAGAACACTGACAGGCTCCATGAGAGCAAGCAAGTAAACACATAAATTTTTCACCAACAAAATTTCGGAAATGCAAGTTTATAAAAAAAAATAAATTCCAATTTAAAAAAATCCCACCTTAAAATCATCTAATTACTACTACTATTGTTTTAAATGCTCAAAAGCCCCAGTTACAGAAATGTGACTCCTGTTCTAACACCACACAGATGTGCACACAGGTGTACCACGTGACAAAGACCCTGAGATAAGGGTACTATTTTCCAGAAAAATCAAGAAACAAATGGAATATGGAGCAAGTAAAGCATTTTCACATTCAATTACACTAGAGACTGCTCTGTGCTTTGTTGTCCACATTACATGTTATTCCAATTTCACTCAAAATACTTTACACGTAAATATACATGCAGATGTGCATGTTCACACACGCATATTCACACACACAATTATCTGTGTGTTTGAATATACATGTACACTGAAAAAAAGCCTAGGTGATTTGAGCACAGGAGAAGGAAAATAAAAACAAACCATATGGAGGTCAACAAACATGTGGAAAGGATAGAGGGAACATGACAAGTAAGGAGAATACTCCTGACAGAGAAAGGAAAAAAACCAGCAACAACAAAAAGAAAGGAGAAGCAGATGAAATAAGTAATACCAAAACTACAACTAATAAAGACAGCCTGCTGACTTGTATTTCAACTACAGGTTTATTTTTCCTTCAAGAATAATAAATGTTAAACTGTATATAATACTACAGCTGCTTTGCTACATACTTCCAATATAGCCCTGTAATCCAGAAGCTGTCTCTTCCCCTGGCAAAATCTACATTTGGTCACTCAGGTAAAAGTGCCATTAAGGGACAATTCTGTGCCTGATACTGACAATTCTAGAAGACATCAAGGATTTTTAGTATCTCTTAATATTTAAAAAAGTATGGATTTTGCATACAGCAGTGCCTATTGAGATAAAATTTTATTATACCTAACATGCTGTAAAAAGAGTACTCTGAGATTCGCTCAGCTAACTCTAGAGTATCCTGAAGTAAAAAAAAAAAAAAAAAACTCAAGTAACAAACAACACAAAACACAGCTGTGAAACGGAGGAATCGTATTGGTATTAAACTCAGTAGCTCTATCAACTTTTTCTTCTCTTCTAGCAAAGAAGCTTTTCTCATTTACCTGAAGGAAACATAGAGCATAACTATGTTAGTTTGTACATATACAGGTACTTATATTCCAATTAAAATGGATATGCACATGCTTGCTGGTAACCAACTGTGAAAGAAAGGAAGATAATAACCATTTCCAGAGTACTTCCCTGCCTTTGCATTCTTTTGTACTTGAGCATTGGTGAAAAGCCAAGACCAGTACCTAGCCATTAAAAAAATAAAAATTAAGAATCTCCCAGCAGTATTCTTTTATTAGAACACAGCATGAACGCACCCTGATGCTGCAGTTTAAAGTGTAACAAAGCATAGTCTTCCATTCTGGTACAATATCCAGACTCCAGGGACTCACATTTCAGGGCTGAGTGCACTATGGAATTAACGTGATAAACTAACGTGACCTTCGCAATAGACCTTGCCCTTAATTCTACAGGTTTTGAGGTTTGGGGTTTTATTTTTCGCACACATGTCCTTTAGTAAGGATGCAAAAATCCTCGAAAAAACTCTTTGTAGAAGCTAGGCTTTAAATTTTCAGTGCATCATTTCTTCATTCATAACTTAAAAAAAAAAAAACAAACCCACCAAAAAAACCCAAACAAACAAACAAACAAAAAAACCACAAAAAACACCTGCCAGCCGTTGTGCAGTAAGGGATAACAGTGAACATTGAGCTTAATGAGTCTCTGACTCTTCACCAGATCTGCAGACCTCCAATTGTTTGCAAAGCAAAATCTCTCTGACGGAGACACAGATGTGCAGGTGTTGCAGTGATCTAAATCTTAGAAGTAGTTTGGTCAAGGCTTGCTCTGCAGGGAAGGCCTGAAAGAAGCCCTGCCAGAAACAAGCTGGACTGGTAGAGTTAAGAATGTGCTGATCTAAAAGAAACAATAATCAAAGGATTAAGTCAAGCATGCAGTACCGGTACAAGATGATTTGTAACTAGGAATAGGAGGGGGTCTGGTATGGGAGTCAGATACACAATGTTTAGAGTTAGGTCATTAAGATAGATTTATGGTAAGAGAACTGATGGGTGAATTGAATTTGGGATGATATATGTAGTTAATGTATAACTGATATGCTTGTTTTGATGTGTAAACCAATCATGTAGCTTTTTTTGTTAAACTGTATAAAAGATGCAACCGAAATGGGGGTCTTCGGAATCCTGACTTGGGACGCTAGTCCTCAGGTTCCCGGGCCCTGAATAAAGCACCGCATAAACCGGCACTCTGTTGGTTTGTGTCTCTGTTTACGGGCAACACAGGTGGACAAAAACTGCACAGAACATACATACTGCACAGAGCCAACAGTTGTTGGGTGACTACAGTCATAAAAAGGAGAACTGAGGCATGAAAATGGGGAGCACAGACACAGCAGTATGAGCATGTTCAAGAGAACAAATTATGCTTCTGGCCCAACTGCCTTGTGATGACGACATCTGATTTTCCTGAAATGTTGTTCTGTGCACTGAGTATCGACCAAGACAAAGCAGGCAGAGGAACAGTGTGGCATACATATTGATTATTACTATTATACTGGTCCCTTCTAAACCTTCTCTCTTGATTTGACTTTTTAAAGGATTTTGTATCAAGACAGCCTGATGCTTTTGACTACTTTACCCTATCAAGCAAAAACTGACTGATTATTGGACTTTTAGCTAATCACCAAAGGCTGCCAGGGAGATCAGCAAAACATCTAACAGTAGACAAGACTTGTTTGGTATTCCTGCTAATTAATTATATTTAATTAGTGTCCAGTAATAGTATTAGTGTCTGTTTAAAAACTCCTCTGAGTACAGTGGCTCATCTGCCTACAAAAAGAAAGACTGAAGGAAACAATGCCATTTGTTCTGAAAACAACTGAGATCCTCCTTGCACTTTCTAATATTTAATTCCAAAGCATATATTTGGGGTGGTAGTGGTGAAGTGCTAAAAACTTTCCTTCATTTTCATTTGGTTTCGATCAGCCTCTGTTATGGTTTCAAGCCAAGAAAGGGAGCTATAGCGATGGAAATTCATACCATTATATCATCTGAAGAAGGGGCACCACCCCACCTGGTGTGGGGAGTTGCGGGGGCTGGGATTTGCCACAGCTAAAAGTTGTTCCGGGATCTTAGCCACCGCCGGAAACCGTCCCTGCCTCGCCGGCACAGCAGCCAAGCTGGGAGCAGCCAACTCGATGCGTTGTGCTGGGATCGAAGCGGCTCAGGGGTCAGCTCCACCCGAGCCGCCGCGCCGCCACAGTCCCGCCTGCCGCCGGAGCGGCCGCTCGCCACGTGGAACCGCTGCCCCTTCCAGAACCCCTGCCAGGGCCGGGAACACCGAATCGGAGAGAGCGAAAGTGAAACAAATCGCTACCGCCCACAGCCCAGCCAAGCCCAAAGGGACAACGCGTGGCAGGGAACTGATGAAATTTGCCTTAGAGCCAATGCAGCATAAAGAGAGAGCCCAATTGCAACTACTCCTTATGTTTCCCCATCACTTATAAGCCCTTCTTTTATTAAAATATTAGCCTTTTATAATGATACTAGCACATCAGTGATATTCAATTACTAGTAAAGATCCCTGAATGAAATGAAAACTAACAAGACTCCTGTTTATTATCATCACATTTACTTCTTCAGCATTAACGACAGCACAGACAACAGTCTTTTAGCAGCTGCAGAGCCTTCGGTGGTCATTTCATAGTTCTACAGCTGGATAAAATATCCACAGACTAGCTCAAAGAAAAGATTTGACCTTGAGGTACAACAGATCCTCTTTGAAACAAACCTTCTCCTCCTAAGCAATCTGAAGAGTTAGTCTCTAGAAGTGAATCTGCAGGTATTAGACATGAAGGGAAAAAAATCCTTTTGAAATAAGAGGGGGGTTGTTGGAAAAGGGAATCGAGCATACTCTGTTCCAGATCACATAATGGTTCAGAAAACAGTTCACTGGATGGTGAGATAAATACCAATGTTTGTCAGCTTTTCTTTTGTGCCACAGAAGGATAAGAATTATGAATTGGAGAAAGTCCATGCTGTAAACCACTTATCTTTTATCATATACCTCATCCTCTTCTCCATTACATAAAAAATGCTCGAAGGCTGAATATATTTTCCACAATAATTTCATCATGTGTGTTGTCATTGTATATTTCCTATGATTCTCTGCACTTTAAAGGGCTATTGGCTATGACTGAATGACTTAGATTAACACATACAAATCTCAGAAGCACTAAAACCAAGTATTTGACTTTATAGATCTTGAAATTGTTTCATTTCAGTTGCCCATAAACTATCCCAATTTCCCAAACAAGATCAAACATTAGACAGCAATATTCATACCAAAAACTTTTAAAAAAAGACTCAACCCAGCAGCATTTATTATCAATCTGTGTAATAATGAAGTTCACAACCTGCACTTCAATGCATGATTTGGATAGTCCCACTGTAAACCAGTGGAATAATGCAATACTCCAATATTCCAATATGCAATAATTCAAAGAGATCAGTGAATTTTACTTTGAGGCCTTGTAAGAAGCACACCATAGCCACAGCTGCTACACAAGAACACATCCTCTCTGCTGGCTGCCATTCTGTTCAGGCCTTATGTTAGAGCCCAGGCACAAAGATAATTAGAGAGTTTTGAACTTTTAATAAACTATAGATTAAAAAACCCACAAAACTAAGAAACAAAAAACTTTTTTTCAGAAAAAGTCTATTAATGTAATACCAAAAGACCAATAAAGCATAGGTCTTTCTTCTTTTTTCCAAAACATACTAAAAAGCATCAATTGAGGTTTATATAATAAGTATTAGAAACATTTCCAGATCGGAGTATAAGTAAAGGAGATGAACTGGGAATGTGAGTCTTTTAGGACAGTCTGTTGCAGAAGTGGGATTTCTGAAAGAATTTCTCATGTCGTAGAAGAATGAATTTACATGCTTAAACTACCCTGGATTACTGAAGGATAAAAATGAAACAACAACAAATTATACAGAACTACCGGTAGGATAGAATGAGAAGGGCCTATCCACACATTCACTGTAAAAAACAAAGATCTCACGCAGTCTCAGGCTGATGTCAGATTTTTTACTTCAGATCAGCAGGCCAGCAAGTACAGGTTTTGACAAACAGTTTGCTAGACAAATTCAGGGACTTCTCTGTGCTGCAACATTGTGTGACCATGGCAGGCTACTTTATCCTCAAAAGCACATTAATTTCCAGTTTACTGAAAATCATCCAAGAGTTTGTTAGTGGTTCAAATATAATTGAGTATAATTAAAAATAATCTTACCTTCTTTTGGTCTTCTAGTTTATGACTTACTGGATTCCTTCCATGTTTGTTCATCTCTGAAGATAAATCCATCACATTCACTCCTTGCCCTTCAAAATTAGATCGATTCAGGATTGCAGCAAACTAATCCAAAAATCAGGAGCTATGAACACAGAGACATGGCGCTTTTTTTCCATCACACACCGTCTCTGAACATGAATGACTTGGAGAAATGACTAAGAAACCCATTGACTGAGCTGAGGAAAACTTTGCAGTTCACTCTTGGGACTTTCCAAATCACCATAGCGTTTTAAAAAGCTGATGCTTAAGAAGAGAAATATTTGTCCACTACTTTTAATTCCAACTGCTATCTGTATCTTTCTTCACCAGTTTCCATTTTACAGGAGATTACATCCTGACTGTGGACCTGTTGAAGAAAAAAAAATAGCATCAAGATTGATTTGCAATTTGTTGTCACTCTTTGTAACTGATTACCTGTCTTCACTAGGTGTGAGGGGGGATTTTGTGTGGGTTTTGTCCTGGTGGCTTGGGTTTGGTTTTTTGGGGTTTTTTTTTTGCTAAGTAACTAATACTGGAGTTTCGCTTAATACTCTGCAGGATGAAGCATGATCCCACTCATTCCCCTCTACATCACCACAGGTACACCGAGTATTCACTGATAACAGCTACTGAATTCCTGCTACCAATGTAAAGGAAAAGTCAAAGGAAAGGAAAGAGAAGAGCAAAGACTATTTGGCTAAAGGCAGCACAGATGAAAATACTGAAATATAAACAGACAAAAAAAATTCCTCCTGAAGACGCCTAGTCCCACAACTAAAGTAGCAAGCTTTCTTATTTTGATCCAGTTACAAACAGGAGAAAGACATAAGGGTGGGATAAACCCAACAAGGAGACAAAATCAAGAGCTCAATATTGATACAAAGAGACGCTGGCAGCACCATACTCTGTGAGATACAATTCCTCCTTCAGGCTAAAGAGTGTTGCAACAAGAAATAGAATTGTAGTTATTCTCAAAACTACAATTTGAGGCACCTATTCCTAGCTATATCTATATTCACATATACTTGAACATGATATCAGTAAAGGAATAATCATGCAATAAGGACAAGTCCTTTCCAAAAATACCTAGAAACAAAGAGAAGATGCCTTAGGAAATCACAGGAATATAAACAATTGTACACTAAGCTACTACATGAGAGAACACATACCCAGATAGCTTGTTTCCCAAACACAGCTTTAGCATGATACCTCTCACCTAAGCATATAATGAATTTTGGTTCCTATTCTAACTTTTGAGAATTATCTCCTTTTGCAGATAAGCAGAATATTACAAATACACTCACCAAAGTAGATTCAAATGCTTCAAGAGCATTTTCCTATTCGTTACTTAAAGCATCCTGGGGAAGTCAGTGAAAGAAAAAACAAGACTGTAAGGCATTAACTGCCCAGAATATAGGAAGTAGTCATTAAAACTACACTGTTAAAAACTTCTATAAACTTAGCGTTTTATTGGATTAAGAAGAAGATCAGATTCAGTAGTATGCTGTAACCTTCCCAAGCACAACCAGCTTTTCTCATCATGTTTCCATAGAATCTGAAGCACAGCAGGACAGAGCCAGACATCACTCTCGGGTGCAGACCATTCCCATCCTCACCTGTGGTTTCCCTCATTTGACAGTTTCACAGACCCACAGAATGCACAAATCCATAATGCCAGGATGCAGGAAGATGAAACATGAGATCAACATGCAGGGATCAACATCTGGATTTATGCTTATAACAATTATAAAGCCAAGATAAGTCAAAAACAAGCTGTTTAAAAAAAGCAGTTTCCCTGGTTCATTTCATGGTCAGACATATAAATTATATTACTCCCCATGCCTGGCAATTATTTTGCTAGGCAATTAAGCTATTCTGTGGAACTGTATGGTGGTTTCAAGCCAACGTTGGACAGAATGCAAATAATTTTGTTTGGACTGCCCTCATTAATTTTAACATGCAAAGCACAGGGTGGCAATTCTTGCTCATTCCATTCAGCACATCGTTCCATGGTCCTCAGCCTTTTCAACACAAACAGCTATAATTAAATGCTCTTGGATGGCAATATTTTTTTTTCTTTTTTACAGTGGAACACAGTTTGTTATTCACTATTTTACACTGATATTTAACATACACACAATCACAAATAAAATATCTAGAGTTCTAGATAGCCTAATGATCACATATTAAATAACAGATTTTTACTAGATTTTACTATCATTTACAAATGTAAAAGTCAGGATGAATTAGAGCTTGTTTAAAATTTTATTCCTGTAACAAACATGTAGAAGTCATTTAATAATAATTTCTAAAAATTTACAGATACTCATAGTAAAATAGTCTTGTGGACGCATTTAACTTTGCAAATGCAGGCCTAAAGGAAATGAAGTAAGCTATCCAAGATAAGACTATCCTTAGACTTTCTTATTAAACAATACAATGAGGAAAGTAGTTTGGCTGGGGCTTAGTGACTTCCTCCTCTACAAACACACTATAGAAAGCATTCAGGGTGATGAAGCTTCTAGTTTAAGTACCTCTAATACTTGTCTAAATTCAGGTGGACTTTATTCAGCTGAAGTGTGCCTGAAAGAACTTTTTGTTTTACTTCGCTGTGAACTACAGGTTACTGATCGACTTATTATCACCACAGATAGTTCTTGAAAACTTTACACTGACAGGATTTTCAGAAAGCAACGACCATCCTCAAGCTCTCTGCAGGCCTCTTATGTTTATTATTTATTATTATTATCGCTAATACTACTACTGTTTTCCCTGAAGTAGCACAACCACTAAGTATTTGGTGAAAGTTAACACAAATATCTTTAGAGAGTCTGGATGTTGCAAATCAGCCTGGTTGGGGAGCAGGGTCAGGGAGGGTGAGTTGTAAACAACTTCTGTGTTTTGGTCAGTTTTAATGGTTCTGTGTAGTCTACAAAGAAAAAGTTGCTGTACAGTCTTAGGAAAAACTTAGATAATGAGGCCTTCTGATATATTAAAATTCCATGGCTTCACAGGGTGCATTCTGATGGCTACTTAGGACGCTGCACACCAAAACACTGCTCTGTGGTTGTTATCATAGGCAACGGTGGGGACTTGGGGTACATTAGAGGCCTTACAAATAACTTTCTTTTCCAAAATCCTGTTGTGCCCACATGGACATTCTCAACTTTGCCATACAAATAAAGCAGCCTTGCAGTGATCTTGAGGCAGGTGCAGGTACCTTTCAAATTTTCTTTTTTGTATACAGGGAAAGTCTACTGAACTGCATCTTGGATATTATCAGCTACACTGATATGGTTTTATGCTTTAAGAACATTTAAGAGTTATGTTTTTACTAAGGCATTTCTGGAAATCTAGATAGAGAAATTATTTTCTGGGATTGCTGATAGGGAAGGCTATGCAAATTTTAGAGGGAAAGCACAGCAATTTTCAGGACTAATATCTCATTATCAAAATGGAGATTCTACTTTATGTGCAGTTATAATAGTGATGTGGAATTTGTGGGCTTGGAGGGAGGAGAAATTGAACATTATACCAATTTATCTCTTTCAAACATGATAGTGTCTATGTCAGGACCAAAAGCAAGTGCCATCTGTAAATCTCAGTATACAGCTAAAGCAAAACCAAGATACAAATGAGCCTTTGTTCTTGCTCATCAGTGTTTCCAGGGATGGCAGCATGGCTGAGAGAAGAGGTGGGAGAGTATCAAGATGCCATGACTCCCTTGAGACTAGCAAGGGGGCGCATCTTATGCAAGGCATTCTCTCCCCCACTGTCCCTGGCGTTGATTCTTCAGGCAACAGAAATGAGGCTCACCACTAACAAGTTATTCAGCTCCACATTGAAGATAGGCAGGTCAAAGATACCATGGATATAACTTCCAGCCTTGATATGCTCCTATGGAACCTCTAGCAGATGATGCACCCCAGTATGGCTCTAATAATTTACTCATAGCAATAGCTTCACAGTGGCCTTAAAAAAGCTTACCTCTAATCATGAAAGCTTCTTTCTTTGTAGCCTTTTCCCACAGGGAGAAAACATTTAGGGTCTCTGTATGGGTCTAACTGCAGACACAGTGATCAGGCACACAAAGAGTTATCAGGAAAAGAAGATGATGTTGACTCTTGCAGGATTTGAGAGCAATGCCAGAGCCAGCATTCAGAATAAGAAGTCAATATCTGCTCTCTGCAAACACATATGATAGAAGTGCCATAGAAAGGCTTGCCTGCGCCAGATAAAAGCAGTCTGGGAAGGCAGCTGATAAGCCAAAAAATATCTCTAAGCACTGAGGCTTGCCTGCAGAATTATTTCTTCTGATACAAAATTAATTCTTCTCCAAATACACTCCTGATTCACAGCAGTACAAAAATCTGCAGTGTTTACAGCTCTTTCTAATCAATATGCTAGTGCTTACTCAGATAAAAATGGCCAACTACATAAGGACAAGTCCAGAGATGATTTCCTTTGTTAAGTGCATGTGTGGCTGAAACATTCTGCATTATTTCTGTAAGTGGTGTCATCCTATCCTCTGAATTTCTTCATAGGGCAAAACTCCTCTTCAGTACAGAATGCTATGTTGGAGCCATCACATTATCACTGAGCAGAGAATTACAATTGTTTGCTTTGTTCCTGGCTCAAGTCAATGCAAATTAAAACAGTTATTTTCAGATTTGTACAGATTAAAGAAAAAATAAAGGGCAATTTAATATTTACATTCTTGCAATCCTTTTCTGCAAAGCAGGATGCCAATTGCCTCTAAATCATCAGACTGAATGTGCAAATTAACACTGGTGTGTTAATTTGATGGTGTAGCAAAAAAAATTATAAACAATAATAAATATATAAAAAGGAGATTATGCTAAATTCTAATATTCTCAGAAACTATTGCTATAACTGGTAAAGCAACTCAAATTCTTTTGGTTTTCTCAAATCTTTTTTATCTTTCATAGCAACTTCCATCAAACAGTCTGAATTCTATAGACAGAATTTAGAGCTGCTATTATGTGTCAATTTTATTTCAAGCTTGGAACCAGTACAAGATAGGGATGCCTTCTCTCTTCCATCATCCAATTCTTTTGTCACTCAGTATCAGAGATAAAGCAGCATAAGAAAGGGAATACAAAAAATATTTTTAAGAGATAGTCCAGTCTATCCTTTTAATGCAGTGTCTCCTAAAAATTTGATGTGAGGGATGACAGTTTTGTTGCATGCACAGTACTGTGTGCCAGGATGCAAAACTAAAAATCAGACTTAAATGGAATTTGGTTATCTTACCCAACACTGCCCTGCTACACGTGCAATCTCTTAACTGGTACATAAAATGTCTATATTTCAATGTGCCTTATGCCACTTCTGAAGACATGCTTTAAAACACATATTCCAGCTTCAATAGTTAGATCAATTCTACCTTTAGTTTCAGCGGAATACTTCTCCATTTCTATCCAAACTTACTTTGAATGTTCCTCTGCGCTGTCGAAATAGATGAAAACACTTTGGTGTAGCTTTTACATTTATAATGTTTGGGAAACAATAGGAAGAATGAATATTCCTTATTTATTTACATGCTAAGTACTTCACCATACTTGTATAATTATTTATAACTCTGCATATATAACAAAAGAACTACCTTAAAAAACAAGATGGATAAATATTCTCCAAAACTGACTAAAAACCTGGATGGGATATGAGAAGAAAAGACAGCACTGAGGTGAAAATGAAGGCAAAAATAGAAAGCGTATTCTATATTTTAGGTACGCAATGGAAAGAGTAAGCAAGAAAATACAATTCAATCAAAAAATGCAAGTACACTTATACGGATCTTAAATTGTTCTGACCCATTAACTGAAACAGCCTCCTTATGCAAGAAAAAACTATTTATGAGGCTCATGACAAAAAGAAAGGCTAATCAAAAATATTAAAGAGCTCATATACCTTTGAAATTTTGTTTCCTAGGGAGCTATTAAGCCTTCATTTCTGTTGCTTTTAAGTTTTGATTGGCATGCTGAAAAAAGATGCAGCTGATCTTTGTCTGAGTAGTGGCCATTCTTCTGGGAGTTCTAGTCATCTACAGCTATTGTTCTAACCAGATTGCCAAGACACCAGAAATCCCAGACAAATTATTAAATACTTTTTTTTGTGCACTTTACAAAATTTACTGGAAGAGAAAGGCCCTGGGCTTAGGGAAATACCTAGATACATGGTACCTCTATGGAGACTACTAGATATTGTATTTTACAATACCTCACACGTGTTAAAACTTTGCTACCACTCCACAAATGGCAGTGGCACCCAAGGGGAGGTGCTTTCTCTCTGTTTGTAGGCTGTGAATATGAGAAACAGAAACACAGACTAAAATTTCACATATAGTGCTATTTTGAGCATTTATATATTCAAACACAAAACCAACATACGGAGGGTTCACAAGTTACTCTTACATGAAACAGTTAAATCCACTTCCCCTACCTTACTGGAAAGGAGAACTTAACTCCCCACTTCGATAAATCTAAGTCCTTAAAACTTAAGAATGCCATTAAATCACACAGCCTCTCTTGATCTACCATGACCTGCTAAATAACTCAATTGGATCAAAAAGCCAGCTGCGTTTTCAGAACATTTTAACTCGATGCCTGTTACAAGTGATATAGTAAAAAATCTTACCTATCCTCACAGAACATGTCTCTGACAATTCCACAGATGCTTCAAAAGTTGCAAATTTATTCTTTTAGTACTTGTTTAGTGGCAAGTGAACTCCACGCTTATCCCAAGAAACTACATATAGGTCCTGATTAAACATTGCAAGCAGTCTACTACACCTGGTGCCTCAGTATTCAGTCCATGCCCAGTCTAGTCTCTTGCAATTAATTTGACTGATTCAAACAAATACGTGTCTGAAACAACAGTTCCTATCTCTATGCAGAGCAGAGAGATAACTGACTAAACGAGATTGCGGTTTGGGTGGGGAGAGAAGAAAGAGAGGGAGGAAAAGGGGATGCAAAGGGATTATAAGTTTTTTTTTTATAGAAAGAGTCAAGCAAGAAAAAATATATTCAAATATTTGAAGACGAAAAGCAGAAGTGGGTGGCGCTGTCTTAACCATGAACTAAAAAGACAACCTTTGATGGTAGAAGTTTATTAGTCTTCACAAACACAGCATTCCAAACTTGTTTAAATTTGAGTTGGGAAAGACCTTCTAGGTAAGTCACTTCCTGATCTGCTGAAGCAGAATAAATTACTGCAGTGTATTTTCTAATGCTTTATTCTGGTATTACTCTAAATTCCCAAGTGACCCAGCTCACAGTGCTTCTCACAGGAGAATATTAAACAGCCCAATAGAGATTAATGCTCTAGGAAGTTTCTCAAAGGTTAGGTGTATTGAATTAAATTTTAAGCTGAATTTTACATTCTTCAAGCAATTTGTATCAATCTTTGCCAACACAGGTAATTGCTCACTCCGTATACTTTTATATACTGTATTCTCACAATTTTGAACACATTCAAAATCTTTTTCAATTAATATGACTATCTGAGGAAACTTTGATTTTTGACTTATCTAGGTCTCAATCCATTCAAGTAAAACGAAATATACAACTGCAATTCAAAATGTCAGAGCACTTTGTCAATTGTTCCCAAGAATCTCAAAGATTACATTAAAAGAGCTCTAACTAACAATAAGACAGACTAGAAATACAGGAATATCTATACAGTCTTAAGCTTTACTGAAGGTGTAGAACTAAAAAGGGGTTGAGGTAACACATAGAAAATAATAAATAATGGGAAGTATATGTCTTTGTGTCTACTTAGAGAACATGTCCACTCTTGAATGACTAAAATGTCTCAAGACAGTAAAGTACTTAAAGTACAATGTCATACTCCACTTGTAAAGAGATTTTCATCTCTAGGTACCACAAATTGCTCGGTGTCTGTGAGACAATCTTGGGTGGGATTCATCTGAACAAGCACAGTTGCATAAGTCTAAACTAATGGCTCAGTGGTCTCTCTATAGTTTGAGATAATAACTAGGCCTTTTTTAGAATGGAATTCTTCTTATCCAAACTAGCTCAGGTGAATCATGACCTAAAGATGAATCATGACCTAAAGAATATTAATAACAAAGAGTATAAGACAAAGAATCGATTTACACAGAAAGCCTGCAGTAATAAACAAATACTGATTGGCTTTTCCCTGCCACGTTTTCCCCCCACTGGAAGGAACACCCTTCTCCTTGGAAGCGAGAGTCCCTTTCCCCTGCCCTGACAATGATGTGAGATGTTATAGAATAACCTCCTAGTCACACCCTCTCAGCTATTGAAAAAAATTAACTCTGTCCTGGCCAAAACTAGGACACTTGTGAGGCAAAAAGCAGGCTTTTCACTATTTTCTTTTAAACCTCTGAAACAGCTTTGAGAGTTGTTTTGCCTCTTAATATGCAGAACATTTTTTTTGACACAGTCTTTTCTTGGTAGACTTTGCTTGCCCTATTTCTCTAATATAACACTGCAAAGATCTCCTTTTTTCCGTCATACAAGTTACTTGTCCTGAAAAAAATAAAAATAACTGGGACAATCTTATGACTTCTACCTGTGTAAATACCTCTCCTTATATCTCAGTTATACTGATCTCTGACCTAGCTAGAAGTTACCTCCTCACCCATATCCTGTGCTTATACTTAGGAAGTTCTGAGATTCTTTGTTACACAGTGAGATTAAAGAAATTTAAATCAAAGGCTCTATTTACAGCATGTTTTATAATACTATTTTTAATATCTTTTACTATTATTAACATTGTAATTTTATTTCTCATTTCAAAGCAATTTTTAACATCATCAAAACACATAGTACTACAGATTTTCTTCAGATTCTGAAAGCAAAGCTGTAACAGTGAATTGCTGCTTGTTGTTAATCCACCTTCATCCAAGTTAAGTATAGGATCTATTATTTAGAAAATATTATTTTCCCTACTTTTTGTCTCTGAAAAGTAAATGGCCAAACTTGGAACATAAATGTTTTAGACTGTCCTTAAAAGCTAGAACTGTAAAAATGACACTGTTTCTTGCCTCATTAATGCAACCATTTTCATTTATATTAGAGTTTATTTTAGGGTGAAATTCTCTGTGTCAAAAAAGAGTAGCAGAAGTCTTCCTTATCACTGGTAAGAACTTTAGCTTGACTATAAACTCTAAACAGTACAAGTCTGATGAAACCTGGGCATTACTTTTGATTTCAAGAAATGCACTGACCCAGTCTATAGTCTGGCTATTTTAGACTACCCATTGGCTTTGCTAATGTTCAGCATTTTAGGAATAATGTTTCAATCCTCCCTTAAAAATACCATAAGCGGTCTTTTCTCAAGGAGTCCAATAACTCAGAGAACAATACCTATCTCTCCCTTGCCTCTTGATAGCACAGTGGCTACACAAATAACACTGATCTACAACTCACCCAAGGTGAGCTACCAGAGGTTTTGTCCCACTTTTTAAACAAACAAATGCTCCAGCCCTTCAAAAAGTGCCAAAAAAATAACTAAGTATGTTTGAAATGTGCAATAATTAAAGAAAAAAGAAATGCTAATTATCAACGCACACAACTATTATTTTCTCTGTTGAGACAGCTGTCATGTAATTTGCTCTCCCAATTATTAAAACATGACTCATATCAGAAACGTGCTGCTGAATTAGATCACAAATGTGCACTGCTTGCACTGCTGTATTTACGTCTAAATATTGTCAGTCTCCTAGACACTACTGGTAATCACCACACAGAACACGTAGCATTCAAAAGATAAACAAATGCAAAGGTCAGAGATCATCCACATTGACAAAATAAGCACAATTACTTCATGTGATCAAACACACATGTACTGTGAATAGTGTTTAGCTGCATCATATCTGCTCTCATCTATGTAATAATCTGAATATACCATTAGCGTTACTATTAATCACAAAGCATGTGTGAAATAACTCCAAAAGAGAGATTTAGCAGCTGGTCTGAGTATGTATTTTAAGAAAATCTGGTTTCTGAAATTATAAACTCAAATGTAAATAATTTGTTCACCAGATGCTCAGACTGGCAAAAAAAAGATTGAAACAGTTCTGCAAAATGTGCTACATACTCTATCACACAAACAATTTCTACCTGAAGAACTTTCTGTAATTAATTGCATTATATAATTGCATAAAATATTAAAAAGTCTCACCCTAAAAATACTTCCCAGTCCTGTTAATTTTTTGACAGCCAATAACATTTCAGATAAAATGGTCATTCTGAACATATTGCTGCATCTAAAAATGTAGCCAACATACACAGAATATTCTTATTATGCACAAAAAAACTCCACACTTTTTTTACACAAAAATTCAGTGACAGCCATTAAATAGCACGCACACAGATCTCAGATACAAAATCTCAATGTTTATATTGTACCTCAATTACTTTCCCGTAACTAAACCCAACTTTTCCTGTTAACGATTTAGATGAAGCAGCCTAAACAACCTCAACCAAAATAAAGATTGTAACAATCATTACTATATAATACTAACAACCAACATGAAATACAATATTGATCTATTTTTAAAAACAGAGCACTGCATCCAAAATCCAGCAAATTTACACAAAATAGCATGATATGAATGATGTCTCATTTTGTAAAAGCTTATACATACCAGATGATGCAGTAAGAATGCATGATTTTTCATCATGTCCCTGTGAGATTCTGCACGAAAATGCTGAATTAGTATAGTACTTACATATTTCCATATTCTTACTGTTTGTAGATTTAAAAAAATAAATAACATAGGAGTGGAGGTTAGGATAGAAGAAAAGGTTTAGAAAATAATGTCTTTACCCACAGAGTGGATCACATTGCACTGATAGAAATTTAATGGTTCCTCGGGAAGCATAATGAACAGCCTTATCTCAGGAGACCTCTGTTCTCTACACACATCAAGAGTGGTGACAGCACATCCTTACCAGAAACAAATACAAGGAGGAAAGCGCCTGCCCGAGAGCGTTAAACCTACGGCATGTTTGATGCCTGCTGTCATCAGAGACAAGTATTACCATGCAGCTTACCAAGCTAGCTCAGATACTGCAGTTGAGATAAAGAGACCTTTCTATATTTCTCAGCAACACAAATCGAGAACATCTCTGTTTAATTTGGACCTGTGTGCCTTTACTAGCCTGGCAGCCCACTGTCTAATTCTCCATAGCACTGTATCACCAAGCCAAGTTCAGTCTTTTCTTGGCAGGCAGTGAGGAGTTGCACAGGCAATGAAGGCAGTCCCCTGGAGTGGAAGAAACACACAGCTTTATCCTACCAGATTAGGAACAGTATTGATTGGTTGCAAGACTATTTTGCGCAGATGTCCTCTGACAGAAAGTGCATCTCTAATACTGAACCCTCAAGTACAGAGACAAAAGGGTAAGCTTTGAAATATTTGTGTTACAGAAGCATTTGAATAAGCTTTCTCCAAAATAAGAGCAGAAAGAAAACCAGCCTAACTCAGCAAGTAAGCATTTATGCACACAACATTCCTAGATAATAGGAAGCAGAACACAGACTTTCGGACAAGAATCATCATGAAAATTCATCACCTGGTGATTCAATGTAACTGAAAATAGCAAAAGGCTGTGTGCTCCATAAGAGTCTGAGATAGGGATGAGTAAGCAAGTTTTGTAAGCAATAAAACATATACTCAACTATACTGTAAACAGATATTCACAAAAAGAAAAAAAAGCCATCCATAACTGTCTCAGCTAGATATTTCTATGAATAACTTCTCAGTAAGTTCAAATTGTAGTCTAATATTTACAATCTGGAGGAACTTATTCTTATTGTTCTAAGATCATTAATTTACTCAAAGTTTATTAGCACTCCATTGCAGTGCTGGGCACCCCCACTAAACATCAATACCTTAAACTGGAACAGTTACCTTCTGCTTTAACTGTATCTCAACTAATGCATGAAGAAAAAAATCACTGAGAGCAAGATCAGGCTCTCTCGTGAGCTATAAAAGCAACTGTTATTCACAGGTATTAAAAAAAAAAAAAGTCATGTTTAAAGCAATTTTAAAAATCTGGTTAAACTTATAGGGTCTCTGTATTATGAAAGTACTTGTTTACCTTGAACATACTACTAATTTGTAAGAGCAAAGAAAAAAGTCATACCTCCCCTCCTGTATCCCTTTTTCTTCTTACCCCTTAAAAAATGAGTTGAAACAAATAAACACAGCCCATTTTCATGACTGCCTCATAAAAATTGGAGTAGTAATAAAGATACCTTATCTGTGCAGTTTACAACAGATGTTAGTAGCATAACACAGTCAAAACACAGAGACCCATACTATAATTTATGATTTGAAATTGTTTTTATTAAGTACTTATAGTGACATTTCTCTGCATTATATTTTTGAGAACAAAACATAATCAAAACAATTCCAATGTTTTATAAGCAAACCACTTCCTGTTCTGCTCCTATAATCAGGCTAAGAAGCATCTTAGCAGCCACTTGCACTTACAAGAACACAATTTTCTATCTCCACATGAAATGGTGAAAAAATTAATCACAATGACCATGAGATTCACATTTCATCACCTTAATTTGTGAGCTCTCTTTCCTTTATGTAAAAATTGTTGTTGAGCTGGATAAATGGTTTAACACCATGTCCGTCATGAGTACAGAATGAAAAACAAAATAGAGAAAAGGTAGTCTCCATCCTGTTCATAACCAGCAACCAGTCATAGTAAAAAAAAGAGCTCTGATCACAAAAGCAGGTATAACTGTCAGGTTTAGTAGAGCCAAGAGGCAAGCTGGAAGCTGGAGGCAGGCCATCTAGGACAGGGCAGAAGCACAGGCGGGTTAACTTGCCATACTGCTGCCCACAGTGCGTATGTCCTGTGGGTACAGGATCAGGCAGCATTGTCAATCTGGCACCTCAGAAGAGCCCTTGGTTCTCTTGCACAAGTATTTAAAAATAGTTTGCTGTTTTCATGATATAAAACTTTGCTCATATATTCCATTTATATCATGCACTTTGCCAGACAGTTTTCAAGTGCTTTATATTAATTAGCTCTCAAAAGGCATATTTAAAGAATAGACAATCATTTCATCCACACTTCTATCCTCTGTGGCACAATGTGGTGACAACATGACAGCTTCCTAAAAAGCAAAATATAATAATGGAAAACCTAATGCTGCTGAGGGCAGATTTTCTTAAGCTCAGATTTTCAAAGCCCTATTCAAGGCCCCAGCTCAGCTCCTGTGGGCTTCTTTGAAGCTTCTCGCTTTCCTAATCAACCCAAGGATCTTTTTTCAAAGAGAAACAAAAATCTCAATTTTATTAAACTCTGTCAAGCGCACACCTTTGCCCAATCCTTGGGTTTTTTTGTTATTTGGGAGGGGAGTGTTTAAGCTTCTGTACAGTACTTATGTTTTCTTTGTTCCCTATGAATATTTTGCATTCTCCTACTTTCTAGAAGCATATTCTATTACTACATCTCAGACTTAACAGTATGTTTTCTAGTTTCCTTCATGTAAAATTCAAAATATGAAATTAAGATCATATATAAAACCAGGACAGAATAATAATACTGCAGGAAACAATTATAAGACTATACTTCAAATGTCTGAAAAATGCACAGCTAGACAATACCCGGCAGGTAGACTGTAAGTAATATTGCACTGTTTGTTTGCATTTAAAAGGCTTAATATACCAACGATAATTAATTTATAGTTATTTGCTATTAAGATTTTTTTCTTGTTCATCTGCAATATAATGATAGATTAAATCCCCTTTTTCAAATGGCAAACACCATAGACTCTAGCACAAGCACTAGGAAGTACAATGAAGGAGCAACAGAAAAGGATTTCAGACTCGTCAGAACAGCAAAATACTATTTGAAAATATCTAGTATGGGTATTGAGATTGCATAGATGAATTATCAGTAATGAAAGGAGTAGCTGATGCTAATAACCAATCTAAATTGGTAATATAACCAATTAAAATGTCATCTTTAATTAAAATGCCAATTAGAGCAAAGGGTTATTAAGATACATGTCAGTCACTAAAACCGATGCATCCTAATTCTTTTACATGACGTCTTTTCTTCAGCATCCCCTAAAGGTAACAGCTCTTGCCCAAAATAAAATCAGGTTCTTACTGCCTTATTTTAACACACATGGAATTCAAACTATCCGAAAAGGCAAAAATTAATAGTGCTACAACACAAAAATAAATTAATCAGCTTTTAAGACAGAGAGATATCCAACACAAAAATGCAAAACAAAAATGAAAGACTAAATATGCTAGCCTGAGGGTAGCTTTGTATGGCAGCCCATATGAAATGCAGATCCTCCTTCCCAGCCCCCATGTCTTTTGAAGGAAGTTTTCCTCAGATTTCAAAGTTTGTGTAATAACGAGCCAATAAAACATTATAATCTGCTAATGTCTATTACCACTGATTCACAGGACTTCCTTTCCCTACAATTAATCCACATCACATAGATCACCATGGTTTACTAGATGATGCATGAGGATGGGGATTACACTACAATTGTCATAAGATAATAACACATGAAGTAGA
Source organism: Cephalopterus ornatus (assembly GCA_013396775.1). Taxonomy (NCBI): domain Eukaryota; kingdom Metazoa; phylum Chordata; class Aves; order Passeriformes; family Cotingidae; genus Cephalopterus; species Cephalopterus ornatus. The sequence goes on along the minus strand of VZRE01002784.1, from coordinate 24,114 downwards.
AACAGAGCAATAATACCTCCAACAACCCCTGTAATTGGAGCCAAGATATTGTAATGATAGATCTATTAGCATTAGTTCAGTGGAAAAATATCTGTGTTTCAAGCTTAAAAGGGGCAGTTTTCTGGACTGACCAAAAGCTCTTAATTCTCTGTTTTCTTCCCTATTTAGCTCAGTGGGCTTTGGATCAAGACAGCATCTTTATCTTGGTATCTCAGTATTGCTGCATTCAATCACATCAAGTGACAAAAAATCCACGCATATAAAGTAGTGCACCAAGTGGATATTATCCTGCCTTCCTCTTCTTCCATCAAACCCAAAATTTAGCAAAAAAAAAGACACAACCCGGAGAAACTTCATTCACAATCTGAAGACGGGTTTCCAAATCTAGAAAGTAGCAGTAATGAAAAAATATGCACACATACATAGTTATTTTGTTTCAGCGTCAGCTTCTTTGTTTCATCTTAGCTTAGCCTTCCCCTGCTTTGCCACCAAACTCCCTCACAGTGATTCATTTGATGATCTCATCAGACAAACGCAATTTATTTCCTGAATATGTGAGCCAACTAATCTATTCATGGCCTAATCAAACTTAGCTTCTATGGTTTTACCTTCCAGGGTGAACTTTACCAGCTTCTACTGTACTATACTGCAATAATAAAACAAGGGATTAGATGACTCAAACCATTTCTATAGTTTTCTCATGAACCATGAAAACAAAACAAATGAACTAATACACTCAGTGCCTATTCATCACCTTTGTTTACAGCTTCTTTGTCTTCTATAAGTTCCTTTCATTACCATGCTATATTTCTAATACATAATATACAATATTAGCAAATTCACAAATCTCACACTCCTAAGGTGTTGGGGGGTTTTCTTGTTGTTGGTTTTGTGAGTTTCTTTAACTGAACAAATTTCAGAATGCCTATATTTTGTTACACTTCTACTTAAGGAGAACACAACTATATTTCAGACTGCTGTGAACTACTGAGAGAGACTTTACCACCCTCTGCAACAAAATCTCCAGTTCCATCACTGACAGTGAGGTAATACATTTATTATGCCTTCTTCTATATTGTCTGTTGACATTCAATCTGCCTTTTGATGAGGAAAGATGCAAACTGTAGAGGCAGGCCTATAAGGTTTACATTCCACTTAGTTTTACCTCCTGAAACAAAATCTGTGTGACAAAATCTGTGTGACATACTCCTGCACTCCAACCAGGCCATCAAATGTCAGATAGGTTTTATAACATAATATTTACAGGAAAATGAATAAAAAAAGGGAGATCAGAAAGCTGTCTGAAACTTATTACTAAAGCCTCAGAAAATTGCTTTTCTGAAAGGTTCATAAATTGGCTACTGATGCACAAGTCACTCTGATAGCTCTTTAATAGTTGGGTGAACAACTGAAAAGAGAACTCAATTGTTTTATCTTTACCATTTCTTTAGCAGATGTTTTCTAAGCACCATAATAGCTGGCTTAACTTGTTTCTATATTCACTCAGTAGCACCATGGTACTTCACAATCTGGAGTTACACTGAAAGTTCAAAAATTGGCTGAAAACATCCCAACCATGTTAACCAGTTCATAATACTAAAAACAGCTCTTTCAACACTATGGTCACAGGGAGGGAGGGAGGGAGGGAGGGAGGAAGGGAGGGAGGAAGGGAAAAGAGAAAAGAGAGAAAAAGGGAAAGAAAGNAGGAAGGAAGGAAGGAAGGAAAGAAGGAAGGAAGGAAGGAAAGAAGGAAGGAAGGAAAGAAGGAAGGAAGGAAGGAAGGAAAGAAGGAAGGAAGGAAGGAAGGGACATATCCAAACCCCAAAGTTCCAGCTCTTTACTACTGGGCGTCCCTTGCTTTACTACGTTTAGAAGTAACTTTTTAACATAGCTGCCCTTGGTTTCCACTAAACGAACTGATCCATCACTTGCTGAGTTATTATAAAGTTCCTCCTAGCAGAAAACCACTAATCTGAGTTATAATGGAAGCAAGAATTACCAGAATTAGGTTTTAAATACTTAATTAGTACATCTATGACCAGCAGGCTTGCTTTAAGTATAGATTCTATAGGTCATCTGGAAAAAGACTATATTAATTAATAACATCCTCTCTCTCTGGGTTACTAAATTTTCAGCTCTAAAGAAAGCAAAGTAAATAGAACTGGCAGAAGAGAACATCTCAACTTGGCCAACAGAAACACAAAACACTGAAGAGAAGATAAGGCAGCTTCTGACAGTGAAGTAATGAGTACATCAGAAAATACAAAATAAAGAGAAATAGAGAAATGGTAAAACTGCAATATTTGACTAGTGTCTTCTATCACAAATTCAGAATCCCATGGTGCACATAAAATCATATAAATGTATGTATTAAATATACTTTGCTTCATTCTCAAATGTTGCTTCTTCAGAAAAGGTGAGAAATACACTGTTAGGATAACTTGCATTCCCATTTATTGCTGCAGGAAAACTAATCAACCCTGACTTCCTGAGTTGCAGTCCCTCCCTGGGAAACAAGTTTTTGCCATTCTATCCTCTGCTCCATCATTTCATCACCAGGGCCTATTCACCTGTACAGAATACATTACTTTTCCAGTTTTTCTTCTTGAGCCTCTAGTGCCCTCCAACTCTCTTGTAAGCCATTTTATTTTTGTCATGCAGTTATGCTTGCTTAATATCCATAAACATGTATTTTTAAAGGCCTAACACGTCTAAAGACTCATCACTCTATTTGCCTCTGTCAGTGCACACAGCTGAGGACAGGACACCATCCAAGAAACGTTTAGAAGAAGAATGCCAAAATCTTCACCCATCAGTTGTTAGTTTGAGTTACCGCTTGAAATGCTTTATACCAGTCTATTAACAGGTCATACTGTATATTATACAGGACTGAATTTTGAAGCACACAAATTTCTTTCCACATCACTACACTGCTACTGCCACTACTTAATGGCATGGGATTGGTACACTCTAGCACACAGTGCTACTGCTACAGTACATCTGGAGTTAGTTACTGATGACCTGCCTGACTATCAGTCTTCTCATGCTTCAGAGAACAGAAGAACACCACATCTGGTAGAGCTTCTTGTGGTCCTCATTTGTGTCCTGAGAAGAGACAACTAGATCCCATCTCGGCAGAAAGATTATTCTGGAAACAAGTACCCATAGAAAAAGATGAGCATTTCTTCCAGTACCCCACTTGTCACAGTGATACATTTTGGCTTGATACAGCCAACCGAGTTCTTTAGGAAAAGATGTGAAACTACTTCACACCCTTATCAGAAAGTCCTTCAAAGCTCAGTCTAAGCTCTGCTACATAAGAGCATACACATCCACCCTGTACTTCCAAGGTTCTGTGTGAGGTGACTAGCTCACACTGACGTGTCTTTCCATACTGTCCCCACAGCTTCTGTCCTTCAAAAGCCCATGCTGCTAACCTGGACTATGGCATATTTATACTTTTCCTCCTTGGAGACTTCTAATGTTTTTAATGACTCTTCTCAAAGTGTTTAGTATTAGACATTACAACAAGTAGTGTTTTCCCAAACAGCCTGCTTAAGATAAGCATCCCAGAGACACCAACATCTAGGTTAATTTGACAAAACCATCCAGGAAAACTTAATTTGATTATGAATGTTAAGGTCACAGGGGGAAGGAAAAACAGCCATTTTAGCAGGAAGTAACTTAAGTATTTACATAGCTGAAATATTAAGCAGCTCAGTGCACAACATAGAGCCTGAAGGACTGGTATTGTTTAGTCCTGACACGTGACTTGTAGCATCTCTCTTAAGCGCAGTTATGTGCAAAGCTGAAACAAGTTGTTTTAACATTTTTATTCCTGCAATTGTGAAAACCCCAAAACAAATGGAAAACCAGAAAATCATACCCTGTCACATGACCACAGGTGCCAAAGGCTCAACTGCCTAGCTGACACAACTCGGCATGTCCAAGACTGTCTCCACTTTTCTCTCCCCATAAGGGCATCCAAGGACTGCTCACTGCTACCAGCACCAGTCCCACAACTACACTGATGAATCAGAAGCCTCTTCTCACGATGTGCAAAATCTCTATTGCTTGGGCCCTAGCTGCACTGAATACAAAGTCAGTCTGCTCTTTTGATAGAGTAGCTGGCCCCAGGCTGGAATGAGGAGGGTTTGTCCACTTGGAATCTTGGCTTAAGAAAACACAAAATTCAACTACCAAAAAGTAGCTCATCCCTCACAAAAGGCCACCATTTTGTTTGAAGGTTATAAGTTCATCACTACATTCCCCTGTGTCACAGCTAGGACCATTAGCAGCATTTCTCTTCCAACCTTTTTGCAATATCATTCTCTTGGGAAATTAATTAAAAGCCTACATCGAGACTTGCATTTCAATCAGGATAGTTTCCCTCCCTCCTCCTCCTCCCTCATCTCCACTGGGGAAGTATGAAAAAATTAAAGAAAATTATTTGCAAGAAAAGTTGCATGTGATACAGCACCCCAGATGTTTATACATTTGAGAATATTATCATAGAGCAGTTCGTTCTTCACCAGTTCCAGTGATATAAAGTATAAGGGACACACTACTACTATCAGAACCTTCTCAAATAAAAATAACAAAAAAAATCCAAAGAGAAAGACAGCTCTATATTGCCACAAACATTCAGAAAATCACTGGCAGCAATGAAGTTGTGTTGTCAGGATGTCTTCTCATAACATATATTCATGTAACAGGCACAGAGCAGCCTGTGACAGCTTACTCAGGAATCAAGAAACGTACTACATAACGAAGCTGTGAACAATGGCATTATCCTACAGACTGATAAAGAGATTATTCATTTACTGTTCATTACGCACTGGTTGGATGGTGCTTGATAGCTCCAAAGGAAAAGAATATCTGCTTGTATTCTTACGAAACTTTAATACTTTAAAAATTCATATTAATTGTGCAGTGAACTATCTGAGCATAATGCTGAGTTCTTCCTTTTATTTCAGATAAGCATAAAACTACATTTATGTACACAGAGCTGTTTTCATATCAGGGCAAACCAGCACATTTTCACATGATCTCTACTAGAAAGAATCCAAGAACAAAAATAAAACCAAAATTCACTACAAAAATTGATTTGTCTGCAAGAATTTCTTTACAGATCTTTAGATTTATTAATAACACACTCCTTTCAGCTGTTACTGTATTTCCTCACCAACTGTACATATCAACTCCAAACTACAACTTGAAAAACCACACTTTTCAATTTTTTACTTCTATATAATTAAGCATATAGAGGACTTATACTTTTATAAATAACCATAAGCAGCAACTACTGTCAGAATTGATTGCTCTGTCATTCAGGAAAAAAAGTCACTACATATTTACACATGTATTTGTAGGAAAGAGAAATGGTACTTGGCGCTTAGGGAGGACTACTTTTACAGTTCACATGGGATATGAGGCATGAAAAGTAACAGACCCAAAAATCAGCTGAAAATAAGGATGCAAACAAACTTCCACATTCTTCTGCATTTCATATATATAGATATTTCATATCTATAATGCTCCACTGCATGACTGTTGGTTTAAAACATCAAGAACTTGCATATGGTCTAGTAACCATGGCAGTGTTGATCAAGGGTTGGACTTGCTGACCTCGAAGGTCTTTTCCAACCTGGTTGATTCTATGATTCTAAGTTTTAACACTCTGAGGTTTAAAACCTTAAAAATTAGAAACTTACTGAAAAATGGCATAACTCTAGGGAAAACACTGTTTTGTGGGTTTTTTTAATCTATTAATTTTGTTAAAAAACAAAACCACTATCTTTTCTGAAAAATTACAAAATTGCTTTGTTTAAGAGTTTTGGAAGCACTAGAAAAAGACACACTTCCAGGACTAAGTAGTTCCAACAAGAGACAGACCCATAATCAAATGCATATGTTCTGAAGTAAGAACAGGTTTAACGTGTAAATTAGTGCTTGCAAATAAAGTGGCATATATAAATATGTAGCAGTCAAATGGAAAGAGAGCATATTTCTCACTTGTGCTTGTCAGAGAGACAAAGTAGCAGCTTCTCCTCAGAACTAAAATTTCTTCATATTAACTGCATTTAAATACAATGCTATATGACAAAGGAGTTAATGAATTTTGTATGAAGTTCCAGAACAGTTTGTGCATTTTTTATAAATATTTTAAGGAAATTAACTTGTCTGTGTTTAAATAAGACGAATAAATTACCTACACAAATACCATGGATGTCTAATTATGAAGACAAGCTTCCATAACTGTACGTTGCTTCCAAAGGAATCACAAGCAAAGAAATGAAATTCAAGAAATCATGGAACATCAGTTTTGCAAACTTTCCAAAATAAGTGCAACTGACAACTAAAAGAAAAGAAAGAAATCCACAACAACAACAAACCCACAAACAAACAAACAAAACTCCTAGAAACAACAAAAAAAAATTAGTCAGATTGATGGCAGCTAATATATGGAAGTCAGTCACACAAAAATGTCATGATTTATACCCTATAGGAGTTAAAAGTTGAACACTGCAAGTGGTCCATACTAGAGGGCTGCAAATCTTATTTATATGAGTACCCATAATTATGTTAAACAATAACAGAACTCTTACAGGCTTAAGTAAAGTATATCCAAGTACTTAATGATACCAGTGAGGATGGAAAAATAGGAAAAAGCTGTAGCATCCAAAATTACCCTGTTAGAAGCAAAAATAAGTGCTGCAATTGTAGTAGCTTCATCCACTCAAGGACCACAGTATTAAGCAACAGAAATATAAAAAGTAAGCATGCATGTTAGCACAGATTTTTTTTCTACTGCTTTTAATATTTTTATAGTTCTTTAAGAATTTATTTTACATTGAAAAACCTAAATGAATCTCAGTTTTAATCTGACATTGGTATGAAATACTGGAAGACTGTAAACATGAGCCCAGATTTGTGGCCTGCTAAGCAGGAAAGCAACTGCATTTCTGTGCCATGAAACAAACTATCACGAGCCCAAACACTGCTTCTCATCACCAAGATGTTACCGAAACCTCCTCAGCTGGTAAGAGGATGCTGATCAAGTGACAAAGCCAAATGACTACAGAAAGTGGACAGAAGAATTTTTTGTCTGACAAAATTCTGCAAGTCAGAAGCGTGAAGACATGTTTGATAGAACAGGCTGCTGAGTTACCTCTGCTCTTCACACTTGCCATGCAGAACAGTAATTCTCTGTTCTCAAATAAGTATGAGAAAGGAGTGCTAACAGGCTCGTTACTGAAGTCACAAGGAGAAGATGCAACTCCCAAGTTCTTCTGTAAAGCCTAGAATAGTAGTGCAAACCCTCCCACCCCACCTACCAAATTTACCATTCATGCACCAGATTTCCCAGCTTTTAACCTGCACCTGCAGATAAGAATAGTGCACTGGATTCATGGAGAACAGCATGGTAATAGGCTAAAAAACTGAAGCTGATGAGGAAGACAGTGATTACGAGGGGTTCCTGCTGCCACCAGCTCAACTCGTGCTACAATCAGGGTCTCTTCCAGTCTACAGTTTCAAGAGTTTGAAGAGATCAAACAGGAGTTAGGAGTTGTATTTCTTGCTTTAGCCTCTGCAGATAGATTTACACATCTACTTGGTTTCTTTAACTTCATGCTGCTAAAAGTTCATGCTACATTAGTGCATGCTATTCATGCACTAATCACTTTTCTGAGGTTTTTCTTAGGTTTTTTATTTATATATCTTAAAATAAATAAATGCATACATACATATATAAAATTATATATATTTTAAAAAAGCTGCCAAGGAGACAAACAGAAAAGAAGTTTTTGCATAGAAAAGATGTTTCTGCACAGAAATGTTTAGTCTGCATGAAATGGAACCCGTAAGGCAAAATTCAGGAAAGTGGGCTAAAGAGAAGGCACACATGAAAAAGTGGGCTAAAGAGATGGCATATATGCATATCTCAGCATGTATTTCTGCTGATTAAAGAATATCTCCATACTAGGAAATGAGTTAAAAGTTTCTGAATCTTATAATAGTATATAGCTCTATACTTAAACTAATGCAGCTGTCCTTGAAGCTATATTAGTGCTCTCATTTGTGAGCACACTAAAAGAAAATAACTTAGCCATCATGAGAATCAGTAATTCTTAACATGGCTCAGCCATTCTTGACATATTTGAATTATTACTCTGCACTTTTACTTCACCAGCAAAATATTTGAAATAGGACAAGTTTAAGAAGAACTTTACTACGGGGCAAACTACATAAATGAACAAGAATTTGAAAAAAAAAGCCATTAAAGTAGGATGAATTTTAGAAAATAGTGACAATCCATTGAGACTGAGTTCTTACATTAAGAAATTTGAATCTTAGCAATTTCATAAATCTTCAAGCAAAGATCTGATAATTGTTTTGACATGCTTTTGTTTCAAGTTCTCAAAAGTTGTTTCTTTTTTGACTCACTTCCTTGGCCACCTAGATTTGTGGTTATACTTTATCATAAGTAGCTTTTTATGATACCTTTATTTGTATATATATCAATTCTATATTTGCTTGAAGCAGCAAGGATTTGTATGGAACCAAAAATAGCCAGCTGCACTAAATTATAGTATTAAGAAAACTTCATATGATCTCAATTTTATCATGAAAATAAAAGTTAACAAATTCCCATTTGGCAAATGACTCTGTGAAGTTAAGAAGTTGAAACACTTACATTTGTTGTCCATATAGATACAAAGTACATTATTTGCTTTTTTCTTCTAATTGAAAGCCATAAAATATTATGTTGCACTGCAAGATACCTATTTGCTCTTATGGTTCTTGTTATATTACCTACAGCTTCGGCATCACAAGTGTTAATATGTCAAAAGAATATCTATAAATTCATGAAAGCCTGTAGAAGTGAAAATCAGATACAGTGGAAGACCAAGAGCGAAATTAGCTCAGAACATGGTGCTAATAACACCAAAGTGGTGGATTTGATCCCTGTATGGGCCATTACCTTAAGAGTTGAACTTGATCCTTGTAGGTCCCTTTCAGCTCAGAATATCCTGTGATTCTGTAATTTCCTGTTACAAAAGAATTCCATTACATGACTTTGCAAACATTGAACTACATTAAGAAAATACGAATAATTTGGGAGAAAAGAAGAGGTCTCACGAGAAGAAATGAGTAAATTCTACACAGCATAAAACTAGGAAAGCCATAACAGTAATCAGTAAAATGCTGCACTATTGTGATTTGTGAAGTTAGCTTCATTGTGTTTGTTGCATCTAAATATTTGCTACACTAAAGAAAAAATAAAATTACAAAGCACAATTCTCAATAAATGTGACAGGAAAATTATCACCCTCTAAGTACATGGCAGCTACACAACTAAATTTAGAGATGAGTTTACAATCCAAAGCATAATTACATACTTTCTGACTCTGAGCTGAAATATTCAATATTTACATACTTTTAGGTATATTTATAGGCTTCCTGGTTTTGAGGGACTTCCCCTTTATCCCTTAGAATAATGCTGTTATGGTTGAATTTCTTCCTGGCCCCTTAAGGGATAGAAGCTGTTTGCAGGAGACCAGACTTTCACCTCAACTACGGTGTGCAAGTTCAGTTTCTGCAAAACCCCAACAGAGCAAAAAAAGAATAATCTGTGGACATAATGTCGCTAAACAAAGTGCTCCCTAGCAATTATTCCTTGCAAAAATGTATGCTACTACTGCAGCAAATATGGCATTCCTAAGCGATTCCATATTTTGTCCAGCTATAAGACATTTCCTCCCACCAAACTGAGGAGCCTCAGGACAGACAGCAGTTTACTAGTGTGTCCTGACACAGGCAGAGGGTTCAAAGCCTGTTTCTTCTCTGTTATATCAAGACATTTCTTTTTCTGAAGGCTACAGTAGGCCACTGTCAAATAAGATGAATCATGACTGAAATCTGAAAAGCTCATTTAAAAGAAAATGTCACCACTAAAAGACAGACATAACACATGTAGGGTAACCTTGGAGCTTGGACTGGTATACCACTTGACACCAAACAAAGCTACCTAACCCCGAAAAGCATAGATATATGTAAAAGCATAATTTCTCTCTGTACTTCTGTAGTCAGAGACTGTATGGGATCACAAAGTTGACAAGACTAATTCAATCAGAGTAGAAACTCCCAGGATAAACATACAGCAGATGGCTGGAAATGTAACATACATGCTGCATTCATTCACCCCTTTATTATTCATCCTGAAGACCCTCTTGACTAAACTGTAATTTTCAGGAAATTGCAATGATAATTGTAGGCAAATGAACAAAAAATTAAATGTAATGCAAATGGACTTTATCCATAAAATATAAGTACTGTTAAGCAATGTATTAAAAAAAAAAAAAAAGAAAATGCAACTGATCTATTTCTGCATGTAGATACACAAATATACAAATGCTACAATTGCACAAACAAAATTTGCATGTGATGCTGGCTCTACACACAATAGGCTCCATCACTCGTATCCTGTTCATCTCAAAAAACACCCCTTTGGCTGACAGAACTATAATTAGGAGCTGAAGGTTTGTTACTGGTTCACTTGAATGAATTGATCTGCAGGGAAGCTTCCAAAAAGGGATGTGACTTGTAGAGTGAAAAGGGCCTTAAGCAACCAATATTCAGTGGACTTTGTAGCCAGCAAAACACTGTTCACAGGACTGAATGATCGTGACATCTGCAAACAGAAACTTGTTTAAAACTGAACATGTGTTAAAGTGAACTGGAAGCATTGTTATATGTAAGAAAACAGTTTCAATCTCTCTTTTATGGAGCAGGAAATAAGAACAGCTTTTGTACAGGGATATTACTAAATCACTCAACTTTAATTGCACATTAATTAAAACAACAGAAATTTAAAAGGGGTATTATTGTTCAAAAAGGATGAAAATATTTTAAGAAATGGAAATATAATCTAGTATCTAAGAAACAGAAAAAGTTGCAAAAGCAAATACCAGTATTTTATAATTACATTTGCTGAAATGCAGAGAGATATAAAAGTCTTCTTCTCTTGTAAATAATTCTTCTTGGACCAGATATTATAGTCCCTTATTTTGATAGTAAAGCTATATGGCAAACCATAATCTAATAAAAAGAGCAAAGCAAATAGGCTAATAAACTATCAAGTCGATCATTTTCCCTGTGTGTAGAGTAACTATTCTCTCTGACACATTTTGAAGAGCCCTATTTATTCAATGAAAAGATTATGCAAGAGCTTGACATGTATCAAATAGTGTGACAGACAGACAGGCAGACACACATATTCCTAAGCGCTGTTGCAAAGCCACAATTTGTGGCAGAACCCAGTTCTTATTTATCCTTTGTTATTTTAGCAGGCACAGAAATTGATCACAATTATTACTGCAGATAACTTTGGGTTTGCTTATTCAGCCTTTCCACCAAAAAGTCCAATGCCTTTTGTGCTGTGGAACTGCATCTTTAAACAGTTGCTTGAATTAACACAGGGACACTGAGAAAAATACAGCTCTTCCTTCAATTCAAATATTAAACTGAAACAGGACCATGAAGCAGAATAGTCAGGAAACAAACTTCACATAACTTGCTACAGAGCTATCTTCCAAATTAAATAATCAATCGAAAAGAATATAAGGGAAAAAATCTCAAAAATATTTCTGATTCTCTTTAGACATGTTTTATAGATTTTCCATAGACAGAATATCATATGGAGCACCAAGCCAATCTTTTTCAGGAAATTACAGAATTACCTTCTGCTTCTAGCAAGCATTACTCTTGCTCTAGTTTTGGTTACTTGTATGAAAGAGAAGCAAACAAAAGTCTAGAACAAATCTAACTAGTAGCAGGCAGGTGCCAACAAAAGCTTTATCACTACAATACCAGCAAAACCAAACCTAGAACTCTCTTTCAAATTATCACCATCTACATTGGCTGGATTGTTAATAATGGAAAAGATACAAGAGAGACATAATCATAAGCACTGAAGACTTATCTGAATATGACTGAGGTTTAGTGACACCACAAAAACATGTACCTCCAGCTGTTAATTCATGCCATCAGACACTCGTACAACATTTATCACAAGTGCCTGAAATATGAACCTACATAGTGTACTTTTTCATGGTGAAAGTTTCCAGGGATTCCCTTAAGAACAAGTTATATGGTAATTGTGAACAACAATTTTATTTTAGAATTCTGGATCTGTATCATGTACCATTTTATGTCCTAAGGACAACACCAGCTGAGAGAATCAAACCCAGTTCTTCAAACAATTAAGCTACTGTCCAAATTTTTGAATTACTTGTGATATGAAGGATGCTTCCCAGCAATGAATATTAGTTCCCTAATTGTTTGAGCCCTTCAAAACTTACAGCTAGTGGGTTCAAGACTGATGAATATTCTGGAAGCTTAAGTGGCTACTCATTTTATTAGCCACAACAAGAACCAAAAAATAATTTGGTGTTCAACAGTTTTACAGGTGCTTGGTTCCAAGCAGTTCCCATTAGTACAAACTATAACTGTTTTTATGCAGCTTGATTCAAAGAAGCTGTAAGTCTCCAATTCTCAGTGACATTGCCAATAAATGGCTTCTACTGAAATCACTAGAATTTCTCCATTCTGGGGTATCACTTTCTCCAGTGATCTGGAAAGGATCTTGTACAATTCTTCTTTGGTTGAGAGTTATTATTCTATATTTTTTCTATGGTACTGCCACAAAACTCTAATCAAGACCATGATTTCCTGGGCCAAGTGCTACATAATAAAGCGCTAAGTCTCTTTGCTGAGAAATTTAGCAATATTCAGTACTGCATTCACTCCATGCATGGGAATCTTATCCATACTTCTATTCATCACCACAGGCTACTTAAGGCATTCATTTACAGGGAGAACCAGATTTGCACAGGCTTAAAAGTATCTAATCACACTAAACACTTTGTCCACATTTCAGTGCCCTGTTACTGCTCAAGTCTCCAGAGCATTTCAGTTTTTCCTTGTGAAAGTTTGCAAGGCCTCCTACATATCAATAATTTCTAGCCCTCTCAGGATACAAAAAACCTAAAAGCTTTCTCTAAGGTAGCCTCAGTTCTGAGGTAAATGCACAGAAGACAACTAAGTCCCCACAATTCTCAGACTCTGAAGCAGGTTGTATCCATCCAACACTGATGTCCAAAGGTGGCGGTGGGAAATAAGGAAAGTATATGTCTGTGTCCTGCCGAGCCCAGCTTTCATCTTGGATGTATCAGGCAAAGGTAGAATTCTCCATTCTGCCTGACTTGAAGCATATGCACTGAAAATGCTTCAGAATTTATGATTCTGCATAGAAATGAGGGTTCTGCTTGTTGCATCTCCCACAGAGCAGGAAGAAATCTAAAAATAGAGAGCAACTGAGTAAGTAATACAGATTGATTTTGGCAAGGACAGACTTAACTCCACCAAGGCTTTTTAGGAGAACTACAAGACAGGAAAAAACTGCTTTCGTATTAACCAAAGCAGATGGAGAGACCCAGGAAGAAAGGTCAGGCAAGGGGAGAAAGTTAAACTGCCAATAAAATTTATATCCAAAAAAAGACTTGTTCATAAGCAAGCAAAGAGTATCTTAAAGCAATTCCCTCAAATTCTTAATTTTTTTTTAATTCTCCTCCCCTTAAATGGCCCAATATTTAAGTGATTAATTATAGTCCTGTGTCTCAGATAAGAGGTATCCAACTACACTGCAACCAGACAGTCCTCAGTACAAGCCAGTATACCCCTCAAAACATGAATACAGGATATTTAGAGTATGTTCTGATGCCCTTTCACCAGTCATTTCTTGCTCAACTGACACTACTGCTAGACTACTGTGTGACTTTTTTACAATCATCATTTGCTATTGTCAGACTGGATTCAATAAATAAATATTAATACTGCTAACAGAAACAGAGAATAAAGAACGTGGGAGAACAATTTAACCCCTTCTGATAAGATCCCTCTTTATGGAAGACAAGAACTAAAGCATACACTTTTTAAGCTCTCAGTACCAAAAATCCATGAATCTTTGAAGTGTCAATACCTGATTACTGCCGGCTGATATCTCCTTACCAAGCAGTGCTCCAAGATAGCAGAATGGAAGACGCGCTGATCTTCACAGTTGCTGTGGGTGCTGCTTCTGTGCCAAAATCCACTTCCGACACTGCCTACATGAATGCTGCTTCATCCTAAGTGTTTTCCATCAATGGCCTATTTCATAAAAGTCTTATGACCTCATAGCTTCTTTTTTAAAATATGGCTATAGTCCCCAAAATAAACTCAATGCGAACAGATAAGTTACTCAAATACTGCATTTTACCCAAATCCAAGAAAAAAAACAAATTTAGAACACAAGTCTGTAAGCTCTCACGGATTATTTAAAAAATTACTTCCTAAAGCTAGAGACTAATAGTACAGCTCTCATATTTGGTAATGTGGAAGGTATCTGAAAAGGAGGAGAAAATTGTTCAATTTTCCAATACCTTTTTATGTAGTAACATAATTTTAACAAAGCAAACCAGTAAATATGTTTGCATTTAGCCACAGTGCATTACTAGGAAGAGATAATTTTCCTCTCTTTATACCTCTGAGCAACTGATTTCCCATCCTTGTAGTGTTACTCTCCATGTGCAAAATGACTATATATCAAATTTCACCGTATTTCCCCTGTTTCAGATACAGATCCATTTTGAATTGAGTAGAAATAGTTTCCCTAATTAGAACACATTCTGGGACAGATGCAGCAGTTCAGAAATGGCACTGTTAAAATCTCAAATAATAAAAATGTGTTTGATTTGGCAGAGTAACTACCTCAAATTTCCCTGCATTCGCTGCCAGGCAAGAGCAGGTATGCGAGCACTTGGCTGTGACCAACAGCACCTAAGGTAACAGCAACAACTTATTAACGTGTTGATCAAAAATGAGTTTTTAAATACTCAGACATAGGAAAAAAAAAAACAAACCCTGGTTTGGATAAATAAGGTAAATAAGGTGCACAAGCTAGATGATTAACAGCCCATAATGTGGATTCGTGACCTATATTTAAAGAGGGTGCAATTAACCTTTCTAGGACCATAGCATCACTAAGGTTGAAAAAGACCTCTAAGATCATGGAGTCCAACCATTAACACAGCACTGCTGTCAGTGGTGAGGGGGAAGACAGCAGGAACAGAGCCTACAGGGCAGCCACTGTCCAGGCCCTGGGTCCCATCCCACCCCAAGCTCCCAGGCCTGCTCACCAGCCTGCTTCACCTTTTGCCCCATATCTGCATGTCGGCTTTCCAAGACCTAGTCTTTGGTACTGCTTTGGGAGACACAGCTTTTGAGGAACAACTGGACGCTGAAGGTGCAAAGGGTGGAGGAGACGCCTGACTACCACCAGCCATTACCCAGTGCAGGGAGGATGAGAAATGGGACACTGCACATCACTGGCAAAATCACTTCTTCCCCTCCACACCACCACCAGCCACCTGAGCGACTTCTGCAGCAAAATAAAAAGGGTCGTCAGTGCTACAGCTGGCAAGAGGAGAAGAGAACAGGAGGTGATCTCTGCCCAGAGGAGCCCTTCCGCAAGGCACAGGTGCGCTGGTGGTGGGGAATCATCTCTTCAGCTCTCTGTTCCTCTTTCTTTCAGTGGCCCACAGAGCCTCCTGGCCACCATGTCTGTTCCCATTTCTGGGACTCCTTTCTGCCTGACAATTATTTACCTTCTTCTTGTTTGTTTGCCTGACACAATGACAAACCCAGACTTTGTTTTCCAGCTTTGACTGCAATTTTCATTCCATTGTGCAGCATCCTAGTGGGCTCTCCTGCTGGAACTGGATTTTCCTCCCCCTCCCAGCTGTGACAGTGGCAGGTACTCACCCTGCTTCCCTGTAGTCCCAAGGAACAGCAACGGGAATTAATTTCATTCACTCTGTCAGTTCCTGATTTCTATCCTATTAATGAGATCACAGTAACGTCACATCTTACTGTGGTGGTTTGGCAGTTGTAGCAGTAATGAAAATCCCTGCTTTTGAAATGATGCAGAACACCTAAATTAGCACCCAAAATGACCACAGTTCAAAATTATTTTCTTTAAAAGAACTTATCCTTGTGATAGTCTGAATCATTTAAATTAGGGGAGGAAAAATAATGTGAAATAAGGGGAAAATAGAATTCATTCCTAATAAAAGCTTCTCTCCAGATGGAAGTGTTTCAGATAATTTACATTCATATGCTAATTACATCCAAACTAGAAAAAATCTTACCTTTAGATGACTTTTGTTTGTTTTTAGTGTTCTTTTGGTTTTATGTTGTTTTATGTTGGTTTTGTTTCTGTGGGTTTTTTTAATCATAAACAGTCCTTGCTTTTAATTTTGCTTACCTCTTTTCTAGTGGTTAAGCATTTCAACCCAATTACAGGCCACAAAGCTAACTGAGGCATACCCAGTGCCAGATGAGTTTTATTATTTCCTAACTGTGAGGAAACAGAGAACAATATAATCTTTATAATAATAGATATTCAGGGATATTTGGTCAGCCTGGCAAATGCCACCAAAACGAGTAGCAAAGACCTATTATTCACTTTGACCATATTGTGTTCAAAAGTAAAAATGCAAAGGTTTTCGTCACATGGATTTAGCATACAATATGTGGACCAAATGTTTGCTACATAAACATTTGTAATTCCATGTAAATCAAGTTAATCACATGCTGACAGAAATATCTGTTAATTTCCCATTTGTGTTACTTACTTTTTTTTTTCCTAAGTTTCTTAAATTGCTACCTTAAGAAGCCTCACATTTAGTTACAGGAAATAAAAGCAACATAATTGAAAAAATGAATCACACATAAAAAAACTCACTAGATCTTCAACACCAAAAGGCTGAAAACAGGTGAGCATTTCTAATATGAATTACAGGGCACACACATCAAAAAAAATTATTTCTGCCAATATATTTCATCTTGGTAACCGCAACTGTTATTAAAACAAAAATGTGCAATAACAGATGTTCTTATAGATACACATTCCACCTGCAGACATCTGTGTGCCTCAGCGCTTAAAACAGACACATTGGAAAGGTAAATTCATACTTTGTGACCTGTCCCAGTTCAGCTGCTCTTACTTCTGCAAAGGCACTGAAAAGTCTGGACAGATCATCTGCCAACCAAATCCAGACCCTCAGTAGACTCACCTACAATAAGAAGGAAAGTGGCTTATGAAAGGAAATTGTATTATCCAATATGGAAAAGCAAGGTATGTTATAATTTTTCTTCAGAAAGTTACGCAGTTAGTAATGGATGCTCTCAAGCAACAAGGCAAATAAAGGGGAGACCACCAGAACTACCCAGCAAGTACTCACTGAAGTTCCCCAAAGGCAAATATTGCTGTAGAATTGTCAGCTGTCAGAGTGTTAAGTGTGAATTTAGGCCCAAAGTACAGTCACAAGTTCTTTAAAATTCAAATAAGTACAAAAAAACTTCTCAGAACAAACTTGCCTTGAACAGAGTGACCTTTATCTTATGCTAACAACATATAAACAACTGTAGGTATTTCCAGAGCACAACAATATGGTAGGAAATAATCTTTTGAATGGAAAAATAATCTTTTACTGTCCCATAACCCTCTTGTCTTAGGTTACAACAAATCATGAAGATAATCCTTTTTGCACTTTTTAAAGGCAGGGCTGTATTCTCAACTAAAGCACAGAGTGATTGTACTAATATATTATCATGGAGTTTGGGGGGAAAAAAAGAGAATCTCAGATTAAGCCGTCATGATTTTCCACTTCTTCAACAGTAGTGACTAGAATTCTGATTTAATATGTAAGACAGCTTGATGAACCTCTGGTCCTAGGTTGAAATGCTGCTGGGGGAATGTCTGTCTGGTGGGGGGCGGGGTATTTTAAATAAAACCAAAAGATGAGGGAGAACGAGGAAAGCCAAAGAAGTTTTAAATCCCTGGAAGTGTGAAATGCATATCTATTTAATAATTTAATTTAAAGAGATTTCCCATTCATTCAAAGATAGGACACAATTCAATATACCATTCTACAGAGAGAAAAAAGGTGCAGGATCCTCTTTTTTTCTTGAAGCATTGATATAATAGATTATTATTCATTTAATTAAAATGTTTGGGACATTTCTATGATAAGTAATCCTTTTTATAGGATTTCAACAGTGAGCATCTGTGCTGTGATAGATCCATGGTCATTATCTCTCTTGCAACATTAAACAAAAAGACTGTTTAAAAATATGGTAAGTCTGTATTAATGTTTGAATTGAAAACACAAACAATAAAAATTCCATGGATTAATTGTTTGGTACCACAGTCACCTGGGCCAATTGCTATCTCCACTTCATGAGATGAAGTGCTCCGTATTGCAATTCTCCATTAAGTTTGAATATTTTATCATCAAGTGTGCAGCAGGAATATCTGGCATTAGAAAGAGACTGATCACTAAACATATCTTTTTCATTAAAGAAAATCTTCTGCTCAATTGATCTCTATAATTTACATGAAAACTAAGAAATGGAATCTTGTGTCCCCAAAACATCTGCATTAATTTAAAATTTGGAGTTGGTATGCAGTCCAGTGAATCATTGTCACAAACTAAGCTGAACCTTATTCACTATATATAACTGCATCCAGATCATAATTGTCTGGCCCATTCACATTTATTTCTAATTCTCTTTAATTCTCAAAACAGACATTTTGTCAAGGTTTGAAAAACTCGCCTTTACCCCACATCAGACATCACAATTCTTCCTGACAGAGGTAAAGAAAATAGGTAATGATGCAATTTGTCCCTGATCACCATCAATACATTAGTGAATGCCTCGAGATATTTTCTGAAATTTTTGCTCTGCTCTCTGACTATCTGGTTAGATAGTCAGATAGAGTAGAATGCCAACAGCAAAAACAAGCCTGACTATAATGTTTGACAACTGAAGTAGTAACTTCTAAAGACACTGTGCAAGATATCTTGTGTAGTGAAGAGAGGAAACATCCATTCAATCTCTTGCTGAGCCCTGTATCATACTCCTGTTCTAGGAGATGAGATGGGCAAAGTTAGCAGCACCTTGAAGGGTCTCACCTCCAGCCAAGGGGAGTGGAGGAGCTACCATAAGAAGAGGATATATCATTAATAACTATTCAAAAAAAACTAGCTTGTTTGTGGATAATTCTTCTAACATCAATTCCACTCACTATAGAACTTCGGAAAAGAAAGAAATTAGTCCAAAGTGCACGTGGCTATGGACATTTTACAGTTATGCTGACCAAAACATCAGCTGTTTTCAATCAGCTCCTTGGCATGTGCTTTAAGGTTTACATCTTGTTTTCATAATGACAAAACTTGTCTGCCTCCTAATTTCCAGTAACCCTTAATACATTTTTCACCTTTCTAAAAAGTGAAAGCATGAAAAGTACTCCTGTGATGATAATATACTTATTTCTGAATAAGTATACCCAGGAAGACTGTTAAAGACCTGTTATGTCCTATTCAATAAGCAGAAATCAATCCAAAGTAAGTGATCATTTAGGAGAAAACAAAACACAAACAAACAAACAAAAAAAAAAACACCAAAAACAAAAAAAGGCAAGGAAAATAACTACTTTTTTAAAATGCAGATTTGAACTACAAAGTGAGGAGGTTGGTTACAAATGTGACACATAAATGATCCTGAAGAGTTATTTCAAATACTTTTTTAGTCCAGCAGTCAGACTTAAAATGTCAAAGCTGAACACGATTTTCCACACCAAGCAGCTTTTCCTCCCCTGGCTCGTTATTTGATGCATTAGTATCTGATGTGGGTAGGCACTGAAAGATGACTTAGAGACCTTTATTAAATCACCATAGTTTTACAGAATTCCTAGATACGGCAATGGTCTTGTAAAAAGTAGTCTCCTGGGAAATAAAAACCGTAGCAGACATCCTTTTCTTTGGCCACTTTTAACAATTGGTTGTTTTTGATCAGACGGCAGTGGAGAAAGTCTAAATTGCAGCAGAAAGTCACAAGAAGAACACTAGGAGCACTACTATTTTATCTTCTACTTTCATGTGAAACAGTGTTACAAGGTGGAGTGGCAAAGTGTCCCAAGATCTGCTACTAGGACTTTTACTGCCACAATACTAGTATCCATGAATTTAAAATAGTAATATAATCTAATTGTTAAGAGATGAAAGCCATCTTCTTTTACTAAGTAATACACACAGTTTGAAACTAATTTCCTTTATGACAATGTAAGCCACTCAGTTGATCAAGAAAAGCCAGTTCACATCATCTTTTTGTATTTCAGTAAAGCTTTCGATACTCTCTCTCACAGGATCCTTCTGGACAAAATGTCTAGCACACAGCTGGATAAACACATCATGTGGTGGGTGAGCAATTGGCTCACAGGTGGAGCTCAGAGGGTAGTAGTGCGTGAGGTAACATCAGACTGCTGACCTGCCACTAGTGGGGTTCCTCAGGGCTCCATCTTGGGCCCTGTGCTCTTCAGCATCTTCATAAATGACTTTGATGCAGGAGTGGAAGGGATACTAAGCAAGTTTGCAGATGACTCAAAACTGAGAGGAGCTGTTGACTCCCTCAAAGGCAGCGAGGCCCTGAAGAGAGACCTTGACAAATCAGAGGACTGGGCAATCACCAACCCTATGAAGTTCAACAAGGGAAAGTGCCAGATTCTGCACCTGGGATGGGGCAATCCGAGATGTACATACAGACTGAGGAATGAGATGCTGGAAAGCAGTGCCATGGAAAGAGACCTGGGAGTCCTGATCGATGGCAAGTTGAATATGAGTCAGCAGTGCTCTGGCAGCCAGGAGGGCCAACTGTGTGGGGCATCAGGCAAAGCATCGCCAGCTGGGTGAAGGAGGGGATTGTCCTGCTCTGCTCTGCACTGGGGTGGCCTCACCTTGAATATCGTGGCAGTTTTGGGCACTGCAATATAGGAAAGATTTTAAGCTATTAGAGAATGTCCAAAGGAGGGCAACCAAGACGGTGAAGGGCCTTGAAGGGAAGCCGTATAAGAAGTGGCTGAGGTCACTTGGTCTGTTCAGCCAGGAGAAGAGGAGACTGAGGGGAGACCTCATTGCAGTCTAAAACTTCCTCGGGAGGGGAAGAGGAGGGGAAGAAACTGATCTCTTTCTTCTCTGTGGTGACCAGTGACAGAACCCAAGGGAATGGCCTGAAGTTGTGTCAGGGGAGGTTTAGATTGGATATTAGAAAGAAGTTCTTCACCCAGAGGGTGGTTGGGCACTGGAACAGGCTCCCCATGGAAGTGGTCACAGCACCAAGCCTGACAGAGTTCAAGAAGTGTTTGGATGATACTCTTAGGCACATGGTGTGACTCTTGGAGATAGTCCTGTGCAGGGCTTAGAGTTGGACTTGATGATCCTTGTGGGTCCCTTCCAACTCAGCATATTCTGGGATTCTGTGAACAGACAAATATTAACCAAGATCGAAATAATTCAAGGCTGAGAAAGACCAGATCAGGTCCTCTAGTCCAGTTTGGTGTACAATTGCTATAATGTGGACTGTAACAGTTGATCTGGGACTGAAACCAAGAACTTGTGACAGATTAGCACAGACCTTTGAAAAATGCATCCAGCCTTGATCCAAGCAACATACATGTACACAGATGTTCATTTCACTTCCATGCTTTACTTTAATGATAAGGGCAAAATTTAAACAAAATGCAGAAGTCATAAGAATTGAGTTCTCAGGTAGGGAAAAGAAATCTAAAAAATTTTTTTGGAAACTACTCTCCTGAAACAAATGCATTTTTCATGAAGCAAAATGGTAGAGAATATTTGCTACTTGAAACTTTGGAATACCTTGCCCATATCCTCAGAACACACAAAGAAGCAGATGCATTCAGGCAATGGCATCAACTTCGGACGCTTAAGTGAAAATGCTATAGGACATTCCTGAAAGGACTCAGTGGTTTCTTTCCCTTAGAAGAGCTCAGCTCTGCAGCATAAACAAATATTTTCATTTCAGATCACTATATCTAACTTACTCCTTTTCATATCTTTGTTATTGTAGAAAGTAAAAATCATAATGAACAATACCTACCCTTACTGAAATTATTAATTGCAATCATATTTTAATTTTCCAATATTGCTTCAAATAAAGTGTGAATACATTTTACTTTAATCTATGTCTGAAAAATAGCTTATGAATAATTCATTCAATGATAATTCCTCTAATCAGTCAGAGAATTATTTAAATACTTTTACTAGTGTTGGGCTAACTCTGTTCATTATTGCTTCACTGAACTCCATGAAGAAAAATGCCAAAATATCTCCAAACTCTATTATTAGCAACTAAAATTATTCTTGCATCAGAATTTCAAACTCAAGGGAAGAAAACAAAATTCACACTGGCTACATAAAAATTCCTTACCACTATCTAAATACAGATATAAAAAAACCCCAACATAACTCTGGGGAAGAATGGGAGGTCTCCTGGCAGATTTCATGATTGAAACTCAGTGGGAGAGAGATGCATCCCAAATCCATTTTCATCCAAACAAACCCCAAGCTTTTGTACACACATTTTTCAATTGTGGTTTCGAAAGTTTACCCCTTGGAGCATACCTGGCAGCAGCTGAAAATGCTAAGTGCTCCAAATCCATTTCATGTAATCACTACCGTGACCTCCCTGCCTCTGTCCTCCAGGAAAGATTCTGAGACACATGTTATATGAGAAAAACTGATACCAAATTGATTATTCATTTGTGTTATCATCATCCCCTCCTGGATTAAATGAGAGGCTTCTATTATATGGTAGACTTCTGCTTCACTAAATCCTGGGGTTTTTACTTTGTTTTTTCAGTTTCCTTTTTATCCTTTTCCCCTCTTACGCAAGCCTTATTGTCTTCCTTTTCAAATGCAATTATCACTTTTCAATACTAATCCTTTCCCAAGCAGCCTAGATTTTCACCCCTTTGTACTGATCCAGATTCCTGAACACTTGATCCAATAACTGGCTTATTTTACTCTCTAATCCCTCATTTGCCACCTCTGCATACAACATGGATCTTTCCTACCTAAACAACCCATTTTCTACACTCATTACCTCTTCCTTTGTACTTCCCACCTCAACCTCTCTACTGCACAGGATTACCAGTTCCTTTTCTGTCCAATAAACCTTGCTCTTTTCTTGTTTTACTTCTAATCTTATTTTCTCAAAATACATTTTAAGCTTTTTTTTCCTCCTATTTAATTCATGTTTAATGCTCAGCTTTTAGCTGGAGGATTTGAGTTGGTGCTTTGTGTGGTGTAACAAAGAAAATCAATGATAATCACAAAGCATACCAAAATACACAAACAAGAAGGATAAAATATTTGTTCCAATGGGTTGAATGCACACATGTAATAGAGTTAAGCTATACTATCTGCCTACTGAGCTCTGATTAATCTCTGCCTGTAGTGGTACACAAGACATAAAAAAAGGCTTCCTTCCTACTGGGCTGTATAAGCACAGAGAGAAGGAAGGGAGTTTCAAATGCCTTGCATCAAGTTAAAATTACCAGCAATTTGTAAAGGTTGCAAAATAAAAATTGTTCAATCAACCACATTTGGATTAAACAGCCAACATCACCAGATACAGACAGTCTGAGCCCTGATATAGCCAAGTTTTTTAAGCTCCAAAGACAACTTGATGCATTCCTTCAGACTTCACTGATATTTCTCCCTAAATATAGCTTCTGTTTGAATGAAAAAACACAGAAAAAAGAAGATGCAGAGAGAACACAGAGAACAGTTCAGTCAGACAAAGAAGCATTTCTTTCTTTAATTGTAATAAGGATTTTATACATAGATATCTTCTATAGAGACAGAAGAGCTTTGTCAATTTCCCTGGCACAAATGGCTTTAATATCATTTTTGCCTACAGGAGCTGGAGGGCCCAGGGACCTGCAGCAAGCTGCACATGCCCAACATGATCCTTGCCAAGACAGAGCTGGCACGTGGAACCAGGCTCCCACACCCCAAGAGCTGGTGTCAGGGCCAGTTTTTTCACTCCAGCTTCTTCACAGACAGTCCTTTTGGGAGTGATAGAGCTAACACACCCTTAGTTCCCTCAAGAACTCCTCCCAGGTAGTTGTAGAGAGTGATGAAGTCT
>VZRE01002783.1:10040-46835 GCA_013396775.1 Cephalopterus ornatus | reverse complement strand
AAGGACTGCACTCCATGGAAGGGACTCACGCTGTAGCAGTTTGTGAGGAATTGCAGACCATGGGAAGGACTCATACAAGAGAAGTTCACAGAGAACTGTTTACTGTGAGGTGGAAGGAGCAGGAGAGACAATGTGTGATGAACTGACCACAGCCCCCACTCCCCATCCCCCTGCCGTGCTGTGAGGGAAGAGGTAAAGAGAAGCTGCACCTGAGAAGAAAGGAGGGGTTTTAAGTGTTTCAAGATTTACTTTTATTTAGCGTTATCCTTCTCTGAGTTGACTGGTAATAAACAAATTTTCCCCAAGCTGAGTCTGTTTTGCCCATGATGGTAATCAGTGCCTGATCTCTTCCTGTCCTTATCTCAGTCCAGAAGGCTTTCATCATATTTTCCTTTCCCTGACCAGCTGAGTAGAGGAGTGACAGAGTGGCTTTGGTGGGTACCTGGCATCCAGCAGGGTCAACCCACCATATGCTGTCTCACTTAACATCTGAATAGTCATTGCATAGAAGAATGGTTTAGATGAGCTGTATTTCATTACCTATTGAGTGTTCTTTAGATTAACAAGAAAGCTGCTATATTTTGCCTTATTCTCCTCCTCAAATAACATTTGTTGGCTGCAGTTGGAGAGGAGATAGTGAAACCAGATGGACCTTTCATATGACCCAGCATGACAGTTTTTCTAACAGTATTTAGCACAGTTTACATCAAGAAATTACAACAGGAGGCATGATACATCTTTTCCTCCAACGCACAGACATTTACTAGCATCTTCCATAGAGATATCCTGAAGGAAGAGGTCTCTGGCATCATTAACTACCTGATCTTCCTGATTTTTCAGAAACCAGTGAATAAAGTAGCTAGATCCTAAATAGAAAATTCTGAAATAATTTCCTCCTATCACGGCTATGGAATTTTCCACTTAATTATTTTCAACCAAAATAATTTAATTGCTATTCAGAACTATCTGGGGGCACTGATTCACCTTTTAATCAGAATCATACCTTTTAGCTAGAAGGAATCACATAAAGACCACTAATACATTAAAAGCATTCTAGGTTATCAGTTTAATACTGACATAATTACTAATAATTAATCTTTACTTAGCTCTCCTTTTCTCTGTTGTGTTACAGGTTTGTTTCCTTTCCTTTTTTTGTCCTTCTTCATGCACTATGAGTCATGGGTGAAATTGCAAGAGAAAACAACTTGTCCATAATGATAATTGTCTCTCTCCTTGGTGATTACTAACTTTTCTTTCTAATATACAATCAAATTCTGTATGTGATTCTTTGTTAACAAGAAACAAGTAGTTACAATGCATAAATCATGTTTTTAGCTGATGCTGTTCCATTATAGTACTGCAAAACTGTGTTTTACTAGTGGGGTATCCCTACTTTTGAGCTTTTTTTTCTGTGTTGTAACACCCAGAACTAAGTTCTGCAAAGATCAAAAGACAGCCACACAGTAGAAAACTAGCAATGGAAAAGTTTGTGACAATTTCTTACAAACCACAGACAGAAAAGAAGGAATTAACACATGGAACTTTACAATGATATGACCTGAAGAGACAAATTCTGGAGACTGGAAAAACAGCAACTTCAAATAATTTGATCAAGCCATTTATGCGACACAGCACACTAATCAGAAAAACTTTCATGGAGAGCAACATTAAAAATAAAACATACGTAAATTAACAGTATAATGTACAGCCACAGCACTCTGACAAGCAGAAATTTTATATGAATTATGTTTGTTTCCTTGGTATTGAGTTTTAATATCCCAGTAAGACTGCCTATCTGCAGGGTCAGCAGCTGTTTTTTATTTATTTTATTTATTTATTTTTATTTTATTTAATCTAAAATAAGAATTTTTATTGAATGTACATGCCTTGCTCTTTGTGCATAACAATAAATGGTTTTTTCAATAGAACTACATATTTGAAAAAACCTCCATAAAGACTTTAAATAAGTCTGGGCAAAATCATTAAAAATACAAACCCTTGTAAGATTATTTATGAATCATCCTCAGTTAGAAGCAAATAGAAAAATAATGCTAATTTTGTCTGCTCATACTGTTTCTCACGGAGGTATTCCCAGCAAAGGGTAAGGAACTATGATCACAAAATTACAGAAAACATAGTGCACAGAAAATAAACTGTAAAGGCAGCAAAAGCAATTTCTTCAAATCAAATTATTACTATACTCCCCTAAAGCCAAACATGCCCTGCTCAATTTAAGAATCCATTTGAGGTACTGCTTCTCTACAAATAAAATCTAAAATCAAAATTCTGACCTTAGGAGAGGAACAGTAGAGGGCAAGTTCCTAATTTCTTGTAAGCAAACGGAGAGAGATGCCATTGAGAATTTCAAAGATGGAGATTTTAACAGCCCCTTTATCTAAACCAATCCAGTGTTTAATCACTCTCTCTTGAGTACTTTTTCCTAATTCCAATTCAAGTCTCCCTTATTGCACTTCTGACCACTGTGTTCTGTCACTGTTCTCTTTTGACAAGAGTCTGGCCTTTTAGGTAGCCAAAGAATACAATCAGATCTTCCATTAACCTTTTCTTCTTCAGGCTAAACAAACCCCCTTCCCTCTGCCTCTACCTGTGCATCATATGCTCCAATCCAGTAACCATCCCAGGTTTCTAGAACTATAATTTATTGTTACAAAATAAGATCTGTGTTTTAGTAATGATTCTCGTCTTGAGAATGAGCCTTGTTTCTTGTTTAAAAGTCTTTTTATAGCTGCTACCTTCAGGATGGTAAAGCTAGCAGTCTAATAGCCTGATCTTCATTTTAATAGACCTGTTGAACACACATTCATCCTATATGTGTCAAAATGGCAGAGGAAAACAAATTGTAAGTATGTAGGGACATAGTCTCATTTTCAAATTAATTTTGGCATCTCGAGTTTCACTCTCCAGTACCTGTTTACGGTAGATTATATTGCTTTTCCCATTGTACATAATCTTTCATTATTGTGCAATCAGAAGCATTTTTTACAAAGTGAGATTCCTTGTGAAAAGCTTATCTGCTGCAGAAGGTGTTTTTGTTGTAGAGAATTAAAATACTGGTCTCTTAGCAGATAATTAAATGGAGGGAAAGACATGAACACGGTTTTGTGATAGGTTTGCTCCTTTGTTACAAACCAAAGCTTCATGTTCACAGTCTTACAGTAGTTTTGAAAAACTGCAACACCTTCTGTTCTCAGCACCCTTTATAACTGGTGCACAGTATCTGACATACACACACTTCATTAGCAGGGAGATGATTAAATGGTGGTATTGAAGTTATTGATGTATGAAGTTGGCTACCTTCTCCTCTTACCCATATATACAAGAGACAGGAAATTCTTTTGAAATGGATGATCTAAGGCCAAATTTCTTTGTGGCAGGAAATTAGCATCTACCTATCTTTCGGAGAATGCTCAGTTTTTTCCTCCCTTTTTAAAGCAAAAAGTGGAATGGAGCAACCTGTGGAATGGAGAAAAATTTCAACTTTACACAATTAAGCATAGAGCACAGCAGATATTCTGAGATCCCTTTAAATAACCCTTAAGTTCTAAGGTATATATAATCAAGTGTACCAAAGCAATTTATAAAAGATATTTCTCTCATCTGTTCTCAAAGACATCTAGTAATAGAGGTTCTATATTTCTAAGTGATGTTGAAGACAGTTTTTCCCACTGTTCTTCAGAAAGCCTGCCTTTTACTATAATTTTTCAGGCACCTGACCCAGACAACTAAAATTTCAACTTTTTATCTTAAATTATTGCACCCAATACTTATGTAGTTTACTTTTCTGTGTACCTGATCCACAGGCATAGCAAAGTATTTACATGTCTATGTGGATTTGTTAAGTCTGCTTTTACAAGTGTAATGGAAAATCTGCATTTTTACCTATATGGAACTGCTCTTATTCATTGTTTATGGACTAAATATATGAATTCATTCTCTGGAACCATCTATTTAAAATGCATCACAGAAATAATGCTTTGGAAAGTATCCTGATTATTCATTTTCTTAATAGATTAGACTAGAGTATCTCCCAAAGTACTAGAATATTTAAAAAACATACAAAGATAAACAGATTTTTCACTGGTCCTTCTCTCTTCTGTACTTGCATTTTAAAACACAGTACTTTTTTTTTCTAACAGGAAACTTCTATGGTTCTAACATCTATGGGAGATTTTGATAGAAGTTATATTTCCTCCCATAAATTCTGCTCACGGTTTTTTCATTTCCTGCAGGTTGTCTGAAGTGAATATTCATTAGAATGCTCTTCAGTAAATAATTCAGAATAATTTAGGGGTTTCCACACAGAAGCCTTGTTTAATAATGTTTAATTTTTATTTCAAGAAAAATATTTGTGAACCATATTGGATCATACTAACCAGCAAATTTTTTAAAAGAAGCCCTTGAATAGTGTTCCCCATCAGGGTGTTAGTCTCACATTTTTCACTTTCTTTGACATGTACTAGCTGAGAATTATTTTAAACTTCTAATGCATGCCCTGCCATTTTCAAGGAAAAAGGTGCCAACTTTTAAAAATAGGATGTTAATAGAATGGTAATAGAAATAATTTGGTGAAATAACATGGGCTTTTCAGATAATGAAGCAGAGAAAATAAAAACTAGTTGTATATAATTCTGCACCTTGGTATGTTGGATTTGACCTCTACATGCATATGCTATTAATTTTTTATTTAGCCTTTGACCTATTTTCCATCTTTTATGTGAATCTCTCAGGTCACTTTTCAAACTCATTTCGTTGAAGAACTCATGATTTAGCCAAATTGGTCTTTTACTGAACTGCCTGTCTTTCTTTTGCTCACTAGTAATTTGTGTGGGTGCCCTTCATCTTGTTCCTTTAAGAAACTGCCAACTTTCCTAAGATGCAGTTGTGAAAGAATACTTCTGTCTAAATGTGAAAACAAACTATTAGCCTGCCTTATCTTTCAGTTCTCTGCAAGGACAAAAATTGGTGGGAGCTCTCATTCAAACACTGGCAGCACTTGGCTGTAATAGTCCTTTGCAGTGGATTGTGTGGGGTCTGCGATGTTTTTGTGTAACTGTATGTTTGTATGTCCCATGGGGATTAATTGCAAAGGATGATGTATGTTAGTAGCATATTGCTGGTACTACCTCTGTCTACAGCAAATTCCTGATTGTGGGGCTCTATTTTAATAAATGATCCTTGCATATATTTATTTTTATATATCCTTGTTTCCTTGCAGAATCCTTGTTTACTTAGTAACAAACCTTGTTATTAACAAGTTTATTAAAAGTGATCCAATTTTCACCTTCTTGCTTTGATCAGTATTCAAGCAGTTTACAACTTTTCTCTATCAATACAGCCGTTATTGAACACAAAAACATCAAACATGCCCTGGATAGAATTTTGACTGAAACAACTGAATACGGAGTAAACAGAGAAAAAATTAAACCTGGGGAAAAAACAAAGCTAGAGGGTACTGCAATTCAAAGAAATAAAAGAAAATATGGTGCAAAAAATAAAGGCACATGATACTTTTGCTCTTTTGTATAGCCTATGGTAACCACAAATGTTCAGAATATTGCAAGTAGAACTCATGGCATTTCAGTGGACAATAGCACTTTTTGCTGCATTTTACTGTAATGCAAATTTCCCTAATTTTCTGCTTCTAATCAAAACATTTCACATAGCTTAAGGTAATTTTTCTGCACAGTTTAATTTTATGATAAAAGTTTTGGGAGTCAAGTACCAGAGTGTTCCTAAGTCTGGCTGGATACTGGAGAGACCATAGAGAGTTGGCTACTGGAGAGGCCTGAAGGTTCAATCAAGCTCACAAAGAAACCATGAAATCTTTCCATTAAAACAATGCAGTCATCAGCTATTTATGTTTGGAGAAAATAATCTGAACAGTAAGTTGAAGAAACATTCATAGGAAACAAGAATTTTACACATGAAGAACAGTGAAACACAAGCACATTAGTTTGGAGTGCACCAACAGATATAAATACACTTTCTGAAGAGACAGAAAGGAAGGCTGCCCCAGCATACAAGAGCTAATGAATTCTGCTGATTCAAAAACTAACTTACTGAAAGCTTCCAGCAGCATGCAATAGAAGATTCTTTGCCCTGAAGCTCACTGTAATGGAAAGGTGTGTAACAGAGGTTCCAATCACAGATGAAAGAAAAATAAATTCCAATTAAAATGCAGTGGTGCTAAAGAGAAATTATCCAAATGCAAAAGAACAAGGAAGTTAAGGACCACAGACAACTCAAGAAGTCTCCATTGTGGTAAAATCCAGCACCTTTCACTAAGTAATGCAGCAAAATCCAGATGGTTTCAAAATACATTACTATAAAAGAAATCGCCCATTCTGTGAATTGGAGCTACTACTATTTGCTCTGTGCACCACAGATAAGGAATAGATTAACCTTCCCCTTTTTGCAACAGTTTTTAAGTATGTGAAAATTGTTACTATATATCTCCATTTTTATCCTCCTATCGTCTCAAGATCACAGATTTCAAGATTTTCTCTTGTCATAGATTTCTTTGGATTTCTGGCAAACCCTTGCTGCTTTTTAATAGATTCTCTGAAATCATTCTATTCTTGAAACAAAACACTCCAGAAAATGAATTAAGTACTTCAATTTATTCATTAACACTGCTGAAGAATAGAAGTAAAAATACACATCTTAAGAACTGTACTTCTCTTAATATCTGACATAATCCATGCTCTTCTGACAAATGGTTGTTTTTCCTAGTAAACCAGGAAATAGCCATATGTCTAAGTCAGATAAAATATGCTTATCTGCAAAGAATAACTGAAACATATGGCAAAACAGAAAGTTTTCCTTTTGTAAAGAAACTATGGTTTCAATGTGCAAATAGATTTCACATTCAGATTCTTGAAGTGATAAACACAACAGTATTCAACAGACAACTCTCACGCAGCTTGTGAGCTGCTACAGTCTATGGCTCCTTTTATTTTTTCAGAATTAGTATTTAATTGTTCCCCATCTTATTACTGTGTGGCTTTTTCTTCCTTCCTAAATTCATTGCTTTCCATCCTTTCTTCTTATGTGGTCTCGTATTTTTTTCATAGCATCATTTCAATTTTTAAGATCTATTTTGGATTCTCTACCATTGCAGCTCCAAGACACCAATGTTCTCTCATTTCTTTATTTTAAGTCAATGTTTAAGAATGTTAATAAAAATCCTGAATAGTACTGGATAGAGGGCAGATGCATATAGAACTCCAGTTGTTACAAACGTTTGATGCTGAACCATTGATAACTACCTCTGGTCTGATTTTCCAACTAGTTTTGGTTTTACCCTAACATAAATTAATTCTGAATATGTTTCCCTGCTAGTGTATGAAAATGGCACGCAATACAGCATAAAAAGATACAGGATACAGCCTGTTCCCTGCAGGCCTTCTTAAAAACAAGATATCTCATGGTTACTGTTCTTCTAAGACCCACTGTCCTCCTAGAGAAAAAAAATCGAACTGGTTTGACTCATTTGTTCATGACAATGCTGTTAAGTTACTCATCTCCTTGTTGCCTTTGTGATGTTTATAGTCAAGTAGTTGATTATGTTTTATTTCTCTTCTTCAGAATTAAACAGTACCATTAGCTCTTCAGTATAGTATTAATAGCATTTAGCAGCTCACTGAAATTGACTTCTTTAATGGAAGTTAATTTGCATCTTTGGCCTTTCCACTTGCTAGACAACTAAAATTCTCTTGTTCTTTCTCTTACTGCTCTTATTGTACCAGAGAGTCATCTTACATTTTTAAAATTGTCTCCCTTTAGTCACATCTCATGTCATGTCTTGTGCTTGGGCAAGCTGATAACCTTGATTTTTAAGAAAACCAAGATGTTATTAAGTGAAGGAAGATTAATTCCTATTCAGAGGATTTAAACAGGGTCTAAACCTAGGAAGATAAATATGCTGTATTAAAATGGTCCCTTGAGGTACAGGATAGGCAAGACATGTAAGGATCTCCCTAAGGAAAACAAAAACACTCTAAGCTAAAACCTGAATAGGACTCACTGGAACATTTACTAAGGTAAACAAAATAAGGTCATGGCCCAAGCTCGAGCTCAAGCATGGTCGTCCTCTTTAACAGCACACTTCTGGTCCACCTGTAGCCTGTTCAAATCAGTGCTCTCCCTGGATGCAGTGCAGCGTTTCGGAAGAAGCATGAACCACTTACTGTTCCCTGCAGGCAGCATGGGACAAAGACATACTGTTCTGGAGGACAGAGAATTTAACCATGGATATGGAATGTGTGGCACCACATGTTCTTGAGGCTATACACAGTGGCTGTCTATATAGTGCTATTAACTTAAAGTTTCTTTTTTTTAGATTCTCCCAAGTGTGCTGAGATTGGTCTGAGTTTTTTTATAATTACCTTCTACTCAACTTTTGCCATTTGACCTAACTTCTGCTTTCTTTGTGCTTACTTCTTGTATTTGAGGTCAAACAAGAATTTATGATTTATCTGCACTATTGATTTCTACACTGTACATTCTCTGTAGTGGAGGAGTGTGTAGTTAGTATAAGGGTGTATCGTTTTAAGGTGATGTATATTTTCCTTTAGAGTTTTCTTAGGCCTTCCGTCTGTGAGATATTATATATTAGCTTTTCAGAGTTGAAGTCTGCTGATTTGGAATCTGGTAGTTTTATTTTGCTGAATTCCTTTCATCAAAATCAGCAGTCAAAATCATTCATTACCACCAGTGACAGTAGATGATTCTACTAATTGCTCATCAGAACATTTGTTTTTCTTACTCTTTCTAGCTTAATTGTGTTGACTAGACCCTCATCATGATAACTGTTTACTTTCTTTTGTGAAAATATCAGCACTTTTATCTCCCACTGTCTCTTCAGGCCTAAAAAATTCATAAACTCCACCAATATGTTATATTTTTAAGTTTTGAAAGTCATTTTGATGCTGTGAAGCAATCCTGAAGTTCTTGAACTGAAGAAGTTACTATATGTAAAGTTGTAGTTAATTTCCTTTACAGATCTGCCAAAATGACTGTCTAAGGATTAAATTATTTAACAGGAATATTCTCTGTAAGATGGCAGGTATCTACCCGTCACCAAATCCAGTCTGGTATCAGTTATAACATTGCTTAATATTCACTTTTTTGATGTATAAATCCCCTAAAATAAGTACTGCCAAAACTGAGAGGTTATGCTTTGTTCCTCAGTCAAGATTCAGCAAAGATTGTTACACATTGCTCAATTATTGAGATGATGATGACAATCAAAACATTTCACAATATATTTGCTAATTATTTGAAAACATCATGGATAAGTAAATTCATTCACACCCATTGAAATGTAAAATAACATACACAAAAAATTTGGGCGCTATATTTTTTTCTAAATATGTCAGTAAAAGTTGTCAATTCTATTTATACTGAAGGTAGCAAATTAAATATATGAAATTATTTTTTCCTCAGAATCTCAAGTTATTGGAGAAATCAGTAGGCACAGCAACAGCATTTAAAAGGTGCACTTTAGTGTGATTCAAAACCACAACAGATATTACTCATATGCTAACAAGGTCACCTTGAATTTTATAGTCTGAAACGACTATGTATTAACTGCAATGACTACATACTTGCCTGTAAATCTAGGATGTGTAAATCTAAATGTGTACCTAGGAACATTTCCCACTGGAACATGATTAGCTATACTATTAGATTTTTTGAATGGTCCCTGACACAGATTTGGTCCAAGTCATCTGCTAGTCTTCCAAACAACTGCAAATCTGAATACAAATCTGGAATTTGCACAAGGGGCTAGTCCCAGTAGGTGGTCTGCAGGCAACTACAGTGTTTTCAAGGGCAAGACAAGTTAAAAGTATGGACATTGTATTTCATGTCAGTTGGCCTCCACAACAGTATTCTTGGGCACATTTAATTTACTAAAAAAGATGCAGCCGTAGTGACTGCTTGGCAGAAAGGCTGATACTTAAGTCTACTGATACTGTACTTAACGTATATATTAGAAAGAATAAACAAA
The DNA here is from genome assembly GCA_013396775.1 of Cephalopterus ornatus. Classification (NCBI taxonomy): domain Eukaryota; kingdom Metazoa; phylum Chordata; class Aves; order Passeriformes; family Cotingidae; genus Cephalopterus; species Cephalopterus ornatus. The sequence goes on along the minus strand of VZRE01002783.1, from coordinate 36,802 downwards.
TACTTTACTTTTGTAAGTACATGTTATGACTATTAAACTGGGAGTGGTGTTTTAAACAATATCAAAGCTGCACATGCTAACAAAGTACAATAATCTATAAGTCACTTTAAGTCTAATAAGTCACTTTACTGCCTGCTAGTTTGCACATTTTAGCAACAGACCTGCAGGTGCTGGTTGACAGAGGCTGAACATGAGCCACAGTGTGCCCAGGTGATCAAGAAGGCCAATGTCATCCTGGCTTGGACCAGCAATAGTGTAGACAGCAGGACTAAGGCTGGGATCATCCTCCCTGGAGTCAGCAATAGTGAGGGCACACCTCAAATCCTGCGTCCAGTTCTGGGGCCCTCACCACAGTAAAGACATTGAGGTACTGAAGTGTTTCCAGAGAAGGGCAATGGAGCTGGGGAAGGATCTGGAACATAAATCTGATGAGGAGCGGCTGAAGGAGCTGGGGTTGTTTAGCCTGGAGAAGAGGAGGCTCCAGGGGACCTTACTGCTCCCTACAACTACCTGAAAGGAGGTTGTAGCCAGGTGGGGTCAGCCTCTTCTCCCAGGCAACAAGTGACAGGACAAGAGGAAATGGCTTCAAGTTGTGCCAAAGGAGGTTCAGGTTGGATATTAGGAAAAATGTCTTAACTGAAATAGTGATTAAGCACTGGACTAGGCTCTCCAGTGAAGTGGTGGAGTCACCATCTCTGGAAGTGATAAAACGAGCAGACGTGGTACTCCTGATATGGTTTAGTGGACATGGTGGTACTTGGTCTAAGTTTGGGCTTGATGATCTTGGAGGTCTTTTCCAACCTTAATGATTCTATGATTCTATGAATGTAACCTTCCTATGTGTCCAAATGGTTATTTGGCAAAATAAGGCTAAACAGTTTTGAGGGCAGCAGAGAAAACTATGGATTTTAAGTGTCAGTGTTTGGTTTTGATTTCTCTGTACTGTACGCTCAAGGAAAAGTATTTTTAGTTCTATAGCTGCAGAGAGCAGAAGAGCAAGGGACTATCCCTTGAGCCTAACATTCATTATTGCTACTTGCCATTTTTCTGCATCCTAAAGGAATGGGATTAAGGGAATACCCTCAGAGCATAAAGTACTGTAATATGATTGAACTAATAATCTGATTATAGAATGAGCTGTGCACTGCTCAAGACACAGTCAGTGAACAGAGTATGCACGCAAACATGCATATACGTGTATATCATCATCAGAAAAACTGTATCAGTACTTATGATATCACTTATTAGCAGCCTAATCTATTATTGCAATATTCTTATGTCCCCCTACAAATCCTTTGTGTCTGACAAACACACCACACTGCCCACTGGAAGAAGATAAAAAAGACCCTAATTAATCCCATCTAATTTTATTCATGTAACACACACATATAGATTAGAAGCCTACACTTCCAAAAGTGAACAAAATGTTAAAAGGAGATGAGCCACCCTTTGCTTCCTTTAAAATTGTTCCAAGCACCAAAACAATGCTCTAGAAAATACTCAGAACTTATTTATATTTAAGTAAGAAAAATATGACTAACTTGTCTACAGAGAAAATCACACTTTCCTGAAAATCCTACTTATTAAGTATGCACCCTGTTAAAGTACTAAACAAAGCAACAACAGGATAGGGTGGTGAAAATGACAGATGTACAATATATGTAAAAGTGTTAGTCAGCCTATTATCAGCTGCAGTGTTGACAGAACTGGATCTGTGCTTCCTTACCTCCATCACTATATCTCTAAGAGCTCAATTTTAGGATATTTTGTAAAGGGAAAAGGATTTGGGGTTAGATTTAATTTAGCTTGTTATAATTTATTTGAGGAACTAAGAAGATCTTCTTTTCTTTCACCTAACATTAAAGGTAAAATTGCAGGCAGTCTCAAATGATACTTGGAAATCATGATATCCTAGGACAAGACAATGAAAGTCACGAAATAGAAAGAAAATGTTTGCCCTTTGACATTAGGACAGCTGGTGATTTTTAAACAATCCCAACGTGACGTATTAGCTGACAGGTGCCAGACAGTGTGTCCTTTAACATGTATTAACTAATTAAGATAAACATCAGGGAGCTTTGGTTTCAATCCGATTACTTAAAAGGTTAAACTCTTTCTCATAAGAGTCAAAACTTTCAATAAAGTAATCTTTGTTTGGATAAAAAAACCCTCCAACAATTCAAACTTTTAAAAAATATAAGGAGTTGTCTGAGATTGATTCACACTTTTATTAAAGTAACTCCTTATTTTAGCTGGGCAACATGGAAACAGAAAAATGACTGTAAAATTACTAATGCAGAGCCTAATCCAGATTGCGTATTAGAAATCTTAACAATGTTAGCCTGTTGAAACAGAAAAGCAAGTAGAAAGATTACAAAATGAAGACACTGAGATACATTCAACCCAAATGCCAAACAAAGAAATAAAAAGAGAAGGTTTGATTTTGGCTATTCATTTTAATTTCTTCATTTGTGGTATACTTTTATACTTTCATTTGGGTGTTCAATTCTATCTTAATATAGCCAAAATAAGAATAACCCTGCATATTAAATGTACAGTGCTGTCAAAACAAAGTGTAACAAAATCAAGAAACAAGTTGTATATGAATATGGAAACTGGAGTAAGTTAGGTGGCAGTTTCTACCCCAGTGAACAACTGTCACAGAGAGACAATTAATCATAGATAATTTAATCCCAAGCAAAAGCTGATTTTGCCACCTGGCTGCTTGCAGGTCAAGGAGCTGGCAGTTAGTAAAAGTAACCAAACAAAACCCAGAATCGAAGAAGAGAATGAGTAACTGACAACAAGACTTATGATTTCTTCAGTAGGACTGGATGAGATAAAGAATATAGCATAATACCTCAAAGAAATAGCACAACTCATGAATTAAGTGACAAAATCTGGGAAAATTACATAAAGTGACCAGAACAGCGAACCTGGGAACACTCAGAAGGAAAAAAGGTAAGAGTACTTCTGAGTCTTTTGGCCACTGGCTGCTCAACTATCCAGTCCCCAGAGTAACAGTTTGGACAATGGATTCAACATCCATGCGTGTGTTCAAAGTTGAGTGAAGCAAAGAAAGCTTTTAGCATTGAAAGACTGAGACCTTCCGCCTCTGACTGATCTCAACCCCCTTAATTAAAAGGGCCTATAAAGTAATTCTGTAATTAAATGCTACCTCCTTCAAAAATAATCCCTTTTGCCATGGAAAGAATGACCCAGAAACACCAATTCACATTAATCCTTCCCGTATGAATAAGTATATAACAATTTTCATTGTTATATACTTGATACCTAGAATGAGATGAAGAGCTCTTTTGAAGTAGAAAATGGAGTCATGATCTTGACACTTAAAAAAGACAGCTACTAGGATCCAACTTTTCTCAGATATAATTAACCATTAGCAGTTATTGACAATATCTCAAGAGCATTTGCATGCAATCACCTTCCCATCAACATACACAGCACCTTGGATTTTAATTCCGATCAATCATGAAATCACTTAATTAAAATTAAATGTTGAACTCTTGAGTTTTTCTTGACTTCCAGGTCCCTTCCTACCAACTTCACTTTCCCCATGTTAAGCTTACTTCTCAGAGCACAACTTTGCTTATAAGAATATGTAGACCCTCTATGTGCCAGACTATACACTGATGACATTCCAAGCTTGCTGCTTTTCCTCTCCTGCTGCTATTTACCCCTCCTTGTTTTTTTGGCTCTAGTTAACTGATTCATCACGTTTCTCTCACAGTTAACTAGAATAAATTTGTTTTTCGTGAACTAAGTGACACGCATGCAGTTTCTGGATAAATAAGAAGTGGAATCAATTTGAACCAGGTCTAACTCACTCGTATCATTGCAGCCAAATTTTCTGTTTGAGCCAACAGAGCAAGACCACCACTGAATCCAGAAATTATAGTGCAAAAGGCTATAGCAACATGATCAACACTTTTGTTTTCTTTTCCAGCCAAAGCCTCTGCTGGTCAAAAACTGTGTTACTGTAAAAACACTGCCTTTGCACCATGACCGTGACCATCAATAGGGTCCTGAGATAGCACAAGAAATAAAAGACAGATATATCTTCTCTGAAACTTGAAGATGAATTTGTACAAGTGTTTCATTACATGTAGTCACTGTTACCTAACGTTATATAGCATAGTGGTGAAAATGGAATTAGAAATTTCAAATTTACAACTCTAAGAATATCAGATGCACTAAAAAAAGCTTGCTTAACCAAAAGCTTATGAACAGACCTAGCACCAAATGCAAATCCTATATTTTCCCCTAAATGCAGAAAAAAAGTATTTCTTTGCAATGAAAACAAACATTTCTGAATTACTGCTAACTTACTGATGTCATGTCAAAGAAGTAATAGCCAAACTAGTACATAAAAGAACACCTGCACATTTAAGGATTCCATTGAGGAAGGAAGTTTCCACTGAGCAGCATGTGGGAAAGAAGTGTTTTCATTTTATTATGGTTATGATCAGACATGCTTATTTCTTTGTTGACATTTACAGATTTTAACATGCAAATAAAAATCCTGAAAAAACCCCATGGAAACAGTTTTATAACAACCACATCCTTTTATAACAATCATATCCTTTCAGAAACAAAATGTACTATAAATCATCATAATCACAGGAAGAATATTTCCATAGAGTTTTCATTATCTCTTATGGGTTTTGTAATTTTAGTCATCAGTTTGAAGTCTGAAATCTTCTACTTCTCCATAAAATAGATAAAAAGCTGGCATTATTGAGGAAAGATTTTCTACCTTTGCTTCTTCTTGAAGAGACCAAATAACTTAGAAAGAAATACTTGATAACAAATTAATATAATCTCCTCAGCATAACACTATAAGCCTATCTAGAAGATTCCTTTGTGTTTCCTATTCTTCATAATTTTGTAGTATTTCAATTAGAATTTTTAGAAATACTTCATGAAGAGATTAAGTGGTCCTTATTATTGCAGCAACTTAAGAGACAGTGATTTTATGTTAGACATAAAAATTCTATATGTTGAATAAAATCACAATATATTGTTCCTCATTTAATGGGAAAAATTGATATTTTCTTTAACTCTTTTTAAACATACTAGGAATAGTTAGGTTTTGTGTATAGTTCTACATCCATTCATTCAGTCCTTATAAGAGCCTTTAGCCAGTCTGCAGCAAAATTTACAGAGGTGAAAGAAAAGCCAATGAATGAGATACTTCTTAATAATAGTTAATTTCTCACTATATTTGCATAACTGAAAACTACTGAATTAAGTTCGCATCGCTGATAAAGCTCAACATTAACATAAATACTCTTATGTCAAGTATACCTTGCCAATGTCCTTTAAGACCTAGTTAGAAGAGCAATTCATTTAAACTACCTAATAACAGAGGATGAACATGTAATCATTTAGAATAGCTATAGAATCTCATAAATCCCACCTGAAATAAGAACCTGGGGGCTAAAACACAGGTATACATCCTGATACTGGAGTAAGGACCAGCAGATTATGGCAAAATGAACTTCAGTGATTCTACTTAGTGAAAAGCAGCTGTACTAAATCTGGAGATGACAGTACACTTTATGAGTAGACAGTACAGTCTGACAGTGCTTCAAGAGGGAAGTCTTGTATCCTCACTTTTCCCCTGTTCCTCCTGCTTTTGATGTAGTTCCATCCTTCCAACCCTCAGTAATGCACTTTCTGCACCCTGTCTCAGTGTCCAGGATACAACACCCATATGATCTCAAGATTAAAGATTTAATGAGTTAAACAGCTTCTGGTTTTCCCAAGATAGCTTTCAGACATTTTAGTGAGCTGCTATGCTCACGTGCAAGGTAAGCAATACACATCTGTTGCCAGAACTGGAGAAAGAAAAACAAGATAGGAGATTTCCCATTCCTGCCCTGGAAAGTTGTTAATGAGTTTAAATCTATTTCATACCACCTTGTCTTATCAGCATATTTTAAGGATTTTTCAATGATTAAATTGTAGCCTTTAAAGTCTACGGATCTAGTAATATGTACAGGGAAAAAACATACAAAGGCAAAAGATTTTTGTTTAATAAACATAAGAAAAGCAAATCCAGAGATTTAGAGGAATCTGTAGTTGGAAGGAGCAATCGTGAAAGTAGTGTTGGGAATAGAGGGCAGAAAGACATTCAGCTCTGTCAAGTAAAATACACACTACAAAGGTCGCTGTAACTTGCCCATTTTGGAACAAGGAACTAATGTTCCCACCTTAATGGCTCCAGCTGAGCTGAACTTTGAGTCAATTGTGTATTCCCCATGAGACAACACTTCCAGAATGTCAAATTTAACCTCACATAACCAGATGCCTGTAGCTGAGCTTGTAGCTGAGCTATATATGGTCTCTATACAGTCAATGAAGAGAAAGACTCTTACAGAATGTGACTCATCTTATATGTTTTAAATAAAGGATAAGACAAATTTCTCTGAGAAGTGCCTATTTCCTGACCGATTACAAAGAATTGTAGGCAGTTGTAACTACGCACACTTTGAAGAACTACTATCACAGAACAAGTGGGAGGGAGTTGCAGCAAAAAAAAATCAGACAAAAAAATCAGAAAAACCCCCAAAACTAATTTTATTTAAAAAAAAATAGTAACTAAGCCTTATCATCACATTCTGGTAGCGACCATCAAGGCAGTTCCTTACCCACAGAACAGTCCATCCATCAAATCCATGTCTCTCCAATTTAGAGAGAAGGATGTTGGGAGGGACCTTGTCAAAGGCTTTACAGAAGTCCAGATAAATGGCATCTGTAGCCCTTGTCCACTGATGCAGTCACTCCATGACAAAAGGTCACTGGTTTGGTGAAGTTGTACTGGCTGTCCCGAATCACCTCCCTTTTCTCGATGTGCCTTAGCCCATTTTCCAGGAGGATCTATTCCATGACCTTCCCAGGCCCAGAGGGGAGGCCGAGAGGTCAGTAGTTCCCATGGTCCTCCCTTCTACCTTTTTTAAAGATGGGTACAATGTTTCATTTTTTCCATCACCTGGGATTTCACCCAACTGCCATGACTTTTCATAAGTCATGGAGAGTGGCTTGGGGACTACATCAGCCAATTCCCTCAGAACTCTGGGATGCACCTCATTGCGTCCCATGGAATATGAAGACTTCACTCATGTCCAGTGGGTTACCGAGCTTTTTTTCTAATAAATAGATGTGATTTGAATCTACCCCCCAGCATAAAAATAAAGTTCATCTTGATGAACTTTAGCCTTGGACCTAAACTCTGAATCAGATGTGGGGTTGTACTTTATAGTAATAAAATAGTAATGAAAGACTGAGGATGGATCAAAAATTATATATTGTAGTAGGAAAGAAATACAAGCTGTAATGCCAACACACTTTCTCTGGTTTATGTAGGAGTCTTCAAAGAACGCAGAAGATAGAAAGAAAAGTCCAAATGAGGATTAAAGAAATCACTGAGTACTAATATGGCCTGATAAATAATTTAACTGTCTTCTTACAACACATTTTATTGCTGATTATACTTACTGGGATCTTAGTATGAATATTAAGGTCACTAAGACAACAAAAATATTGTGAATGTATCTACAGAACACCTACTCTACATGCCTAATTCGAAAGGAATCTTACCAATCTTGCCAATTTTCATTAATAATTTTTGGCAACTTCCACATTCTGTTCAATTTTACTTCTCTAATCAAGTTTATAACCTGACATGTGGAATGCACATAACTGCAGATGAAACTGGAGCCTTGTTTATGATCTGAAGACTAGGAAACTGGGTTTAGAACGAGCAGCACAGGGAGCATGGAGGGCATAACCAGTCTGAAGATTCATGTTTAAATGTTTACTAATTGTAACCAAGTAAAATAAATCCTAACAGCAAGGACACAATATCCTTCAAAATGTGTTTTAATATATAAAAACAATTAATCTTTTTTCTTTTAATTGCAGTATTTCAGATTTTTACTGGTAGTAGAAAAAAAATTCCTATTATTGTTTACCATAAAATGGCAAACATTATACCTTTCATAAATCAAATATTAGTTAAGCTGTTCATCCATCTAAAATTCCTAACATCATTTCACTGATGTGTGGAAAGAAATACTAAGTGCTTGCAGTTTTAACTTCCTTGTCCATCAGGCCAAGGTCAGGGACCTACATATTCATGAAATGAAACAGATGAGGGAGCAAGGGGAAGAGAAATATTTACAATTTTAATTTCAAGGAGTTATGAGAACGATGCTCTTGTTTCTGAGAAATTCTTATAATTACTTTGCTTTCAACAGAACACCAATTTCCTTACTGAGGATAGGATACAATTTTTGTGAAATTTAATGTGCTGGCAGACTTAATTTTGCTTTCTGAAGTGCTTTTGAACAGAAATGATGGCTTTTTCATTATGGCGATGACATGGGGATTTTTGAGTATGTGTAATTACATAAATTCAAGGGCTATTGCATTTTAATTAGACATCTATTTATAATGAAAATTCCTGTAATTTGATTTTTTTCTATCTCTGTCAAGATCTAGTGTCTTGTTTTGATGTTTTCATCTGTTATTAAACAGACCAAAACCACAACCAAAAATCCTTCTCTGAATGCCTTTACCTTTCCACTGAATAAAGCAAGCAAATCAAAATAATTTCCAGAAGGCTGTAATCAAGCCAAAGAGTGATATATAAACAGAAACTTCATCTATGAATGTAATGGAAAAGGGGTTTTATGCATCAAGAACCAGGCTAAAATCTAAGTTGTCTTTCCCAGATACTCTGAGTTTAAAATAACTAAACAGGAAGTGTGTGGTTCATTATGACTTCAGATTTAAAGTATTACCAAGCATGCTAAATAAGACTGAGAGTGAAAATCTCTGTAGCATTTAATGAATATAGTCTCACAGTCTCAATGAAAATGGCATCTATAATGCCTAGAAAATCAGAGGAGGTTTAAAGTAAGAAATTAATAAATACCTACAAAATAAAAAAAAAAAATCCTGCATTTCTCTCTAATTTTTTGTACAGACCTTTTACTATTTAATACTGGAAATCCTATTCTTTCATAATCTTCTCAGTCTCCTGAAAGTGTAAAACAGTGACTCAAGATACCAGGAAAAATACGCAGAATCACGTATGATCTACTGCATAATTGCATTTCTTAGTGCACCTACAAAAATAACATTAATTTGTCCCTACTAGGCATGATCAAAATTGCAGCCTCCTCCCACATAACATACATCAATCCATAAACATTTCTTATTCACGCTGATGTGGCTTTCCACTCAAACTCTGCAATTCAGGCTTAATTGCTTCTCTTTAACTTCTGTGTTTGCTTTTTTCATTTAATCTTATAGTCATCAAGTATGGAGTAATTTTGTTTTAGACATTCTCAATTTTAAGGCAGTAATATCATACACTTAATATTGTATTGGTGGAAGTGAAGGGCAAGTAAAGAAGTCAAGAGCAAAATAAATTATTAATTGTATTGTTTTGTAGCTGTGAGAAGATTCAGTTTATTGGTTGATTAAGAACAGAATTCCATTTAAACAGGGTATGGTAACTCAAAAAATACTACCAAGGGTATGAAAGCACACGAGCACAAACCAAGAAGTAAAATGGGGGAAGCAAAACAACCAGTTTTAAATTACATTAATAACATTGTAAACATATAAAAACGTGGTGAAAGAAAAATACTAAATGGAATGCTTATTGTGTTCAGTACACAAACACAGGAAAAACTGTTCACTCCAACAGAGGAGTAGTGTTAAACACTAAAATACCTGAATCAAATTAGATAAATCAGTTCACTGTACTAATAAGGAAAATAGGATCAGTATGGATTAGGATTTCTCATCTGAATAGGAAAGCACAGGATTTATAAGACTATAATACTGACAGGGGGACTAGGATGATGACAGTGCCTGTGACATACTGTGGGAGACCAGGAAATCTAAGAGCAAGAAGCAAACAATCATGTCAACCAGGTAAACTCCACAGGGGTGCACTCCTGTGGCAAAAGTTTACAATATCATAATGGATTATTTCAGTAAATCCAATCAGGAAATCCACAGCTTGGTGTCAGTCAGCAGCAAACTTGTTGAGAGTGCCCTCAATTCCACTTTCAGTGCCACTGACAAAGGTGTTACACAGTGCTGGCCCCAGTACGGACCCCTGAGCACACCACTTGTCACTGGTCTCCACTTGGACATAGAGTTCTTTGAGTTCAACCATCCACCCAATTAAGATATTCAACACTGATTCCTGTTCTTATGACTCTCCAATGGTTCCTGTGTCCCCATGAAATCTGTTCCTTGGGATGTAGTGATTTTCTTAAGCATAAACCATCATACTGATCATACTGATCATACTGATTTGCTTATGCTTTGTAACTGGAATCTTTACTGATGAAGTTTTCATAGTGTCTAATACAACAAATTTGTACTAAATATTATTTAAATACACAGCAAATTTCATTTTTTCTGAAGAAATGGAATTGGTAAGACTGCAGGTCTGTGATCTTGTTTTTGAACAACTCTATGGGTCTGATATGATTAAAACTTCTGCTATTAAGGGAAGAATGAGTATATCAGGATTAGTTAGTATAAAATTTGTGTTTACATTCTGCTCTTTCTGTGTATTGACTTTCATTCCTTTTTGTTCTAACTCGGAGTATTATAAGAAGATAACCTAAATTTATTAGTCTAAATTTTCATCTAGTTTAAATCAGCATAAGTCATTTTGAGACAATGCAGCCAATCTGCTCTGTTGGGTTTAAATAAAGAAAAAAAAATCCTTACAAAAAGCATGTCTATTTTTGGAAGATATTTAAATAGAAAATAGTCTGCTTCCTCAGGTATAAGAAACAGGCATACTTAGTAGAATAACAATTTATTGCAGATTTATATTTGTTACTTATTATTGTGGCTTCTTGATGGCTTCTTTAAGGAAAAATTCCATATATTTATCATATTTTTCCATTCTTTTGCTTGATTAAAAAAAATCTGTATTTTCTTTTGTTCTTTATCTGCCTTATTTGTGCTCACTTCCTTGCGTTCCATTCTGAGAATTACTTCACATCTGTAAGTTACTTGTTAAATGGTCCCTCTCAGAAATCTAGTGACACAATTCAAATCTTATTATTGATGCAAAAAGGAAACACAATGCTATTAAATTGATTCTAATAGTTAAGTAAGACGCACAGTGTTAGTCATAGACTCACTGAATCTTTTCATTGGAAATGACCATCGAGTCCATTAACTCACTCTGAACCAGCAGCAAAAGCAGTACCTGTGAGATAACGCAACCTCAGGATGCCATTGACTCAGTGTGCTTCTTCTTTTTTTATGATTTTTTATTTTTCTAAGATACTGCAAGAATCATTTTAATATAAGTGTCTGTCTTTTTGCCATTTAATATTCACTTATCTCATGGTGCTGTGGCTGTTCTGTTCTGCAGCTTTTCCCATGGTGAACTGAATAAATTTGCAGTGTTGTCAGACTGCAAATGTGTGGGAAACAGAACTAGTACTTAGCTTACATTCAGGGCTAAAGGAGGGCAAACTAGGCATGCACACTAGCAACTTGCCTTGGAAAATGCTGAAATGAAGACAGGTTGCACATCTATGTTAATAATTTAGTTACTTTGGAGGTACGTTCCTTCAAAACTAGTGAACACCTTTCATTTAGTTTTACCAATTTGCAGCAGTTCATTTTTTTTATTCTGTTCCATATCTACTAATGTCACACACATTTGAAACAGATTTTCCAACATGTCCTGTGTAGGGAAACCTCCCTCTGTTTTTTCTGACAGCCTCTCATGGTGCCACACTGGAGGAAAGGGATGCCATCCAAAGGGATTGTGACAGGCTTGAGAGGTGGGCCTGTGTGAACCTTGTGAAGGTCAACAAGGCCAAGTGCAAGGTCCTGCACATCAGTCAGGGCAATCCCAAGCATGAACAGAGGATGGGCAGAGAATGGATTGAGGGCAGACCTGGTGAGAAGGACTTGGGGCTGTAAGTGGATGCAGAGTTCAACATGACCCAGTGACATGTGTCTGCAAGCCCAGAAAGTCAACTGTGTCCTGGGCTACATCAAATGAATGATGTGGGCAGCAGGTCAAGGGAGGCAGTTCTCCTCCTCTGGTCTTGTGAGACTCCACCTGGAGTGCTGCATCCAGCTCTATGGACATAGACGTGTTGGAGCTAGTCCAGAGAAAGCCACAGAGATGACCAGAGGGCTGGAGCACCTCTCCTATGAGGAAAGGCTGAGAGAGTTGGGGTTGTTCAGCCTGGAGAAGCAAAGGCTCCAAGGAGACCTTCAAGCAGCCTTCCAGTACATAAAAGCTGGAGAGGGATTTTTTAAATGAGCATGTAGTGAACAGGAAAAGAGAGAGTGTCTTTTAACTGAAAGAGTGTAAGTTTATACTAGACATGAGGAAGAAATTTTTACAGTGAGGGTGGTGAGGCACTGAACAGGTTGCCCAGAGAAGCTGTGGATGCCCTGTCCCTGAAGCTGCTCAAAGCTAAGTTGGAAGGAGCTTTTAGCAACCTGGTCTCGTGGAAGGTGTCCCTAACCATGACAGCGGGGTTGTAATTAGCTGATAGTTAAGGTTCCTTCCAAACCGAACTATTATATGATTCTGTGATAACAAGTTGGACTAGATGATCATTGTAGGTCCCTCACAGCAGAATTATTCTATCAAAGAATTGCAGATCTTGAAGAGCAACCTTGTTTACATTTTTGCCATGCATTGGCAAGTATTTGCAGCCCAGCATGGCATTAATATCCTACCCAATTCCTTTCATGAAGGTAGTGTACAGGAGAAATCTACTGCAGACATGAAAACAATAAGAAAATTTAGAGGAAATTTTTAGCTCAAATAAAGTAAGCAAAGACATTAACACTACAGTATGGGCAACCAAAATTGAACACTACTATGAAAAAATAAAATTGCAACAACGTTATAAAATGTATTAGAACCTTTATTTTAAAAATTCTTGCAATACATATTTCTGGTCAAAATGCTGGTGAATAGATGGGGTATTTAAACAGAATCTTGTTAGGAAAATGTGATGCAGCAGAGTCAGGTACATATGCCAGATTATACTCTAGGTTTATGTGTGGCTCACATAGTCAGCAAAACAGGAACTATTTATCCTGTCATTACTGCAGACTTAACACCTGTGCTATCCACTGTAAGTTTCTGTATTAGCCAAAACTGAAGTCTGATATTTGAAAGAAGTTTTAAATGGCAAACCATATATTTAAGTTGCAGAAGGAGGGTAAGTACATCTTGTTCTAGTACAGCATAAAATACACAAGTAATTAGGTTTCTTCTGTTGGGTCCTGCTGAAGCCTGCATATAAGTATATTTTTAGAAAATTTAAAAGTTACTTTAGTTGAAAATTCTTGGAAGACATTCCAGGGGGACATTTATCCTATAAAAAATGAATGTACTCTTCTAAATAGTGTGGGACCTATAAAAAAGAACTAATATCATAGGCTAAGGAATTCAACAGCCTTGAAACCCACAATCCTAAATACTTAAGAACACATCAGACACCTGACTAAAGGGATCACTAGATGATAGAGTATCTGCTTGCCTAACTGTGATTCTGGTTGTCCAAACACCACCACATTACTTTGTTAAATAGGGTGTTCATAACCTCAACTCTTTAGAGTTCTATTATCTCATGCAAAGAGGAACATACTGGGAGAAACACATGACTAAGTGAGGTAACAGCCAGAACCTCTAGTCCCATCTCCACAAACGCCAGTGTATGAGACATGGAAGGTGACTGTGCTTCATGTCTGAGCTCTGCTTTACAACCAAGAGAACACAGACAGATTTCATTGGCACTTTGAAAATCACATTAGCAAGTACAATTTTCTGGGTAACTACAAAGCCAGTGGACACTGAAAGAAAAAAATAACCAACTACTTGTACATATACTGCAGACGCAATCAAATGCACCTACTAAGAAACCAACTAACAAATAACCATCTCCTCAATAAAAAAGCTTAAACAAAACGTAAGATTTAGAATGGAAGACAATATTATCACTGTTCATAAGGACTACAAAAATCAAAGGCGTATCTATACCAGTAATACTGATTTCAATTAAAAGAATACTATATAAAAAACCCAACCCAACCCAACCCAACCCAAACCAAACCAACCCAAAAAATCCCAGGAAGAACACAAAAATAACAGAGGGAATTCAGACAGGAATTTTAATACAATTTAAAAATACAAGGAAAAGTATAGAAAAAAATACAATACAAAAGAGAACAAAAGCCTTGGAATCTGTAGCTTAGACAGGAGATAACAATGTGGGTTTATAAAACAACAAATGATGCAATGAAAATACACCGGGCTGCTATGATTCAGAAACAGTAAATTCCAACATGCTAAAAGAAATGTTAACCCCCCTCTTTTTCTCAGCTGTGCAGTGCTTGTCTTATTTATCAAGGGCTGAACATGGAGCTCTTCAGATATCACATATCGGAACTTTAATGACTGTTACCAAACTTGTGTATCAGGAAATATAAGTAACATCACTCAATATCCCAAAAGTCTCTTGCTTCTTCTTATGGTAGATCCAAGGTTCTCACCACACTCAGGACAGTCACAATCATATCCTGCTCCCTGAAACTGTATCCTGAATTTTACCCAATTTCTTCACTGTACTTGCTCAGGCAGTATCCATCAAATACAGACTATTGAGGGGACACTGTCAACTACTTGTGACACTGTCAATCTGTGGGTCTCTTTTCCTTTCTATCAGTCAGACTGTTTTCCTTCACACAAAAGAACGAAGAAGTAACTTCCACCATTTCTTCATTTTCTCCACTGCACTCAGCAGAGTAATTTCATACAAATCAAGCCTCACAAGCAGTGACTGGGAGAACCTAAAAAGAAATTTTCTTTAGTAAGCCGATTATTCTGTAAATGCTACAGATTCTTGCCTTTTTCTCAGTAGAATGAGTTATCAACTCCAATCAGAGGCTGAATATATGAAAAATGAAGGGGTTTGATTCAGTGCAGCCATTTCTATGTTCTTGTGCCTGAAAGGACTTAAATACCTTCTCCTAGGGAAGCAGAACAGTTTTGTATTAGTGACCACGTGCCACAGTATAAATCCTAAGCAAAAAGCACTGAAATAATCATCTTCTCGGATATGAACCTGTTAATACCCTTAAAAAGCGGAACTCATAATCCAAATGATTCTCTGTGTGTTTTTCCCAGGCTGAAGCAGGATGAACATTATTTCTTCTAAAAGAATGTAATGTCTCTCAGTGGAAGCATCATCAGTATTTATTCAGGTTTTGTCAAGATTGCAGATGAAATGGAGACAGCAAAGAATGTTAGCGAATTGGTTGACCTTTTATCTGAATTTTTCCACTAGTAATTTTATGGATTTGGTTCTATCACTTCTGAAACATCAAACTGAACCCATGGTGCTTTAAATAAAAGAAGTAATGGAAAATATGCATGTTTTGCATTGTTTCACCAAATAATATGGAAGACTGCACAGCACTTACCAAGAGATCAAAAAAACCAAGACACCGAGGCTATCATAAACACCCCCTTTCTTAAGGTGTTTGAAAATGAAGTAATGAGGTAGTATGTCATGCATTTCTGGCAAGTATCACACAGCTTCCATATTAAGTGATTAAGCCAAACTACTTTGGTTCTGAAACAAAACACCTTCACCATTTACAGAGAGAGGAGAGCTGTGAGAGCCACTTTTCGTTTTCCCTCAGTGCTGAGCTATAACTTCACAGTTCCATAGGTCTGCAGCAGCCTCCTTGCTCTCTGAGCTAGGATGTGAACAAGCACAGGAGAAGGCACTCAGCTACTCCTCACTACTTGAAAGTCATTTGCTGTCTTCTGGAAGATGAAGTGAGCCATAGGGGAGCACCCTTAGCATAGGGTGCATAGCATCTAAGCTTGCATGCTGCTTGCTGGATCATAGTAAACCTCAAGACAATAGGATTAACTACTGCTGCTGCCAGATAACTTGAATTTAAGGAGGATATGAACTCGGAGATAGTGCTAACAGTTTTACAATTTAAGTTTTGGGTTGATTCTCCATCTAAGTTTAAACTGGATTGTAAATTGAAAATCAGTATGTAAACCATACACATGCCAAAAAAAAAAAATCCTCACAGTGAATTGATTCAAATAATATGCACAGATCTTAGAGCCTAACACTGGATATTTTCCTATTTGTTTGATTATTTTGCATATAAAAAAGACGTAACATAAATACTAATGGGGCAAACAACAGTAAAAAACGCACCCAAGTATGCAAAGCAATACAAATATCTTGATATAAACATTTTCCAAAATTTTCTATAGGAAAAAATGTAGTTAGTTTCAGGAAAACAAGGCAAGCAATTTGCAAAAGCATAAGGTACTTCTGGTTAGTTGTTAGAGTAGTGTCTTTGATTTCTGTTAGGATTATCTACCTATTGCTATTTATTATTGCAGTGACACAAAAATAGGTACTACAAGTATGTTCAGTTGTTCACAGATAGCTACTGTGGCTGACAGTCTTTGACTTAAAGCTGATGGGCAATAGCATATTGCTGTATGTACTTTTTTTAAGAAACCACACATCTGTTGATTAATATACCCCCCAAAGCATTTATATTTCATAACCTGAATAAGTGTAGTCAAGGTTGAGTGTTTCGCTCATCAAAGCCTGTTCAGAAAGTGGTTTATGGCCACTAAGTTACCCTCATGAGAAACTAAACTCTTAAATGTATACACTAGGAGTCTAAAGGTAAAGCAGAAAAAAAAAAGCATCCAACATACAGATTTGTATATTTGGGTTATGAACAGCGTACTAAATTCAAAATATTACAGTGCTGTGCAGAAATAATTAATACAGTGTTTTCCTATAAACACATTATCTCATAACAACAACGGAATTAATGTTCCATAATCTATGGGTATATAATTCACATGCAATACATTTGAGAAGAACATTGGACTAAATTAGAGCTTGCTCTTATTTATTTTAATTAAACTGACAGTTCTCTGTTGCATTTTGACAACAGCAACCTAAGCACCCGAGGTCTTCCACAGCCTCATTTTTTCCTGCGGTTCTGTTGTCAATATATGACAAATGTGAACATTTTGATTTGGTATAACTGTTCTTGTATTTTACAGCACTGTCAATAGATGTATAAGATGAAAGAGGAAAAAAATCAGACATGAGTGGAGTACTGTACGTCTAGTTCTGGTTTCCTCCATAATGATATTACAAAATTAATCTGACTTTACAGTAATAAGTTTCCAATGACTACTCCTGAATTCATGTCTGAATTTGATCAAATGAATTAAATGTCTATGGTACAAGGTATTTGGAATAGACAGGCCAAAGTTCTACCAGTAATTTAAAAGGGAACAAGAAAATCATATTTGCCAGCAATTCACATGGAAGAAGAGGTATGTATTAAACAGGTTGGAACACCTGGACACACGGTTTTGGGCCATGCACAGATGGCCTGCTGTAAACCGTCAGCATCAGAAGTATCTTAAGACTTGTTATGCACTCACGGATCAGTTGCAGAGCACATGCACAGGGGAGGTGACATGTCCTGGATTCACCCAGCTCACTCCATGAGCCGGGAAAGGCTGATCTGCCTCTTTGTCCACAAACAAAACAACTGGAGAGACTGCTGCTGCTATGATTATTGTTCAGGATTACAGATTGTCCTAGAAAGTACCAGAGTAGTAGACAACTTGCAGAAATTTAACACTGTTACAGTTGGTTCAAAGAAAAAGAGAAGCTGGATTCCACTTATTGCCTTCTAAATTAGTAATAAATGGTCAAGATAATTCATACTAGTGAGCTCTAATACAGGATGGACCAAGAGAAAATAAGGATAGATTTATTGGTACAAAATTAGGAAAAAAATGCAAGGAGGGGAAGAAGATGGAGATGGAGATAATAAATTATGAAAAGTACTCAGCTCTGTACATGACCAGCAAATTGAAAGTAATAAATAAATAATAAAAGAAGAAATGGGAATGAGAATGTTTTGGGAAGGTACAACATGTTTCTTAATCCTTTCACTTTGCAAATTAATGTTCTGTTACTCTAAGCATGTTTGGGTCATAATGGATGATTCTCCAAGAACTTAAGTCACAGTCTTTTAAGCTAACTACTGCGTGTATTGTAACAACCTTGATGTTGTTATGTTCATAAATATTTATGCATTAAATATTTAAGTATTGGATGCAGTCTCATCTCCAACTTTTCTATTGCGCAGTTATTTATGCGTTATTGCGCAGTTTTCTATTTTGCATAGTTAAGAAGGCTGACATCATATTCAACTCACAGAAGTGGCCAATTTTTCACTGTCCTCTTGCTTTATTTAATCCCCTAATGTTCTGATAGACATATCTCATCAGGAGAGTGCTTCAGAAATGAAGCAATGAAATCAGGTCAATTTCAAGTTTTCTGTAATGGCTTTAAACATGCTGCAAAATGCCTGAACTCCCTTTAGTAAGACGCATCTCATACACAGAATTTTTCTGTAACTTTGATGAAATGGTAAAGACAGTCATTTTGTGAAAAAAACCCCACCACTTATTTTAAATAACCAGGTATAAAAAAGAATGAAATGCAGAACTGAAAAAAAGGAATCAGTAGGATGGCAGAAAATAATAATTAAAATTAACAAAATCCATTGGTTTTGGCAGGTTTAGATTAACCTCTGAAAGAAAAAAAAAACATTAAGAAAGAAAATACATTGCAAGATAATGTTAGATGTCAAATCATTATCCTAATCAGATGTGCCTTGTTTCACGGTTTGCTTCAGTTGCTCCCTTCTCTGTACATGGGATAGTATTGGAAAAGGTTCGTCTGGCATTATCTGCAGATAAACTAACATTGATTTCTAATTTTTCTTAAATAGGCCTGTAACACAAGAGATACTGAAAAAGAAAAATGCAACAACTTATACACTTAGATTAACAATTAAAACTTAGGGCTAATTAAGAAAGACATTAAATCACCTTTGATGTTACGTGACAATATAAAAAAGAAAAGCACAATAAACTTCAGAGACTCTGCCAAAGCATGTAAAATTTAGCTGCTCCTTCACTCATTCTTACTTGTTATAAAGCTTTAACTAATGTGTAACATTCTATTTTGCTTTAGAAACAAAAGGTAAAAATAATTTAAAGTTTAAGCAGAAAACAATTAACTTCTAAGAGCAATTTCAATAACTTTTTCAACTTTCTACTCCACCTAGCAATTAGGCTTTTTCTCTTGCATTAATTTATCTCACTTCCATTTGGATATTCATTCTTTTAGATATGAAAAGCTGGGATGAAATAATACATCTATGTTGCAGTGTACTTTTGTGACACATTAATTATTTCTTACTACTGAAGAAGAACACTGTGCTGGAAACAGTTGACAACTATTCTGCATCTCAGGGTTCTATAAACTTTGTTTCTTATCCCTGAGAAATTAAGGTATTTTGACATGGGTATATTTTTGTGTGAATTTTCAACACAGATAAAAAAGACTTACAGAGTTCATTATACTTCAGTTCTCTTCCTCATTTCATAGATTACAGAGAAACTTTTCTATTATTTAATTTTATATAAAGATTTTACTTACACAAATGGAGTCTTTTAATCCATCTAACTGGGAAATGCATTCACTTCTTAGAATAATCCAGGTCTGATACTTACATCAGGCATACTGCACGTGTTTTTTCGCCTGTGCATGTCACCCTTACTCCTGAGCGACACCTGCACGCTGAAGAACAGACAGATCTTGATCCCTGATAAGGTCACAGGGACTTAGCTATAATATAGCCTTGCTTAATCCTCATTGGTTTTGCCTACTGAGCACAAGGCTGTTTCCTTGACAACACAGCTGCAGTTACCACAGCATCCAAACACATATGTGATGTCCAGGTTTAGGGTATATCCCAGAGGAAAATCTGTTATTTAAAGCTATTTTCTACAGGTCATTGCAGGCTGAAAATAAAAGCAGTGAAGATCTTCTGCACACTATTTAAGACATTCGTTGTATAGGTTGGACACTCCTGAAACTCAGTTCTTGTTTTAGTGAGCAGACGGAACAAAAGTCACAGCAAGAAGCCATGGGATGTAAGGGCATTACTGAATGTTTATATAAATTCCTATCAAGTGGGAAATACAACATGAGATAAAGTTAAAAAAAAAAAATTTGGAAATTCAACAAGTGGCCAAGAATGGCTAGCACAGAAAGGAAGGGAGCACTGGGGTCCAAAGTGAAAGGTTTGGGAACAAGTTTAAAGGTGGATATAGAAACAATATGGTGACAACCTACACACTGCAGCAACATTTTATATAAATACTATGGAAGAAGGCTATGTTTTTTGAAGTTCAAAAAAGTGAAATTACAGTAATTAAGATAAGGTGTGAAACAAGAGAAAACAAACCTATCAGATCTGTAGCTGAATAAGGAAGGTTCTGTTTTAGAAATACTCTTCAGTAAGTATAGGCAAAAAGAACTTAAGCAGTAAATCTAGCCAGATAATTTCTTGTACTTCACCAAAAGCTTGCAGTACTACAATGCATAGAATAGACACTACATAAAATTACTCTACTGGTTTAAATTTGTTCAAACAATGCTGACAGGGTAACTTTCTAATGGCAGATTTGTTACATGACCACATATCAACTAATCTAATACGAAAACAAAATGCTGTTAAAAGTCTTTTATTTGTGTGCACTAGCTAATATAACAGAAGAAACGCGCTATGTGCTCATGCATGTTCTAACCCAACTTGCACCACGCAAATTCAGTAATAGTAACTGGAATCTTATACGAGATGTTCACTGAGAGATGTCTGAGTGATTTTACTTGAAATGAAGCAAGACTGATGTTAGGAATGAAGCAGAGACCAGCTTGACCTCATGGTTATTGGACGTGCAACATCCAAGCCTGAGTAGGGCATTGCAATGGACCTTCCAGTAAAAATACTCAGAAGAGAAGGATTTAATCAATTGACAAGACAGCAGTTTGTTTCTTAGCAACACAGGTCACCAAGAATACATCACTCTACTCATATAGTTGATTTTCTATTGAATGTGGTTAAATTTCAGTTTTCAGTTTATCTTTTCAAATATCTCAAGTGTACAAGCTCGCATGATAAAAAAGATCAGGTTAGCACAACTATGAACACAACTCCCCATGATACTCAACTTCCATCTCCAAGAACAGTAGAGCTGAAAACGTAAAGAAAATTACTGTGGGGCTTTGGAGGGGATTGAGAAGGCTTTTTATTTGGTTTTGTTTAGTTAGCTTTGTTTTTAAACTCCGAACAAACAATGATGAAGAGTTCTTCATCTGTCTGGCCCATATTTGTCAATTTAGCCCTGGGAAGTTGGAAAAACTATGAATTTTCCTGCTTTCAGAAAAAAAAATCATAGAATGTACAATCTGACTACAGACTTCATATTAAATAAATAACTAATAAAGTAAAATAGGACCTTTGAAAGAATGCAGTGAGAAAGAAATATCAGTTTTCTTAGATACTAAGATATTACAGTGATAGCAATATGCAGTAGGCCTAGTAACAAAACAACAGTTAACAAAAGTAAGAGCATTTGTTGAATACTGAGCATTTGTTTGTACTTAAGTCTCTTCATGTTTCATGTTTTTGAGTCTAAAACTCAAAAATTTCTGTAAACTTGTCAAAACTTAGTTTGACTAAAATACTGACTATGCAAAACTGTTAGTAATTAATTATTTACTCATTTCAATTCTGAGAAAGCTGTTATTTACACAGGTGACTGAACCACACAAAAACTGCATATTGTGAAACTAAGACATTGAAGAGATATTAAGGGGCTTTTGGAAAATGACAGGCTGTTTAAAGTATTGCTAAAAAGAGTGTCTGTAAAGACTATGAGCAGCTTGCATTACCAGCGCTCTGTGAAAACATGGTTATAAAATATTTTGTATTAGCACTATTTAAAAAATACACAACAAAACCAATAATTAGCCATTTTAAGCTGTAATGATGCAGAAGTAGGAGTCGCATCTAGGAATTCAATTTTTTATAATGCAACCACATTTAGAAAGATAGCTAATGTCATTAGACAAAGATGTACTTACAATAAAACCCCAGAGTTAATTCTTAGAAATTCTGAAACAGATGACAGCTGCAAATACAGTTGTATTGAGATCATCCATTTTACATCTGTATCAAATAAAAAAAAGGATTATAGTTATGAAAGGAAGTAAATTTTCATAACTATCTCAAAATTTAATTAATTAGTTACTTTTTATAACTACCTTTCCAGCTGAAGAACAGAGAAGGAAATAACTACAAATGCTTAAAAAAGAATAATGACTGATGTGACAAATCTAAACTTAACATTCTTTTAAAAGAATGACTAGTAAATAAACAAGAAAGATTTCAAGTTCATTCCTTTTGGAGGCTTGTACATGTTGGGCAAGGTACGAGCCAAGCTAAATGTCTATAGGATCTTCTGCAACAGAAGAACGAGTAAGAAAGAGGAAAAGACACCAATCAAAAAGAATACAAGCATACTCGAGGTTAGTTCATGCTTAACAGCAAGATTCTCACATGGTAGAAAATCTTACACTCACTCTACAGGAACCACAAATCCTTATGTTCCTATAATCACATAAAAATGAAGATAAAAATTATGTAAAATATATCTGTACTAATGTTAATGTATGGAAAACAACCAAAGTGATACTAAAAACCAAGTTACAAATAAATTAACATACTGACCATAATTGCTATTTTATTACAGTGAGGCCCTTAAATGAATGACTTTCCTAGCACATATTGAGGTAACTGCTTTCAAATATGAGCTATTCAGGATTCCAAATCCATTCCCCTCTTTTTGTCTTAAACAACTTATTTATGCACTGTCTTTTGCAGAGTTCTACCAACCTAGGTCACCAATAAATTCCTCTGAAAATTCTATTACCTGCTTCCTTAAGTTACTATAAATGTATGTTAATCATACTGTAACAGAGATCAGTTCAAAGACAATATCTGCAAGACAGATTCTCTGTGTTAATATGGATACTGAACTGAAACTTGTAAGACTTAGTTACTGATTCATACAGCGAATTAAATGTTTCTTTTCTTCTAAGAACTCTGTTTCATTTCTCCCCATATTCGGAATTTGTTAATTTCTTTCCTATAAGATCACTTTTTTCCCTGGATTCACTATTCAATAGATCCTTCCAGACCACTGGGACTTAAATACTGAAATAATAATTTGACAGCTCCAAAAAATTAAATTATTTAAACCACACAAGATTACAGAACTGAAGCCAATAAGAACATTCACTTGGTAAATGCTTAAAACACTTTAAAAACATGAAGTAACAATGCAAAAAAAAGTAACAATAAGCAGTCTCACATACCTCAGGCTTAGGTCAGCTGCAATTATTTGTATAAGTATTACAAATCTAACTAATAAGTTTTAGCCAAAAAAGTAATGAAGTTGCATTTAATTTTTTTTTCCAAACATCTTTTATGTTATAAATTAACTTCAATTGTAAAATTAAATTAAAGTTCTCATCATGATTGTTAGGGAATTTAATCCAAACAAAGCCTTCTTAAAAATACAGAAAATAGTACATTTTCATTGTCTACAAAGCTAAAAACAGACAAAATGGTTAAATGACATACATTATGTTGCACTGGCAGGGGCCTGGGTAGTAGAAGGACTTGTTTCACACTTCTTGTTTTAAAAACTCTATGTATTTTTTCATGCTCCAGTATCTGAAAGGAAAGTTAAGCATGGGTTAAAAAGGGACCAGTAGACACAGACACTAAAATCAGAAGTAAAATTTTCTATTTCCTAAAATCTGATGTAGCTTTCAGCATTAGATAATGCAATTTTTAATGTGATGATGATAGATTTTTTCATTTTGTCACACTAAATGATCTCCTTCCAAGCGTGTTGAGGTAATTACCAGAAGTCTGATAGCAAAATGAAACAACCAAATTGCCAGCATCTCCATGTATCTGTTGAACAAATTTTCAATCACTGCAGTCCAATTTTGATTTTTGTATCGTAATTATCCTTCATTACAGCAACTACTTTCAGACATTCAAGTAATTTGCAGTAATCTTAATTGTCTTATAGTAGTAATTCACGTTTAACTATCTGCTTGTCTATATATTCCTTTTTTATACTTTTCCTACATGACTGTATTTTTTGGACTGCAGAGTTAGAAAGACATTTAATGATTTGTCCCTCTTCATCAAAGGAATGAAGACTGACAATGCAGCCAGCACATCATACAAGGAAGCACAAACATTTAGTGGTATTTTTTTGATCTCACCTTTCTCCCAGTAGATTAAGTCTTACAAAAACAGTGCTGGCAGTCTCAGACTCTTCAGGTATGGGATATGTCATTTAAAATTTGTAAAATTTCAGCAGCCTTCTCAATGCAAATGGAGAAATAAAGACTTTACAAAGTCTTGGATAGTTTGTTTTGTTTTAATCAGTTGCTACCACTCTAAGTTTGTAATGTTTTCTGAAATGATTAATTCTATCAACCAGAGACATAATCACTTGATCTATCATTTTACAGACTGTATAAGACTTGTGTAGATTATATTTGCATCTAGAAGGATGATGAAATTTTACAAGTTCTAAATGGCATACACCTTTGCTGAAGAGTTTAAGAGTCTCCTGAACCTGTTTTTTAAAACAAAATAATTCTTTATACAATGAACACATTTCAACACAGTGCAACAAATCTATACATTTTCCTATTTAGAAATGAGAAAGTTTAAACTGTATGAAACATTTTTTTTCTTTTTCAGAATTAAATAATACAATGAAATTCCATCCCAGAAAAATTATACTTGCAGCAATTTCAGTGCTGCTAACTCAAAAAAAATCAGGTTATATTGAAATTATTCATTAATCAGTATTCAGTGTTTGGAAAGACCAGGAATTGGCTTTTTCCTAGGCAGTACATTATTACCTGAATACACTCGGAGAATAATTATTCATAATAAATTTGAGGATGAAGTCTGCCAAAATGACGAATACTGAGAGAATGAAAGAGCAAAAATACTTTTTTTTTTCTTTTTTAATACTGGAAATTGTCAACAAAATTATCTAATAGCTTGATAATTACTTGATAATCTCTAGGTATGAATTTCCTGGTCAGAAGCTTTCATATCAGTTACAACCAGAAGTAAGATAGATAATCAAGAAGAAAAAATACTGAAAAAGAACTATTACAGATGCAATCCTGCACGTTTCCCAGGATTTTTAAACTGTGGTAAACCAGCGTATTAGCAGCGCCCCACTTTAGATAGTGCAGATGTTCAACTTGCAGTTGCACTCGATGCAACTCAGTGGACATTCAGTTCCATCTACTAACCCAGAACATTTTATCTAGTTTTTTGTATGTATATTTTCCTGTGTACTACTGCCTTCTAGGTTCCAGATTTCTATGTTACTTTCAGTTTTTCAGAACTGTCAGTTTTCACTAACAGATTACAATCCCAGTTCAATGACCTTAAATGATATTAAAGACCTTCTAAGGAAAAATATAAGCCTGTATGAATGGTTGAAAACCCCTCAAAACAACCAACCCACAAACTATTCTATTTTGCTGACTGTGTACCAACTGATTTTTTGCAATCTTGATGTTCTTACTGTCTGTAAAATAGTGATAGAACCAGAAAGACGTGATCTTCCAACAATACATTTGCTTCCTACTTCAGTCTTCTGAATGTTACTAAATAGAGAGGTCAACCCTTCCTAAAGCAGAAGGATAAAAACTTTTACAACTGGTCAGTAGCCATCTCATCTGTAACAAGCTGGGTGCGCCTAAAGGCAAGACATAGAGTGATAAAGTATATAATGTAATAAGAAATATAGGATTCTCAACATGAGGAAAAAGTTAAATTTTAAGGTTAGATAGAAAAAGAAACTCTTATTACTCCCGTAAGTTAATCGCAATAGGTATCATTAGAAAATACACTGTTTTCATGGTCACTTTGCATAGGCTGTTCTATTTCAACCTCCCCAACAACACCAATCTGTCTCTTATCCCCCTTTCTGTTATTGTTGCCTACATCCTTTCCCTCTGATTAGCAAACCCTAGCTTCCACATTCGTCCAGCTTCTATCAGCTCTGCCATTTTCTCAAACCAAGTGACTTTCTGTTATCCTCTGGCTTTCTTGTTGTTTCCTGTCCCTCGCATGGCTCCCAATCCTAACCTTCTCATTCATTCTGCTCTTGAAATCATCTTCCCAGTTGCATGGAACGTGTTTTTGAGACAGAAATGCTATACTAGTAATGGAAGGTGGCTTAACTTTCACATTGTTTAATATAAAGTGGCAGGATACTTTCTGTCTTGTACATTAACTTTCATACATGCAATGTATTATATTGTACTCTTGCAGTACAGGTCCTTTTCATAATTTTTCTTCTTTATTTAACAGTAGGAAGACATTCAGCTTTTAGCAGGCCTGAATTTTGCAAAAGTTAGTGGCAATGTCCAAGCAACAAAACTGCACTTCCAGAAGAGGTGACTTCCTTTTCATGGAGACCATTTTACTGGAAGTAGCACTCACTATCTTGGAAAAAGGATGGAAAACATTAACAGAAAATAATACATTAATGGAAAAACTCTAAGAAGGAAAAAATGAACAAGCACCTCCTTAAATCTTTGGGAAGGGTACAAAACAGCATATTTGCCATCCCCTGTTGTCACAGAAAGTATTTAATAATT